>CM049834.1:26109327-26241827 GCA_027422435.1 Schizopygopsis pylzovi
CGGTCTTGAACGATTCATTCATTTTGAACGGATCTTTAATGAGACTCGAGAAGAACGAGTCGTTTCGGGGAGTGATTCATTCAGTCGCGCATGCGCACCATCCTAAAGGTTCTGTACTGGAATTAGTTCACCTGTTTCGAGTCTTCGGGTTTTTCGAGTCGTTCGTTCATCTTAAACGAGACTCAAAGGTCCGAGTCGGTAAAATGATCCGAGCTTCCCATCACTAGAATTAGCGCGAGCGTATCTGTCCACGCCCTGCACAAGAATAGACCGTGAACAGTTGTTCAGCGCAGCTTCTTACGTGTTGGATGAGAAAAGAAACAGACCAACTTGTGACAAAGCTGAAATGCTACTTTTTGTAAAGAATAAAACGTTCAAACGTATAAACGTCAGTTCTGTACAAGATTATTATTTTTATTTTACCTTAAAATTACATTGACTTAATTCGATTTAACAAGCACGAGCTGTAGCATCTTTGTTTTTGCTCGTTGCACTAAACATTATTTGATTTAACATTTTGGAATAATGTATTTATATAGCCTACTTTGGTTTTATTTAGTTTCACTGGTAAATACCTTTTTTTCTTTACACCAATTTTAAAAATGACAACAAATGTTGATTAAGTAACATCTTTGTTTGGACTATTGAATGTGTGTTGGTTGTGTTGTTTAGATTGAAACTATGCAAACGTTGCCTTTCATTTCAAATGGTTACGGTTAATGTTTTCATTTAAGGCCAGTTTTATGTAGTTTCAACCCAATTTAAAAACCATCTTGGTCCATCTTCAACTGGGGTTGACCAGTTGAACATGAGAGGCAGAATTTGTGAAGATGCTTGTTTGTTTTTTCTAATAAAATATATTGATAGGCATTTAAAATTTGTTTAATATGCTATATCCATTCAAATAAAAGCTTAAGAACATTTTGAATTTTAAATAATTTTAATCAAAAACTTGTGACACAGCCACTATGTCATATTGAAGTAACACCACAGACGTAATTATAACACCACAGACCTTATAATGCAAGTTACTAAAGGCTCTGTGTTACCAGAAAATACATTAACACCAGAGACAGTAACACCACATACAAATCAGCTTAGACCTTTCTACAATGGAGGCTACCATCATGATGATTTCAAGATCAGGGGACATTTTGGAAATATCAACAAGTATGTATTTATTTATTTTTTTATTAAAATATGCCAGATCTGCAAGTTATCAACATAACACCACATACACTAATGACAACACATGAAATTGTCAGAGATTTAGCTAGCTTCAAAATTTATAAGAGAGAATGTACTCCCCATGCACCCCTCAGATCAACCAGCACCTGCGGTGACCCTTACACACAGGAAGTAGTCCAAATAGAATTCTCCCTTTTCTGAAAGGGGTGACATCCATTGTTGTAACACCACAGACATGAATTTGGGGGGCAACTTTTTTCTTAAATATATATATTTTTTAAACAATTATATATTATACATGTTAAATCAAATCTATATTCACTATATAACCACTTTATTTGTGTTAGAATCTTTCATTATTTCTTGTTGGTTGCTTAAAGGAAAAAAAATCGGTATCGGAATCGGAATCGGCCAGTTTGCTCGAAAAAAATCGGTATCGGAATCGGCCACGAAAAATCATGATCGGTGCATCACTAATATATATATATATATAAAAAAACTCATCTGTTTGGTTTAATGTTGCAAGTGTTGCTTAAATAATATTTTAAACAGTAGGTTGCTACTGTTTACCTTAGAGTAGTAAAATGTACCTTAAGGTACTACTAGGAATCTTAAATAAGGTACCCTCATTTTGAGAGTACTGCCCCAGTGACAAGCTGTTGTATCCCTAAAAGTAACATTTTTGCACATTTTATTCTGAGAGTGTCGGTTGGTAGATGAGATACAGATCTTATAAAATATTTATGAGCTTAAGGCTGTGCGATATGACGATATATATCGGATGGATGAAATAAAAAGTCTATCGTTTCATATTATGTTCTATCGTTTATTTCGTGGTGTCGCAAAATACATTGTTTCCGGTAATACCTTTTCATCATTTGAGTGCCTGCGATCTTTATACGCCGCCCACCACGGAGCGTGAAGGAGAGACAGATGTATGAAGGTAATTTTACGTCATAAAGATTTGCATGCGTATGGTAAGATTTGTGAAAGTGTACATAAGACTGCAAGCGCAAATAAAATTTGCAAGCGCAAGAGAAGCTTTGCAAAGGTGTAAATCGCGTTTTAAGCGCAAGAAAAAAAGATTTGCAGCATTTTGCTGTTACTCGTAAGTGTAATTCATGTTTTGTGAAACTGCAACTTCATGCTGACACTAAATAAATATGATCTGCATTCGTATGACTTCCATTTTTCCGCGCTTACACTTTTGGCACGTTTTTTTCGCCAAAATACGGTCAAAAGCGCTGCAAGCCTGTGAACAGTGATTTGCAAGCGAAAACAGCAGTTTAAAGAACTGCAAAACGGATTGACCGCGTAGAACCAATCTGTATGTGTAAAAAAACTGACTGTCACATGTCTAAATGACTTGTTGTGTATGTAGGGTAAAAACTCCGCGAAATAATCCGACTTGTACAGCTCCGCCTTTCTTTCATCTGCGTTTGCAGTTTTGGCACGATTCTCGCACTAACTGAGATTTGCAAGCGCGAAGGGGAAGGCGGGACTTATTCATTGTAACCAATCAAAGAGATTCAAGTTGACTCTTTGTTTTCTAACATTTGATTGGCCCAATTACGCGCCATGAATACGTCACCTGCGTCATTTTGGCTCAGCATCGTCCTCGCGGCAGCAGGAATGGTACTTTAATGCACTGCACAAACAGAAAAATATAGAGACTTAATATAGATACACGATCATTTAATAATGCTTTATAGCTTATTGATTACCACTGGCTCAAGTGTAGTAAAACCTTAAGGGCTGGTATAGCATTTATGTAGAAATGTAGATTACATGCACATTTAGTAACGTTAAGTTAGATGCTTTTATTCAAAGCGACTTACAAATGAGGACAAGAAGCAATCAAAAGCAACAACATGCAAGTGTTATCATATGACAAGTCTTGGTTAGCCTAACGCAGTACACGTCGCAAGGTTTTTTTTTAAACGAGTATGTTAACTTAGAATATAGAAAAAAAGTTACATTTTTTAAAATAAACAAGCAACGTTAGATTGAATAAAAAAGAAAGAAAGCTAATGTTAGTTTTTCAAGAAAAGCTACCAGTTAGAGAATAAAAAATGAATTTGATAGAGGGTCAAGTGTGTGTTTTAAAAAAAATAAAAATACGAAAGATAGATCAAATATAATTAGAATTAGAGGGTAAAATAAAGATGGATGTGTTTCATGATGTTAGATTATATATCTGCTTACACCACTGAACTTACGCCTCATTCAGTAATTTAAACTAAATATCAAGTTAGGTCTCAGAATCATGCAGTGCTCTTCCCAGCGATACCTAAAACAATACTTTAACTCAGTGCTGGACATGGGCATGATTCTCTGGGGGGGTACTCAAGTTGGGGGCATATTTTTCCACAGATGCTGAAATCCCACTATATGTGTGAAAATTTACTCTCTGGACTTTGTTAACCTGTTTACTCTCTCCCCCATTTTCAGCTCAGATTTTACTAACTCAATTTTGAATATCACATATCTCTATTAGATCCTGCTGCTAAAAGGATAGATTAAGCAATCTGTGGGCAGATTTAATCATGCTCGTAGTACTACTGTTATTACTATAATACTTTGATTGCATTTCAGGAGCAGGCTCATCAAGACCGACTGCAAAGTGCCTTAAAAAACTTGCTGGATTGTGTGGAGGAAGCACGGCACACCACCACTGGTACTCCCACTCACCCAAGGCTTATAAGAACATGTTCTAATGGACCTGCTGGGGCTTTACACACAGGAAACAATGATATGTGTGGAACGTCAAGTGTCTCTGCTGAAAAAAATACTAATAAGCCTTCACCAACTGTCAACCATGAAATGCAAAGGTTAGCTCATAATGTTAATGGAGTAGTTTAACAAAGCATGACATTTCTTCATCATTTACTCACCCTCATGTTTGACTTTCTTCTGTGGAACACCCAATAAGATGCATTTAAGGTTATTTAAAAATATATTTTAGTTACCATGTACATTCTCTATATGAACAAAAAAAATTGAGACCATTCAGGTGAATACTTTCTTATTTGTTTTGCAGAATAAAGACTGATATGAGTAAATAAATAGTGAATTTTCAGTTTTGGTTAAATGCTTTAATGTTAAAAAATAGGGTCTCCAATCATGCTCCTGGAAAGCAACTGTACAGCAGGGTTCAGCTCCACTCCTAATCAAACACACCTGTACCAATTAATCAAGTGGTCCTGGGTTACTTTAAAATCACAGACAGGTGTGTTGGAACTAAATTATGCATGAAGGTAGCTCTCCAGGAACAGGGTTGGGGATCCCTCTATAAACATACATTGTTTAGTAAAAAGGTTGTATTTATCTCACTGTACACAAGTGTTAAAATTTTAATAAGCTGATTGCTTTTTTTGACAGATCATTCCCTGGACTGTTTTTAAAAAAACAAGGTAAACGTCGTTTTCAGGAAACAAAATCAACACGGAAGTTCTCCATCCAATTCTTTCTGCTCCCAGAGCATAGTGACCGAACTCCAAAGGGGGCAGAGGAACTTAGACTGCTTCAGGCAGGCCTTGGGCGAAGAGTTGTGTTATTGCCAGAAAACTGTGGCCACAAAGAGGTAGTGTACCATAGTTGTGTAAATTCACTCAGTTTTCATTGATCTGTTTGAGCTGTTTTAAGGTGAATTCCTTATTCTTCCTTTTGATACTTAATTTAGATTGTCAGTGTCCTTGAAGAGGAGTTTCACAAAATGAAGCAGCTGTCTGGTGGTTGGCTTTGCTATAAAGCTGCAGGTATGGGAATTTGTTGCTTGATAAGCTTCATTGCATTTTGTCAGTAATTGTAATAGCACATTTAGCTATCCTTCAGCTATTTAAAGTGTTATAATGCAGTGACAAAGTGTAACTTAACAATAAAAGCATCATGTTCTCAGTATTTCACAATGCATTAATTGTGTTTCATGTTTTTCATTAGAATGGTGCTATTCAGAATCCATGTCAATGTAATAATAGTCTATTTTCTTTCAATACAAGGAGGGTGTGGCCAAAGAAAACTGAATGTGGTGCCACCTGAGTCAGAGGGCTACACAGCAAAGTCTTTAAAAACAGCATCTAACAATGGCAAGATCACACTCTACATTGTACCGCTACAAGACACGATTGACACTTCGCCACTACCCCCACATGCAGCTGAATTTGAGAAGATGCCCAAATCCATTTGCAAAAAATGTGGAGTTATGATGCCACTTCAAGTTTTGGCTTTGCACATTGAAAATTGTGCATTAGAGTCAGAGAATGCATCTGTAAGTTTTGTTTAAAGGTGCAGAACAGCTAATAATTGAATATTCTTTAGGCACCTTTTCTCATTATATATATTTTTTTCTTAAACAGGAAGAAAGTCAAGATGAGGATATCATTTATGTCAGTGAGGAAAAAAAGAAACCCAAAATGGTTTGCTAAAACAAAGCACTTAAAAGTATAAGAATCAGTGTTCTTTTGAACACATTTGGATTTGCTTGTTATAGGAACTTTGTCCAGTTTGTGGAAGGTCTTTTCGTGACGATATGGTGGAATTTCATGCTAGTATCTGTGTAAATAAGTATGTTTAACATCAGTTAACAAATACATGCTTTACTTTTCTTTACACATGTACAGAGCAGAAAAAAAGGTTGAGTTGTACAAACGCTTTTCTATCTGTTTATTTTTAAGTTGCTCTGAAGAAATGGAAATGTTATCATATTGGAAAGAGGACGCTGTAGCTGGACCATCCAACAGACAAGAAGGTGGTCTGGATGCTGTAGCCGGGCCATCCAACAGGAGAAATGGTGAGAATGTGGTTGCTGGACCATCCAACAGACAAGAAGGTGGCCTGGATGCTGTAGCCGGGCCATCCAACAGGAGAGAAGGTAACAAAGATGCAGTAAAAAAAAAATACTATGTTCAGTAGATATATAATCCACACAGTAGCAAGCAGAATGTTTTATTTTGCTTTCCTTTTAGATTGGAAAATGATTACAGATCCAAAAGCGGCTGCAGATGTGTTCCTAAAACAACTACTAATTACTGAAGAGCAGGAACAACCGTTGCGTTTCTCCTTGGATCTCAGGGAAGACCTGGACGAACAGGATAGAGAGATAATTTCTTTGTACAAGCGACCAAATGTCAACTGGGCTAGGCCATTCTCCTGTATGCTCCGAGGTAGGCCCTATTTTTATTTATTTTTTCTTCTATAGTTCGGGTCATTACAGTGTTTTTGTAACACTGGCAAATATAAACTTCTAAAAACAAATGAAATGTTATCTGCTATATTTTATCTCTGTAATTGTCTCTAATCTGTACATATCACACTACATGAAAAATGTACTGCACAATATTAATTTATGTGATGCCTTGTATGTGCACTGAAAAAGCATTGCCTTTGTAGTCTTCATGAAGTCATGAAGCTTTGTGGTTTTTAGTATGTTAGCCTTAAGGTTATTTAAAAGCTAGTGTGATTCAAAACTAACAAATTGAAAGATACAAGCATTCAAAGATAGTCTCGCTTTCACCATAAAATTTATTCTAATCACATTTCCTATCAATTTAAACAATAATTTACATTCAATGTTTCAAGGCAATTTAGTGAGACTTTAAAGGTTTAAAAATCTAGAATATTTTTTTAATTATTTGTGGGTAAACTAACCCCTTACTGTCATGTTTAAGGTGATGCCGCCACAGGTGAAGGGGTGAGCCGTCACATTCTTAGTACTGCAGTCCTAAAACTGACACAAGGCTTCAGGATAAACTTTGGTAAGATGTGTTAAATTTGACACTGTCAGTGAATTCGTTAATTTCACTATGATTTCGATGTTTGACATGGTCTTACTCAGTCAATATTAAAGATATCAAGGTTATGTTTTCTCAGAATGTTCTTCATGGTATGTATGAATATTGTATGTAGAAAGTTATATCACAAAACTTGTGTTTTCAAAGGCAGTGTCACTAATGTTTGATTCCAATGACAATGTTGACATGCACACAAAAATATAACAAATCAATATGAACGTTATGTTGTATCAATTTTACAAGTGAACATTTCTAAATTGCCAATTCAGGTATAGTTCTTCTGTGAGAAAATAATGAATTTCAGTGCTTTCTTCAGGTAACACAGACACAACCTTGTTATTTGAGGGTGAGTCAGATCATCTTGTGCCCTCTACATCCCACATTCTTGTGGAAAGTGACATGTTCATGATGGCTGGGAGGATGGTTGGTCACTCCTTCATCCATGGTGGTCCTTGTTTGTCAGGGATCAGTCCTGCAGTGATTCATGTTTTACTAGGGCGGCCACCTGAAACAGCCACAATTCAGCTACAAGACTGCCCAGACCTAGATCATCGTGCAACGATACAGTTGGTATGCAGAGGTTTTCTTTTAAATCACTTGCATGTCATTTGTATGATTTTTTTTTTTTTATATATATATATATATCAAAATAACTGTTTCCAACAGCTTGAGGGAGATGCTGAACTTTCAGATCAGGACAAGAAGGCCATCCTAGACTTGGCTCTGTCATGGGACCTCCCAGGTGTCACAAACAACAATAGACATTGGCTGTTCAACCGACTCCTGTATCATGCTGTAATTAGTTTTTTCTTCTGTTCTCAACAATTTTAAAAGCAATTATTTTTTTCTCCCTAAACAATTTAAATTAATATAATGTGTAGTTTATTCTAGTTCATTTATTGTATTCTATCTTTTACAGTACTGTATAAAGTTTACAGAAATTGGATTTTATTTGTATGTTGGCCTACTCACTTTAAAAGTATTTTAAAAAGCGTTTAAAACCGAATATTAATATTTACTTTATCTGTTTTTGATGTTTTACAGGTCCTCGGAAGGACCATTCGTCAAATTAAACAATTCAGATGTGGTTTAAAAGACACAAAAGTTTGGTCACTGCTGCAAGAACGTCCAGATATTCCCCCTTTGCTCTTCCCCAGAAACTCAGAAGCTGCCTGCTGTGCTCAGGTTTTACATACATTGTTGTTCTGTATTGGATCAAATTACATTAGTTTTAAAACTTATGTCTTTTTAATCTCATTCAGACTGTTCTGGATAATATCATATGGCCTGCGGAGGAAGAGGATGACGATGATGATGATGAAACATACCCACTTCACATCAAATGTCGCACTGCGGAGTACCTCCGTTGTTTTATTGAGAGCGGTATGACATATTATTTAGGTTTAATTTAGATTGTTTAAAAAAAAAAAGAATACAACAAATGTGTTCACTAGAACTTATTTACTTTTCTGTCTAAGCATGTGTAGGTAAACTTCAACAACTTGTAAAGTTCTGGGTTGGATGGGAGCTTCCTTCAGCTGGCATGAAGGTTAAAGTGGTCTGTGCTGATCATCCAAGATCATCAACATGCTTTCAAATTCTCCGACTGCCTGGTCACTACAGTACATATCAAGAATTTTCCATGGATCTGGAAGCCTGTATTGCTACATGTGACACTGGATTTGGTTTGATCTAAAGGGGGCAATCTTTGCCACTTATGAACTAGTGTAAGGTTCCTAGTTTGCCAAACATTCATAATGTGCTAGATTGCAGAGTTCAAATTGTGTTCTACAAACAAAACCACCAAAGACAAGACTGTTCCAAAACAATTACTTATGTAAAATGGCTTAATGTTTAAAAATACTTTCATTTTCTTGTCAATGTTATTGTGATTCACGTCATAATTTGCTATATGTATTTAGCTTAAATTTTACTCCGGAAGAAATTGTTCAAGAAAAGGCGGATCAACAAAGATCCTAACCTGTTTGTGCTGTTCTGGCTCAATCATTTACTAGGCAGTAGCAGAACTGTGAATAGCTTAAAATACTTTTCTGTGACTCCATGTTATTGTTCATTATGAATGAATGTTAATATATATTGTGCAACAATGTACAACACACAAAATAAAATATATCAAAAACTTTATTTAATTTGAACTGCATTTCAGATAGTAAAGGCGTACAGTTATGAAATACAAGATTTGATACTTAAACTTGCATTCTTTACATACCAACAAATGCTGTTGCACATATTCTGAATAAGATTAACATTTTAAGTAATTTTATCCAATATTGATCCAAACGTTTCTGGCCAAGATCAAAGGGAGAACATCTGGACGTTCTTGCAGTAGTGACCATACTTGTGTCTTTTAAACCACATCTGAATTGTTTAATTTAACAGACATGCAGATGTTAAAGGTGTAGTTTTATGAAATACCAGATTTAGTCTTTAACTCACATTGTTTACATATAAACAGAGAAATGCTGTTGCACATAGTCTACAACTGAAATATAAATGTCACTGCCAAAACAATCTGATGGTCCCATTGGGTCTATCGCAGCCTTAAGTTCCCCTTCTGCCTCTGCAGTTAGCGGGCACTCTATTTCTGGTATTTGGATGCCTGAGTTAGGTTCTTGTGGTAGGCCACTGCTTTCCCAGTCAATCAAGGGAATGTGGATGTCCTATGTAAAGGAGATAAAATATATCTTAACTTTTATCACATTACAATAATGACTGAAATGGTCATGTCATTTTGTCCAGTTTGTTAATTTTCAATTCTATTAAATGTTTGGAGACATGCCTTCATATAATACCTCATTTTCTGGAAGACTCGAGACCTGATGTCCTCCCAGCTCCCACAGCTGATTTGGAGTCAGATTTCCCTCTGTACTTAGAGGGTGATTGTCCCATCCATCATGAAAGGTGTCCAGATGATCTTGTAGTCGTGGAATGAACACGTAGTGACAACAAAAGAGATGCATACGATTCGACATATCCAGCTGCCCTTCTTCCTCCAACTGATGAAGCACATTGTAGTAGAAGTTTGTGACTGAAACCCAGATATCTCTCCAGAGCCTCTCTATTCTGGTAATGTATTAAATGTTTAGTTACAAAATTGAAAATGTACTGCACTGAATAAATTGTTAAATGCAGTGGTTCTCAAACTTGTTTTTATTGTAAGTCCCCCCCCTGTGTGAGGTGCATTCTGTGGCCCCAACTGGATCCTCCTTGAGGCCCCCAGGGGGCCACGACCCCTAGTTTGAAAATCACTGGTTAAGTGTAACAGAGTCTCACCTTTGGTTGTGGACACTTTTCCCTGCAATGAAGCTGCTTCTTTCTGTACCTCGAACAGAGAACATCATACGGGCCACTTTTACATTTTCAACCCCTTGGTCTCCCCTGACCCTATATAAACAGTATGTACATAGAAAATGTTAAACGTGGCTATTTTAAAACAAACATTCATGTACACTAGAACAAATATCTAATTTACTTCTAATAAAATATATAGTATGTAGTTGCAGTTGTCAATCTGAAAGACATCAGTACACTCTCACACAGGGATGTCAAAGCTTATTAGTCAACAGACTAGTTTATCCTCCACTGGTAAAACAAAGTTTAACCAGTTTATGTATGTGTTCAGGATAATTCAGGCTCTGGTACTTTGCTCTAACATTAAAGAAAATTAATTATAGGCAATATTTACCGAATTGGAAGTCCAAATCTTTGAACAGAACGCTGGAAAAAGCACAGGGTGGTTGATGCCAGATTATTAGTTGCAACATCTAAGTACATGATCTGTGTAACATATGAAAAATAGACAGTTTCAGACTAGAGTGTGTGATTCTGATTTCATTACAATATGAAATGCGAAACCCTGCCTGGGTAAACGCAGCAAAAGTTTTTTTTGTGATTTCATATTTTCTACATACAATTATTCTGAGTACATTCTGTGACAATGTAATTTTGATATCTTTATATTGACTTCGTAAGACAATTATTAAAATTATTATTTAGGAAGCCAATGTCCGGTATTTTCTGTGCAAATTAATAAAATGTATTCAATCAATTTTATAGAATTACCTACCTTTGTCATTTTTTGACAATAACTAGACAGGGTTACATGTAAAGACGCTGACATTTTTAGGAAATTGGGTAGTAAAATATACTTAAATACCTTTCTAGAAAAACCATCGATACCCCCAAAGATCACAATGTTGTATCTATTTTTAGAGAAATTTATATAATCAAAATTAAAGGTCCGATTATACAATTTATGTTACTGTTTCAGGATGAGCATATGCATACCGTATGAGCTTGTGGTTGGTATCAATGTGCATCAATGCTCCTGGGCTGGGCACAGAATATGTCCTACGAACAACACACCCTAACTGTGTCAGCCTGGAAATAATACCTGCACTATCAACTCGGTGCATTGATGCCCGGATCCTTTCCCACTGCACTCTATGCCCCATTGACTGCAGAAAACCCTTCACCATTCTATATCCAGCATAAGGGTGTCTGGATTTCACTGTTAACACTAATGCATCCAGCTCCTCATCCAAAACACTACTGTATGTGTCTCTCACTGCCAACCCTATTTCCGACATTCTCCATTGTATGGTCCTTGTGCTCACTCCTAGCAATTTTGCAATACAGGACACTGGTAGAGACATGGCAATTAGATCCCTAAGACGTTCTTCTGGAAACAGTACTCTTGGCCGCCCAACCTTGCCAGATTCAAAGTTCACGGTGTTCTGTGTACACTGTTGGCTGTGGTTAATCTCACCAATAATCTGAATAACCTCTCTAAGTCCCTCCATTACAGCATGTGGAAAAGTTTCCTGACTTGAGAGTGCATTTAAAAAAACTAACTCCTGGGTACAGGTAAACTCCAAAAAGTCAGAATCAATTGGTAGTCGATTAAGCAGATGGGACAGCCGTGAATGGAGCCTACCCAATACAGCATCCATCAACACTTCCTTAAGAGACAAGAAGAAGTACAATGTTAATTATCAGAGATATTAACAATTTGAATTACTTAATGCAGGGTCCGTTCAGTTGTGTAAGCAGATATGTGACTTTGCCTGTGAAAACCCAGCTAAAGCCAGAGATTTACTGTTTTCTCTCTAAAATCGCCCTACATAATGTAGAGAACATTCTGTTAAAATACAAACTTGATATATTTAACACTGACAGAATAAGGCCATGTTAAAGATTGAAATCTTAATTAAATTAATAGGTCAAGTCAAACTTCGATGCTCGTTATCTCAGAATTAGATTTTTAAACTTTAGCCTGGTTTTCACAGGCAGGTCAGACATGATCTACATTTCTACATAAATGCTATACCAGCCCTTAAGGTTTTACTACACTTGAGCCAGTGGTAATCAATAAGCTATAAAGCATTATTAAATGATCGTGTATCTATATTAAGTCTCTATATTTTTCTGTTTGTGCAGTGCATTAAAGTACCATTCCTGCTGCCGCGAGGACGATGCTGAGCCAAAATGACGCAGGTGACGTATTCATGGCGCGTAATTGGGCCAATCAAATGTTAGAAAACAAAGAGTCAACTTGAATCTCTTTGATTGGTTACAATGAATAAGTCCCGCCTTCCCCTTCGCGCTTGCAAATCTCAGTTAGTGCGAGAATCGTGCCAAAACTGCAAACGCAGATGAAAGAAAGGCGGAGCTGTACAAGTCGGATTATTTCGCGGAGTTTTTACCCTACATACACAACAAGTCATTTAGACATGTGACAGTCAGTTTTTTTACACATACAGATTGGTTCTACGCGGTCAATCCGTTTTGCAGTTCTTTAAACTGCTGTTTTCGCTTGCAAATCACTGTTCACAGGCTTGCAGCGCTTTTGACCGTATTTTGGCGAAAAAAACGTGCCAAAAGTGTAAGCGCGGAAAAATGGAAGTCATACGAATGCAGATCATATTTATTTAGTGTCAGCATGAAGTTGCAGTTTCACAAAACATGAATTACACTTACGAGTAACAGCAAAATGCTGCAAATCTTTTTTTCTTGCGCTTAAAACGCGATTTACACCTTTGCAAAGCTTCTCTTGCGCTTGCAAATTTTATTTGCGCTTGCAGTCTTATGTACACTTTCACAAATCTTACCATACGCATGCAAATCTTTATGACGTAAAATTACCTTCATACTGATGCAGGTGGAGATGAGAACGAGCAGCTCGTTACTAAACGAGGGACTGCATCTGTAGCATGGTCACGTGTTTTTAAGCACTACAGTTTTAAAACAACCGATTTTAAGCCGTTGAAACACAAACAACAGAGCTATATGCATGCGCGTCTCTTTCTGTGTGAGAGGAGCGCGCCTTTTCTTTTTTGCCGACTTCGAACAATTACATAAACACAATTATACGCGTCAGAATCCCCATCTTTGCAAGTATCCTCATAAACACAACGATTTAGGTCTCAAGAGTGAGTAAACGGCAGAAAGAGAAAACACAATGTAACAGTGTATTAGATCCGGACTTCGGTCTTAAAGGGGAAGCGTTCCAATATTCATTCATGTTAATCACAGCACACTGTTCTCTCACTGCTCTCGACTAAACCACTTTTGTGACTTTAATGAGAATAAATAATAATTATATATTTATAAGATGTATAGAATCTATACATAACACACGTGTTAATTATATCTATCATAGATAGATAGATATAATTAATACAGTGAAGACTAATTAATTTACACAATGTATGTAGTGTAGTTGCTTGAAATTAGTTTCTTATCCTTATTTCATCACTGACTGTTTATTTATCTTCAGTGAGTTTGAGTTTCTCTCTTTAGGCTTGTATTAGTTTGATATTGGTGACAAGGATTATGAAAATGATATGGTATTAAAGATTTTAATATAATAAACTTTTTAAAAGAAAAAAATCACTATATCGTGATATATATTGTTATCGTGATATAAAATTTGTCTTATCGTGATATAAGATTTTGGTCATATCGCCCCCCCCCCCCCCCCCCCCCCATATGAACTTATGCAACCTAAACCTGATTCACTGTTTGTGTGGAATTTATGATTTCAGAGAAAAGAACAGGGTTTATTATGTCCCACCCAGTGTGTGGGTGTTTGTGTGTGTGGGGGGGGGGGGTGCAGGTGATAAGAAACTGCTCCTATTGTAATCCTTCAGAGCAGGGCTCTGAATACCTCGTAAAATATGTACGAATTGCCGTGAGATCAGGCTCAAATATCCCGTTTAAGATGGTTGGTTTAAGTACACCTATACATTCAATTCAAGGTTTTGTAACGGTGCTGAGAGTGTCACTCAGAGCGTGCTGTTCCTCTGCTGTTCTCTCCTTCATCCTGCTGCACTGAACCCAGCAGCTCAGACACACTGTACTGAATATAGAGCTTGTATAGAGCGTCTCATGTTGTTCAGGTTACCTGTGTAACAGTGTTAATAGTGTCACTCAGAGCGTGCTGTTCCTCTGCTGTTCTCTCCTTCATCCTGCTGCACTGAACCCAGCAGCTCAGACACACTGTACTGAATATAGAGCTTGTATAGAGCGTCTCATGTTGTTCAGGTTACCTGTGTAACGGTGCTGAGAGCGTCACTCAGAGCGTGCTGTTCCTCTGCTGTTCTCTCCTTCATCCTGCTGCACTGAACCCAGCAGCTCAGACACACTGTACTGAATATAGAGCTTGTATAGAGCGTCTCATGTTGTTCAGGTTACCTGTGTAACGGTGCTGAGAGCGTCACTCAGAGCGTGCTGTTCCTCTGCTGTTCTCTCCTTCATCCTGCTGCACTGAACCCAGCAGCTCAGACATTCTACTGAATATAGAGCTTGTATAGAGCGTCTCATGTTGTTCAGGTTACCTGTGTAACGGTGCTGAGAGCATCACTCGAGCGTGCTGTTCCTCTGCTGTTCTCTGTTCTCCTTCATCCTGCTGCACTGAACCCAGCAGCTCAGACACTCTACTGAATATAGAGCTTGTATAGAGCGTCTCATGTTGTTCAGGTTACCTGTGTAACGGTGCTGAGAGCATCACTCAGAGCGTGCTGTTCCTCTGCTGTTCTCTGTTCTCCTTCATCCTGCTGCACTGAACCCAGCAGCTCAGACACTCTACTGAATATAGAGCTTGTATAGAGCGTCTCATGTTGTTCAGGTTACCTGTGTAACGGTGCTGAGAGCGTCACTCAGAGCGTGCTGTTCCTCTATTAATACTAAGATTTTTTTTAATGTTTTTCAAACATTTTCAACCTTAGAGTAGTAAAATATTACCCTTAAGGTACTACTAGGAATCTTAAATAAGGTACCAGTGACAAGCTGTTGTATGCCTAAAAGTAACATTTCTGCACGTTTTATTCGGTAGAGTGTTGGTCGGTAGATGAGATACAGATCTTATAAAATATTTATGAGCTTGTGCAACCTAAACCTGATTCACTGTTTGTGTGGAATTTATGATTTCAGAGAAAAGAACAGGGTGTATTATGTCCCACCCAGTGTGTGTGTGTGTGTGTGTGTGTGTGTGCAGGGGATAAGAAACTGCTCCTGTTGTAATGCTTCAGAGCAGGGCTGGGCAACTTTGGCCCTGGAGAGCCATTGTGTTAGATGGAGCCAAACTCTGCAGGACAGTGGCCCTCCACTGAATTTACCCAGCCCTGCTTTAGAGCAAAGTTCATTCAAAATGACAGACAACAGACAACTGATGACAAATGTTCATTATGCGGTGAAATATCCAACGATGTCTCACGGTTTTGATTTCTCAAACCCCAGTGACGGGTAGATTTAGGGGCAGGATTAGGTGTAGGTCATTCATACAAATTCCTACGAATTAGCCACCTCGTAAAATATGTACGAATTGCCGTGAGATCGGGCTCAAATATCCCTTTTAAGATGGTTGGTGTCGTGATTTGAGTCCTTGAGCTGCACGGAGGAACCAGGAAACACGGAACGAAGAGACAGAGAACTGCTTTTCAAACACTTCACTTATAACACGGCGATAACACGGACAGGTACAAACACTCAGGACGTAAGACATTAACAATAATCCACACGAAACATGGGGCAGAACAGACTATATGAAGGGGAACATAACTGGAAACACCTGGGACGAAATCAAGACACAAATGGAGACTAATTAAATAATGATGACAGGAAAAAACAAATATGGGCAGGGAAACACAAGGCAGAGGGAAACAGACTGTGACAGTTGGTTTAAGTACACCTATACATTCAATTCAAGGTTTTATTCGTCACATACTCAATTATACAGAATATAATCAGCACTAAAATATAAGAATAAAATCCTTGTACTTCCGTAAACCTCCCTTTATAATTAACCAGCAAGTAAATGATGCAAGCTAAAGTTTCATTTTCTAGTAATGTCTACTTCTGTTAAACTTTCATTTGCTCATAAAGACACCCCCTCCTTTTAAAAGCTATATAATGAGCTCTGAAACAGACATGATTTCATTCACCTCCTGATCAAAGATGGCTCTACAGATCTCCGTGTTTCTTCTGTTCATCCTTTTCACTGCAGGTACAAAGACAAATATGTTTGTATTGATATTGAGTATAAATACAGTTGATTGATATCTCTCTTTGTTTTAAAGGACACTCTTTCAGCTGCTATGAGTGCTCGGGTCTGACGGATTCTTGTTCAGGTCAAACTCTAATAACATGTCCCAGTGGATCTTCAAAGTGCTTGAGTTCAACAACAGCGGTACAAGCTGGTAAGTACAATATGATGCATTGAAATGCACTCTTAACTGACGGAGATGCTGGTGTTTTTTACTGGTGCTGCTTGTAATCACAGAACAGTCTATTTAGATTTCTGCTATTTAATTTGTTTCTCTCAGATTACATTATAATTTTGACATTTATTAATATTTTCTGTCAAAATAATGTGTTGAAATGGTCTTTTCTGAATCATTCGTGTTTTAGGTGACGTCACTAGTAAAGTGAAGATTAAAGATTGTGCTGCTGAATGTGTAAGTGGATCCATGAACCTCGGCATTGCAAAGACATCTTTAGCATGCTGTAACACGGACCGGTGTAACATCCTAGACGCTCCAGGTATTGTGCTTTACTGAATACATGCAAATGACTATCTTCAAGGTCAACACTCTGCTAGTGTTGCTAGTGGGTGCTAAGAAAAGTCATCATATCTCTCCTATTTTAGCTTCTCTCAAATGGTTACCAGTGAACTACAGGATAAAATATCAAACTCTTTTATATGTTTTTAAAGCAGTGCATGGGATGGCTCCTGCTTACGTGTCTGAGCTCATTGCTGTTCATCAAGCACCTAAGATCCAATAATAAGTTATTGCTTACTGTCCCTCGTGCTCATTTAAAGTTAAAAGGGGATCGGGCCTTTGCTGTGGCAGGGCCGAAGCTCTGGAATAGTCTTCCTCAGGTACTCAGAGAGGTTTCAACTTTGAATGTTTTTAAAGTTGAAGTCAAAAACTACCTCTTGTCTTTAGCCTTTGAGAGTGTGGGCTAGTTTTTTGCTGTTTTAGTTGAATGTGTGTTGTTTAAATTTTGGGTTTTAATGAATGTTTCTTGATTGTACAGCACTTTGGTCTGCAGGTGCAGTTGTAAAGTGCTCTATAAATAAAGTGAAATGAAATGAAAACACTCATTTTTCTTCCTAAGGATCAGGAAATACAATACAGGTGCGGCTTGTCAGTTGTGAACTGAATGAGTGGTGCAGCTAACAGTATTTTTCATTAGATGTTATATTTTGTAAATCATATTAAACAATGCATTTGTTTTGTCCTGTAGATCCCTCTAATGTCCCCAATGGAAAGACGTGTTACTCTTGTGATGAGAAGAGCTGCTCAATCAAATTGAGCTGTACAGGGGATGAAGACCGCTGCTTTAAAGCAACAGGTGAGAATCTGAAAAGAAACAAGTTCTCAAGTATCTCAGATCATAAATACAGATTTCCAGCTTGGATAAACCTTTGTTTTCTTTCTGTTCGACAGGGAGTTTCGGAGGCCAGTCAACCGTTCTAAAAGGCTGTGTTTCCAAATCTTTATGTGATGCTGAAACTTTGATTAGAGAAGCTCAGAGTGCCTCATGCTGCGAGGGGAACCTGTGTAACGGTGCTGAGAGCGTCACTCAGAGCGTGCTGTTCCTCTGCGGTGCTCTGCTCTCCTTCATCCTGCTGCACTGAACCCAGCAGCTCTTCACAGCGCGCACGGGGGGGGGGGGGTCAAGTGACGAGTGATGCTGGACACTGATCCGAAAGCGCAATTTATTTAATAAAGGTTTAATTTCTTTGTTTAATATAACCGAGTTTGTCTTTTTTGATGTTGTTTTCATTCAAAATAAATTAAATAATGAACCACGATGCATTTGTTTTACAAGAGGGAAAATACCTCCGTCTTATTCATTTTGTTAATAAAAGTTAGATGTTTAATATATAGGCCTATGCGAATTTGCCATTGTACTATTTTATGGCTGATGTGTTTTAATTAGCAGGCTAATAATGAATCACAAACTACGATCGTTTTAAAGAAAGGGGAAATCCAATTTATTTGTGATTCAATGCAGGTAAAACATATTTCCCTTATTCATATTGTTAATAAAAGTTTTATGTTTAATATAAGCGGCTTTGTCATTGTAGTATTGCTGAAGTTTACATTTACATTTATGCATTTAGCAGACGCTTTTATCCAAAGCAACTTACAGTGCATTTAGGTTATACATTTTTATCAAATGTGTGTTCCCTGGGAATTGAACCCACAACCTTCTGCGCTGCTAACACAATGCTCTACCACTGAGCCACAGGAACACTTGATATGTTCCTGTATGTTTCCATACTTTGCATAGTTTTTTAATCATTATTACATTTCTTGCAGTGCATTCTTTTACATGGTAAATAGTAGTTTTCTGATTCTATGCATTGCACAAATTGCACATAGCACCTATAATTTATTTACTACAGTGGTTACCTAACTAGCAACTCGCCCAAGTTAACATGCTGTCCATCCTGTTTTATGGCGTTATTTTACTGCCAAATGTCGAGAGCGTATTTTTGTAGATTGTAGACTCCCACATGATTGTAAAGCGCTTTGGGTGCACAACAATACACAATAAAGCGCTTTATAAATGCATCATTCATTCATGATATTTAGACAGACTTAAAGAAGTTCCAGATCTATACTTGTGCACTTATTATTTCAGTTATTTTGCCTCAATAAACATGTGCAAAGAAAATATTGCTCATGTACATTTATTTTGACGTTAATTAAATGCACTTACAAATTTATCATCATCATGTTGATATGCTATGTTACTGTAAAACTTTTTTGACAAACATGTCTTGTAATATCTCCAGTTGTTGCGCAGCGGACACATTTGTATATGACTTTACTTGGGCTCATTGTGCGAGCTGTCTCTTTAATACCGCGTGGTTTATATACATGTTGCTCCTGATTCGGTTTATATACATGTTGCTCCTGATTCGGTTTATATACATGTTGCTCCTGATTGGACTGACATTTTTTGACACACCCACCAAACAAGAGAAAACGAATCTCAAACCCTGTAGCACACCGTTTCCAAGAAACATGTCGTTAAACCCTGAAACCGTAGCAAAATGCCTGATCTTGAAAGCAGACTGCGGATTTTTGTCATTCATTATATCAAACAAAATGAAGAAACTATGTAATAGATTCAGTGCGTAGTGAAGTGAGCTTTATTCAGTAAAATGCAAGTTTCTGAGACTGCGATGATCTAAGGCAGAACCAAATTTTTTTTTTTTTTTTTTTTTTTTTTTTTTTTATGCCTTGAACAACACATACATAACAATACAACACACAATATAACACCAGGGAAACAAATAAAAAAAAAAGTAAAATAAATAATATTAATTAAATAGGCAGAACCTAATTTTACAGAGTGCGACATGTTTCTGAATCATCATCTGTGTTGACCCTGGAACAACATTGTTATTAACCAATCAGATTTGAAGAACAAGTTTATCATTTTTGTGAAGTTTAGGCTTACAGTCAGTGTTTAGTGCTTGACCATGCCATTAATCTATAATTTCCTCTGATTCTAGGGATTTATCATGGTAAGGTTTAGGTGTAGGGAAATGCTCAAAATTTAGTTTTTGGATTAAAGTGTTTTTCCAGGGTCAACAATATATGTTCTAGTATATCTAACTCAGGACGTGCGTGCATGAACTAAGACGGGTGAGTGACCGCTTTTTAATTATTATAAAGGGAGTTTTCAAAAGTGAAATTAAATTTTCAGCAGTTTTATACCTTTTTGATGTTATACAAAAGTTAATATAAAGTGACTTACATTTGAGGAACATTGTTGTCTGATTTTACTCTAATAGTACCAAAGAAAAACATGCTTGGAGATGTCAAATAAATGGCCCGTGTTATTCTCTTTTTATATTGGCCCATTGTACCTGCATGTTGTGCTGTGGCTCAGGAAGGTACCAGCTGATACTCTTACTCTCGTCATTTTAAAACGTTTATACTTTTTCAAATGTAAAAAAATTAAAATAAGAGACCCATGCTAATTTATAAGAATATCATTAGATCTCTTGCCTAGCTTATTTGATGGTATTATAAGTAATTGACCAAAACGTGGCCCATTTTAGCTGACTTCACCCTAGTATTTTGAACAGTGGCGCTGGTCAATAGGGGGCGCCCTTCAAGTTAGCCCCTTTTAACATGTTAACAATAAGTTAAAAATATATCGCAAATATTAACTAAATAAAATCATTTAGTCATAGTATTCTACTGTTAGTTATATTATAATTTATTGACAATCTAAAAATCTAAACTATATTTCTTTCATATTTGTGTGCGGGGCGCCGGACTAATGAGTGTGTATGTAGGTACACAAACTTTTCAAAAGCATGTGATTTGAGGCTAAGCTCTAATTGGCTTGTTTCAAATTGTCCTTGGGGCGCAGGCTCCTCCCCCTTTTGTTGTTAGAGCGAATCACTATTGTTTTTATATGTTTGGCCTCATGTGATTGGACCGTTCTCAACGACTCTCGTTCCACTCAGCAGCAGCTCGTCAGTTGACAGACAGGTACTAATTAATGCGGAAGCAAGCGCAATATCTCCAGATGAAAGAAAATTCGGTTTTATCTTTACAAAAATACCCTTCACAAGGCGTTCGGATGAAGGAAAAAAAGGATCATGGTAGAGCATTGCGTTATCAGTGCAAACGTTGTGGGTTCGATTCCCAGGGAACACACACATACATACTGACAATACAAATGTAAAGCTAGCCTGAATGCACTGTAAGTCGCTTTGGATAAAAGCGTCTGATAAATGTAAATGTTTGCGCCCCCCCAACATTTTTTAGCACCAGCCGCCACTGATTTTGAAAGGTTTTTTAGAACGTCTTAACTGGCAATACTGACACTGTGTATGTTTGTGCTTGAGTTAACTGCTTATTTATTTGTACTTTATTTTCTTTAAAATAAATGTATTCTTCTGTAATATAGTTTTTTTTCAGTTACATAACTGCTTGCTTTTAATTCACCAAAAGTGTCTAATTGTCTTTTGAAAAATACCATGACTATAATCTAGCATTCATAAAATGAAATCATTTCTGTTTAAGTATGTCATTTTCCACTGATTTGCACTTTGTTTAATTTTTCTTCAAATGACTAATAGTCAAATTAGTTTCTTATTTATTTTCACAATTTATTTATTAATTTTTGTTGATACTTATCAGTATTTATGTTATGTTATATTAGAGTAAAGTTTTGAAATAGTTTTAGTAGGGGGCAGAAATCTAAAATCGTGTCTAGGGCACCAACAGAGCCTGGGCCGGCCCTGGTTTTAGCTTTAATAAAAATAATAGAAACGTTCGTCCCCCACAAGGGACGACCGAGGAACACGGAGACGAGGATAAACTCAAAACAACAGTCTTTAATGTAGATTAACAAGGCAGGGCAGGACAGGACAAGGCTGACACTGACGGTCCTCAAGAAAAGGGAAAATGAAGCAGAAGTACAATAGAAGTATCTGAAGTAATTTCAGGATGTTTCCAATCATTTTAAATTATCAGAATCTATCTATGACAAAGGGTTGTAAAAAATATGGCTTCTTATAAAAAATAAAGAAAGAAAGTGTTTCCATGACTCAATTTGCCCTGGTTTAGGGATAAGTTGACCCGGGTAAATGATAAAATGATACAATTATGGAAAAAATATGAGCAATTTAACCTTTCTGAGGTCAAATAAAAAAAAAAAAAATAGGTGCATCACATCGAAAAAATCCTGCTCAAAATGACTGTTCTATGATTCACAGGAAAATATAATTTTACTGTAAAATTGCCCGTTTTCATAATTTTACCCATGATGCTTTGCATGTTTACAGCAAAATACTGTACACATATTCTACAGTATGGATTTGTTCATTTTACAGTAATAATGCTGTGAAATCTACAGAACTTTGTTACAGTGTCCTTTTGCATTGAAGTTTGAGCATCGTAACTTTGCAGATGTTGTTTGTGCTCAAACAGGAACATTACACAATAACTAAAGTTAAAAAAGAGAAATCCCTTTAAACCCCTGAGATTTTAAAATAAATATTTCAATAATTTAGTGTCACATTTGCTCTGACATTGGTTAATGGTCATATGGCGTGCAGGTAAACATCAAATATGTATTCTTTTTTAGTAAGTTAATTATTTTGATTGTTAGTTTAAAATGATTTATTTGAATTTGACGTTTTTATGATTTAACTACATGTTTGCCATTCATTAAACCCCCAGCTGTTCCTTTACGAATCCCAGTTTGGGAAACTTTAATGCACTTCATGTTGTTAATTGTTCCTGTGGCTCAGTGGTAGAGTATTGTGTTAGCAGCGTGACAGGTTGTGGGTTCGATTCCCAGAGAACACATATACTGACAATACATGTATAGCCTGAATACATTGTAAGTCACTTTAGATAAAAGCATCTGATAAATGTAACAATGAAAGGAATATATTTTCTCACTCTGTATTTTTACATAATTAAGATGATCCTGTTTAAATCACGACTGATGTGATAAACGAGTTAGGTCAAACATAATCTAAAAGTAATCTGATTAAATCACCTAAAATGTGTAATGTAATGGATTATGTTACTGACTACAATTTTTTGTCATGTAATCTGGAATCAGTAACAGATTACAATTTGTATGTAATCTGCCCAGATCTGAATATGATCAATATAAAGATTATTTGATGTTAATAGGGAGAGATTTATTTGACATCTACAGTAAAATATATCACCAACAGCTATAACATTTCTCTGTGTTCAACCATACAAAAAACAATAACAAGAGGTACTTTATTCATCAAATATCAAAGAATCAATAGCCTTTATTCATAGGCAAATTCAACAGAGCAGAGCAAAAACCCAGGACATGTGTTATGTTTTATGTTTTACCATGACTGTTGTGTTTTAATGCATAAGATAAAATCTGTTCTTGATGAATATGGTATAATGATCATAATCAAGCTGTGATTAAGTCTTCATTAAAGACTGTTTATTATCAGGAAATGGTGGATAAATAATCAGCTTGAGTTGTAATGACTACATATGTACTCCAGGTGGCTGCAATGCACAAATATTGTGTTATGAACGGTTTCTGTTCCGCTCTTTTAACGATCCAATGGTGTGAATTAATTAATTTGGAGATATTGGTATATAACACAACGAAAGTAACAATTAATAAATCAATACATCAACAACAATAGAAGGAAACAAATTACACGTAAATATTAAGATGCAATTAGATTTAATAAAGTATAATACAATAAAACAGTCAATAAAAATAATAATTAGGAACATATTTTAATGATACGAATTTAGTAATTTAATTTTAAGACGTGCAGCTGACGTGTGACGTCATTTCCGGTTCTGCCATTTTGCGGTTGCGGATCGGTCTTGAGCTGCTGGCGGTGCTTTTCTTACCGAATACCGAGAATATAGTCTTAACAGTAAAACCGGCAAAATGTCAGATTTTGACAGCAACCCCTTCGCGGACCCGGACTTCAGCAACCCGTTTCAGGTAACGTTAATGTCATTTCAGCGGTGTTTTTATCATTGTGTTTTTTGTGTTTCTACTGATAGTCAATACATTTTCTAGTCATTTCGACTTCGTCCATTTAAAATAAAGTCCTTTAATCCTAATATCTTAAGTGATCAATACAGGACCTTTTTAACCGGTTAGTTGTGTGTAAATGTCATTATTGGGTCTTTGTATTTGTTTGTTAACGTTACCTTTTATTATTATTATTACTGGGTTTCTGAAGCGGATTATGAGCCCAGTTCATGTGATCAGTCAGTCCAGTGCTCATTTACCTACATCAACAAATTCTCTTTAACGGATCTGTGATCATTATTAATACGAATGAGGCTTTCATTCTGGGCTTCGTTTGCCATGTTCTGGGCTGTGTATTATATGTTTAGTGTGTGTTCTCTAGTGAACTATCTGCTGTTATCGAAGCTGTCGGTGTGTGAAATGAACATGATCCCTGTACAGTGTGTGTGCACGTTTACACAGAGCTGAATGATGATGTTTAGGGTCAGTAAAGAGTGACGTGTGTGTGTTTGGGCTGCTGGGATGGATGGATGTAGGCCGCCCTGTTTTGGTCAGTGAGTGAGTGTGTGTGTGTGTGTGTGTGTTTTGGGCTGCTGGGATGGATGTATGATATCTGACTGTGTGTGTGTGTGTGTGTGTGTGTGTGTTTGGGCTGCTGGGATGGATGTATGATATCTGACTGTGTGTGTGTTTGGGCTGCTGGGATGGATGTATGATATCTGACTGTGTGTGTGTGTGTGTGTGTGTTTGGGCTGCTGGGATGGATGTATGATATCTGACTGTGTGTGTGTTTGGGCTGCTGGGATGGATGGATGATATCTGACTGTGTGTGTGTGTGTTTGGGCTGCTGGGATGGATGGATGATATGACTGTGTGTGTGTGTGTGTGTGTGTGAATTGCATTACAAGCTTTGATAATGAAACTAAGTATTTCAATATTATCTTATTCTTAAGACATATTGTTGGGAAATACAGAGCAGCAGCTGATATTTATATAATTTAATGTAAGTCTTTGCTGTGCTGTTATAAACATTTAATTGATTTACATTACAAGCAATCAGAATTTATCATTTTATGTCCAGATAAATATTAGCACCAAATTGCATATGTTTGCTCAGTTTTGGCCTCTGAATATAGTTGAGGTGTTCATATTCTCACTATATCATACTGTTATAAACCGTAAAAAGCCAGATGTTTCAAATATGATACTTAACACAAAAACATAGGAAAACTATGCAAATATATTTTGTCTAATGGTGCAATAAACTGTTCAAATAAAATAAATAGGACTACTGTTTCATATGTCAGGCTTCACAGATTAATACACAAAGGCCATCTGCCTTGAGTTTGTCCTGCTTTGTTTTCCTCTCTCTCGTAGTCTCCGGGGAGAGTCTGTGTATTTGACATTACAGGTGTTGTAGACTCACAGGTGAGATCGGACCCGTCTCGGAGGTGCAGGGGACAAATGCAAATTCATGCTCAGCAGATTGTGGCCTTTGTTCGGCTGGATAGGACATGATCATTTAGACCTCTTAGAGAAAGACGCTTTGCTTTTGATCACCCAGGTCTCTCTCTTTTGCTCATTTCTAATATCAAACCACCCACGTATACACACGTACACACACACGCACACACGCACACACACACACACACACGCACACACACACACACACGTACACACACACACATGTACACACACACACACACGTACACACACACGTACACGCACACACACACACACACACACACGTACACACACGTACACGTACACACACACACACACACACACACACACACACAGACACACACACACACGTACACACACACGTGTACACACACACACACGTACACACACACGCACACACACACACACACACACACACGTACACACACACACACACACATAGCCTAATCATCAGCAGCATCAGTTGTCCTTCTCAGAAGTGTTTCTATTAAAGCATACCTCTTAAGCCATCATTAAAGTCAACTGGTCAGACGAGGTATTTCGTTAAGTGATCAGCAGTAATGGTATGCAGTCGGTCACGGAGTTGCTGTGGTAACTCAACACTGTAGCGGCACGTCTCGATTATTAATGCGGTCTCCTGAGTGCATTGTGTTTCTGACTCGAGTCTTCAGTGTGTATAGATCGTCTTGAGCCTGTAGATTCTTATTGTCTTGATTAATTTGCTGGTTTTGCTTCCAGACCTCAAATAAAGCAGACATCAGCAAATACCTGACGATCCTGGGTTTGGTGTTTTCTCCATCTCAGCCAATCAGCATGCAGACCATAGCATCTCGGTTGAATGCTGTTATGTATGCTGCTGTTATGATGCCAGAATTTGGTGGAATCAGTTCAGAACATTTAAAAAGACACGTTTGATTTGTTATAGCCTTTACATAGTGACCGTTATATGAACTTTCTGATGCATTGGCTAATTTATAAAGGCTGTAAAATTCAGTCTATGTTTTTGTTCTTTGTGATTTCTTTTCTTTTTACAATTTTTTTATGCACACTGCAAGTTTGCCAGATTTCTGCAATAATTGTATCTGTGTAATCTCCAACCCTTTCTTACATTCGACTTCAAGCTTGCATTCATATCTGCCTCGATCCAGTTAACCACCGATGAATTGAACCATGTCCCTCTTCTACATTTTGGGCCCTATCATATACTCAGTGCAATGTGGCGCCAGGCGTGACGCAAGTGTTTTTTTGCTAGTGTCAGCATGACACAGTTACCATTTTCACATCCTGTGCCACGTTGTTTAAATAGCAAATGCATTTGTATCCGTATTGTTGGCACATTGCTATTTTGAGGCAACTGAAATAGACCACACCATTGATCAACTAAAACCTGGTCTAAAGTCAATGGGACAGTATTTTTTTTTTTAATTTAAAGAGCACGTTAGTAATGTGCGCCTATAAGCGGCTCCACAATGCGCGTACACTCTGCTTATTACACACACAGGGATGCGCAGGAGCACACAAACATGTCAAATATAAAAAAATGAAAGGATTACAATGTAAAATATTATTATTGTGTAGGCTACATAAATATAAAAATGCCTACAAGCCAACGGAGCAGCTCCGTTTCCTCTCTGGAGACGCGCTCAATCTTTGTTCAAAGTCCGCCGTGTAAATAGCAAATGTTCCTGTGGCTCAGTGGTTAGAGCATTGCGTTAGCAGCGCAAACGGTTATGGGTTCAATTCCCAGGGAACACACTTACTGACACACACTTACTGACACACACACAAAAAAATGTATAACCTGAATGCACTGTTAGTTGCTTTGGATAAAAGCGTCTCCTAAATGCGTAAATGTAAATTGTTTCTAAAATCTTACTCAAATGTTTTTTTTAAGTGAAATTTGTATAAGAAAACAACTGAATTTTTATTTATTTTTACCTCAAATGAGAGAAGGAAATATGTCGGATTCTTGAACAAAGCTTTCTTTTGAATTAGATATTTTCACTTAATAATTTCAGCTCACAGGGGGTGGATAATGAGTGAATAATCACTCCATATTCAAAGTCAAGCAGGTCTGACATGATGTGAGGGTGCTAAATAATGACTGATTATCTGTTAACTTCTCCAGAAAAGACAAATGCTTTGAGTTTGGAGGATGAGTCATTCCTCACCAGAGACTGGAAATCATTGTTAAACATTTCTGACTATAAGGCATTTCCTAAATGAAACCACTGAGCAAACAGTCTTTATCCTGGATGAGATCCTGGTAGAAACGACTCTGAAACAGTCTGAAGTCATCCAGCCTTATCAACAAGTAGGTGTGCTGCAGGATGTTGCAGAACCGCTTGTGTGTGTGTGTGTGTGTGTGTGTGTGTGTGTGTGCGTGTGCGTGTGCGTGTGTGCGTGTGCGCGTGCGCGTGTGTGTGTGTGTGTGTGTGTGTGTGTGTGTGTGTCTGTGTGTGTGCATGCGTGTGTGTGTGTGTCTGTGTGTGTCTGTGTGTGTGCATGCGTGTGTGTGTCTGTGTGTGTGTGTGTGTGTGTGTGTGTGTGTGTGTGTGTGTGTGTGTGTGTTCTGAACTGAATGCACGAATGCATCTGGCCCTGACTGAGCATGTTTTACCTTATTACAGTGATTTCTTAATGCAGCAGCTGTCAAACTCATAAAGTGTGTGAGTGTGACAGTGGTAAGAAAGTAGGCTGTCTAAATGAGGTCCGTCTGATTCTGTTCGTCACTCGGAGATCGTAATGAGAAAAAGAGAAGAGTGAGAGAAAACTAATGATCTGATATGGATATTTCTGGAGACGTGGGCTGCTCTGCAGATGCAGGGGAACCTATTACAGTGAGCCGCTGTCACCGCGTGTATGTTTGCCTTCATTCACACTGTTTGTTGAGGGAGCGGACTAAGAACAGCGTGGTGTTATTTTAGTTTCTCTCTGAGTCACTCCTGTCATCGGCGGTGGAATGTTACTGTCACAGGACTCTGAGATGGTTTCACTGAATGAGTTAGTTTTCGTTTAGATCTTCTGATTTCCCAGAATGACCGTCTGTCTTTGAGCGACACTTTAGCTCTGTTCCAAAACCTAGACAGCTGTATTCTAAGGCAGCATCAGAACCGCAGTGAAGTCTCAAAAGGGACTGATTTGAAAGGCAGCAAACATAAATAGTGTGCCATACAGGATTGATAAGGAAAAGACAACACTCTGATACTTTAATAACATTTCATACACAGTGATTAAAAAATACAAGTGAATAAATATACTCACAAAAGATGCATAAGAAATAAAAACAATACATGTAAAAAAAATAAAAATAAATAAAATGTACGTCAGATACATTTTAGATATGTGCGTGCACATTTGTATACTTTATATTCAAATAAAAGGTGATTAAATAATCAAAGTGTGCATAAGAAATGAAAAAAGCAAAAATACTAAAATAAATAAATGCACAGCAAATTCTTTGTGTACACTTACTTTACATATACTAAAACAAAAGCGATTAAATAATCATGAAATGAAAAATACAAATAAAAAAAAAACTAAGCATTAAATACTACAAATACACACACAACACTCACATTGGTTAAATGATAATCATTAAATTTACATAAGAAAAAATAAAATACATGCATTAAATACACCGCAAAAGCTATAAATGTATATTTAGTTTATTTATCTTGAACTGAGCTGAATCATTGTTTATATGATGTCTTATATGCTGTTCAGGGAGGGAGCTTACTAGGTTTTGGACCAGAGCTGTTGTGTCTCTGTGTGTTTTGTCACTTTCTTGTCAGAAAGAGTGGGTGGACTGATTTGTTTTTCCCTGCATGTTGCTTTCAATGATACTTGGACAGATATTTCTGAAATATATTTGTACCTGCTTGATGTACAGGGGAGCAAGAAGCTGCATACTAATCTGCACACTATAGTCCCAGATGCCACGGGTTCGGTTTTATTCTCATAGTTTATTTTTACGATTAACTTATCTTTGTCATAGTGGTTTCTTATTTATCATTTCTTAATCATTTTATCTTTTGTAAAGCACTTTGTAACTTCTGTTTTAAAGTGTGCTTTACTTTTTCACTTTTTCAAGGTTTCACTTGCATATCTGTAAGGAGACATTTTAGGTTTCTTTTGTCTTCTAGCCCACACAAAACCACATCCTTGAAGTCTGAAACATTTGGTCTTATATGTGAACACTCATTGTTCAGATGGCCTCTACAAAACAAATAAACCTGCGTGTAGACAATCTTCTTTGCATTAACCGCAGATGTGCTTGTACGCTCGGGCTTGTTTTTCATGTGCAGCAGCGTTGATCTGATTTGCACCGTTTTCATCTCAGCTGCATTTAACGCTAATCTTGTTACGGTCTAAAATAAGCTTTCATTCTTTGAATACTAGATTGCTGTGCTTGTCGAGCCTCCGCGTACATCCTGAAATCATCTGTAGTCATGAAGAAACGCAGCGCTGAAGGAGGCCAAACCCAAACGCGCTGCTGGGGTTGATTTTCCCGCTTTAGAATCGGTCAACGAATGCGAGCAGCTCCTATATAGAGTGATTCACAAGGTCATATGTTAAGTAAATGGTTGTTTCTGTACTTTATCTTCACAGTTTGGGTTACATGTTACAGTACATCCTCAACAGGTTCATGTATTGTAAACAAGCGGCTCACACTTAAAGGAATAATTCACTCAAAATGAAACTTTGCTGAAAATATGCTCATCCTCAGGTCATCCAATATGTTGATGATTTTGTTTCATCGTCAGATTTTGAGAAATGTAGCATTCCATCACTTGCTCCATAATACATAATAATGCTTCCTCCTGTTGTCCTCTTACATCAAAATCCATCTACATATTTGTTTAGAGCTGCCTTGGTCTGTTTTGGCTTGTAAACTGTGTTCTGTGCAGATTTCTCTCCTGATTCAGAGCAGACAACATGTTCAAATTAGAAAACAATATTAATAATAGTTAGCTGGAAGCAACAGATTTTTTCTTACAAACTTCTTCAAGATGTTAACTGATGGACTGGAGTGGTGTGGATTATTGTGATGTTTTTATCAGCTGTTTTTACTCATTCTGACGGCACCCATTCTTCCAGTACTGGACTAAGGGGGAGTACATTTTTAAGCAAATGTAAAGTTTTGGGTGAACTATGCAAATTGAGATCAAGCGTTAGTGTGCTGCTTACATAGATAATATTCTTGTGTGCTTCTGAATGTTTAGACGCACCTATAATGCCTAAAAATGCTTTCTAGGTAGGCAGTTCACTAGGTTTGGAGATACAGGTATGCAGGGATGGGCAGTATTTAAAATACTACTATTTTGTATTGTGTATTTAAATACATTTAATCTTAGTATTTTTGTATTTTAAAAATGCATAAAATACTTTTTGCCAACCAACCTCTTTATTAGAAAGCTGGTTTCCTCTATCAGCTATTTCAACATTCAGCTGCAGCTGTATGACTCCATCTAGAATTGGGTAATTACATTTTCTGGATTCCTGTAAGGAAATAAGGAATAATACTGCCCACGTGTGCTATCAAAATGTCCTATTTCCAATTTCAGAAGTCCTGATTACAAGCTTGTTACATTCAAGTGCTTTTCTGTTGGTTAATCTAAGAATTGTGGAGGATGCCAGGTTTCATGGGAAAATCTTATTGAAGCCAAAATCGTAGATATTCAAGATATTTGAAAGGGTCATATGACGTTGCTAAAAAGAACATTATTTTGTGTAATGCAATGTGTTTATGCTGTTTAGGCAGACCTCGGCCTAAACACTTCACTTTGTGACTGGATTCAAGATTTCCTCACCGCCAGACCACAAGTGGTGAAAGTCGGCCAGTTCACCTCCAACTCCATCACCCTGAATGTAGGAGCCCCACAGGGCTGTGTCCTGAGCCCCCTGCTATACTCTCTCTACACACACGACTGTGTGTCCTCACACAGCTCCACCTCTATTGTCAAATTTGCGGATGATACTGTGGTTCTGGGCCTCATCAACAACGGTGACGAGGCCGCATACTTGGATGAGGTGGAGAGACTTACATCATGGTGCCAGGACAACTGTCTCTCTCTGAACGTGAGCAAAACTAAGGAGCTGATCGTGGACTTCAGGAAGAGACAGCAGCAGCCCTACACTCCTCTTATGATCAGTGGGACCCCTGTGGAGAGGGTGAGTAGCTTCAAGTACCTCGGTGTAAACATCTCCGAGGACCTGACTTGGACTACACACATTCAAACACAGGTTAAGAAAGCCAGGCAAAGGCTGTACCATCTGCGACAGCTGAGGAAATTCAGGGTCTCACCAGCTATCCTGAAAACTTTCTATTCAGGGGCCATAGAAAGTGTTCTAACTCAGTGCATCTCAGTGTGGTATAATAATGCCACAAACCAGGACTGCAAAGCTCTGCAGAGAGTCGTGCGCTTAGCTGAGCGCATCTCAGGGTCTGCTCTCCCCTCTCTGCAGCACATCTACCTCAAACGCTGCAGAAGCAGAGCTGCAAAAATCCTCAAAGATTCTACTCACCCCGGTAACCATCTTTTCTGTTTACTGCCATCTGGCAGGCGCTTCAGGAGCATGATGGCAAAGACTGAAAGACTGAGGAAGAGCTTCTTCCCTCAGGCCATCAGGCTCCTAAACACAAACTCTGTTTCATAAACACTCACAAGACCCATTGTCAACTGTAAATATCATCACATTCTCATCATTGCTGCTCTATGTACAATACCATGAACAACCCGTCTGCACATCCCTCTTATTCACATTACTATTTATTAAGTCCCAGTACACTGTTTTTTGTTTTCTTTTTTTGTACATCCTATTGTTTTTTTGCACATCTTGTTGTTTTTTTGCACATCTCATTGTCTTTTGCACATCTCATTGTCTTTTGCACATCTTATTGTTTTTTGCACATATTATTGTTATTGTTTTGCACTTTTTTATTTCATTGCACATTTTATTCTTATTTCTCCTTTTCTTACCATATGTATGCCCTTGTGTTATGTTACTTATATAATTTGTATTCTTATTGTTTTGCACTGTCACTGAGCGGACCTGATTCGATTGCATTTCACTTCTAGTTATGCCCTGTATAACTATTATGTGACAAATAAAGAAACCTTGAAACCTTGTTTAGGGTTAAAATATATTATTTTCCACATACTGTACATTATTGTTGCACCTCTATGCTCCGCCTTTCTGAAAGGCCTCGATGTTTACAAAGCTCCTCGTTCTGAGAAGCGAGGCCTGCTCTGATTGGCCAGCTATCCAGTGCACTGTGATTGGCTGAATACCTCAAGCGTGAGACAGAAAAGTTACGCCCCTTACCGTATGTAACCCTCTTTGTGAAAACTCAGCTAAAGTCAATTTATTTTGTGATTTGCTGTTTTCTACAAAAAAAATCATCCCTCAAATGTTAAGAACATTCTGTGAAAATCTAACCTTTATATATTTAATATTGACTGAGTAAGGTCATGTCAAAGATTTAAACTATATTAAAATTAATGGTAGAAATCAAACTTTGATGATTGGTATCCCATAATTAGATTTTGAGACTTTAGCCTGGATTTCACAGAGAGGGTCACATATTGTGATGCCGTGTCCTGGCGCGATGATACAAAAACAATAAAACCCTTTATAAACGAGGCTTTTTTGCATCCAGTGAGGACATATTTACTGATTATAATGACTTTTACTGTCTTTTTTTACTGTCAAACATTCCCATGTCTGCATTTTTGATTGGGAAAAACAACAAACAACAAGCACGACTCAAAACTCGCGTTTGTATCGTCAGAGGCAAATAAGAAAACATACTTACAAGCTGTGAAGCGTCAGACTGTTCTTGTAAAGTTGGAATTGCCCCACTTTATAGAAACAGCCTTTATGAACAGCTGGCATTATAGGCTACTCTTCCAGGTTCTGGAGATAGTTCTCTGTAAAATGCTCTGCACACTAGGGGTGTGCGGTATTGAAAAAAAATGATATCTCAATATTTTTTGGGATATTGGGCCAATATTTTGGGCCGAGTGTGATATTGTGCTGATATCTGAATACCGTGCACAGCTGCAGTTTATGATAATCTTCATATTCTGTGTGCTCAGTTCACATCAGTGATTAATCAATCTTTTCATTTAAGTTTAAATTAGATTTTTACCTTTTAATAAAGCCATTTTTTTTTCTAAAAGTGTACATCTTTTGAGTCAAATTATTACATTCAATCAGTCAATTAAGATGATACACATTTAGGCTGCTCCCAAACAAATGAAAGCAATATCATCAAAATGAACCTCTGCATAAGTTGCATCTTTAGATGTGTTCACACACTGTTTAATGCGGCTCAGAGGGACATGGAGTGCTTTAACCAGTTACAAATGCATAATTTTTTGACATTTTAAACATAAAACATTGAATACTGATATTTAAAATTATTTTAAAAATGATAATATACTTTAAATGTGAAATTAAACCGCCAGCAGGTGGCAGCACGTCACGATTAATAAGTGAGTCGTTGCGACTGAACCGAATCATTTAAACGATTGAACGAATCACTGAGACTCAAATCATCACTGTAGCGGTTTGGAATTATTTTTTGTCTGCGAAATGCAGCAAAAACAGGCAATTTGGTGTATAAAACTTAAGTCTTTTAATATTAGCTTATTGTTTATTGAACTGTTGTATAAAATCAATATCATATTTGTAACCATGCTTATTTTTGAAGAAAAAACAGCACCCTTTCCTGTGATTTTAATCATATGAAACGTAAATATATAAACGTTCTGCCCCCATATCTTGGCTTTTGCGATCACACTTAAATGCATTTTAATCGATTGAATCATGCAGTGAAAGATCACGCTCTAAATGCGCGCGTGCACTGTTTAACCCCTTCATCACCGCGCAGGCTAATGTATGCGTTTAACCCCTTCATCACCGCGCAGGCTAATGTATGCGTTTAACCCCTTCATCACCACGCAGGCTAATGTATCCGTTTAACCCCTTCATCACCACGCAGGATAATGTAAGCGTTTAACCCCTTCATCACCGCGCAGGCTAATGTATGCGTTTAACCCCTTCATCACCACGCAGGCTAATGTATGCGTTTAACCCCTTCATCACCACGCAGGCTAATGTATGCGTTTAACCCCTTCATCACCACGCAGGCTAATGTATGCGTTTAACCCCTTCATCACCACGCAGGCTAATGTATGCGTTTAACCCCTTCATCACCACGCAGGATAATGTAAGTGTTTAACCCCTTCATCACCGCGCAGGCTAATGTATGCGTTTAACCCCTTCATCACCACGCAGGATAATGTAAGCGACATGCACAATGTAGGAGTTAGTTGGGTTTTTGCAAAATACTCGATATTGTCAAATTGCACATCGTTAAAATAATGATATATATCGCACACCCCTACTGCACACACTCTAATATTTGGGCTGAACTGTTCTGTAACAGTGTTGTAAATACAACTTAACCACTGATTTCTCGTTGTGTCGTCTTTTGAAAGCCCAAACAAAGTAGTGTTTGAATGAGCTGGTTTAGGGGGGGGCGTTGTCGAGTCTTAACATTTACAAAGAATATCTCTTTGGTTTTGAGACTTTAGTCTTTGCATCAGGGATATTATCAATGCACGAACAGCTTGTTGTAACACTCCAAAGAGAAATTAAAACTTGAAAGCGCATCATATAACCCCTTTAAGTTTGAATAAAATGTAGCATCCCATTCATTGACAACTATATAAACATCCACAGTGCTATCTTTATTGTTAGCTTGTTGACGATTCTGGATTTTCAGTCATATTCATGCTATTTTGCTGTGTTTAAAACATACAAAATGCTTGAAATGGTTATTGCACTACTATGTGCACTGCATGACTTTGACATTAAAACAAGGTGATCTTGCTTTTGTGTGAAAAAATAATACATGTCTCATCAGCAACTGTTTTCCGCTCCACCACCATGTTTAAAGTTTATGGCCTGCACTCAGAACTCAGAAACTTGAGTATAAAAAATAAAGTATAAAGCAGAAAATATGACAAACAGCATTCATGTCCAATTTCCAACTAGAAAAGTCATATATACAAAAAAATGTAAATAAATAGGATATCCTGTGAAGACACATAAGATAATGTAAGGATGTCATGGTAAATTATACTTGTTGATTAAGGTTAAAATGTAACACCATTCAGATTTGCATTTAGTTAGCAAAAGCATGAAGGAAAAAAGAGCAATAGCAAAGGGAACATAGCATTAGCACTAGTCAGTCTTGATAGTTGTTGTTTTTTTTGGTCAGATTTTGGTTTTATCAACGAGCTAGTCAAATGTGTTCATTAAACTTTAAGCATTACTGCTTGCTATAGAGATATGACAATATACATGTTGGCGACGATATAAAGTGTAAATCGATTGAACTTTTTCTATATCATTTAAATTTGTCGTGGTATGCAAATATATTTGTGGACCTTATAGTGGGCAGGAGTTATTGACACGTCAGAGCGATAAAGCATGTATTTTTATTCTAAATACATTGTGATGTATTTGTGCCCATCTTTGCAGATATGTCCATGTCAGGTGATCACGAAGTGTGACATCACTGTCTCACCGTGTGTATAACAATACTGAAGACAAAGACTGTCTTCTTGCTAGTCCAAATGTGTGTGTGTGTGTTGTGTGTGCGCGATTATCCCATGAAACATTCATTGTTATACAGACTGAAATATTCATGGGTCTTAGTCCTGACAGTCCGCCAGCCGTACGAAACGGATCCGCCTCAGAACCTGAACTCTGCATACTGGGGCTGCTATGGAAACAAGGGACGGTTTAGTGTGTGTGTGTGTGGTGTGTGTGTGTGTGTGTGTGTGTGTGTGTGTGTGTGTGTGTGTGTGTGTGTGTGTGTGTGTGTGTGTGTGTGTGTGTGTGTCTCTGTGTGTGTGTGTCTCTGTGTGTGTGTGTCTCTGTGTGTGTGTGTGTGTGTGGTGTTGTAGTTAACGTTCTTTGGACCTTGTGTGTTAAATTAACCTCTGGTTCAGTCAGTGAGGGAATAGTCAACTATCTTTATCCAGAAACAGGAGTTTACATTCACATTTATGCATTTAGCAGATGCTTTTATCCAAAGCGACTTACATTGCATTCAGGCTATACATTTTTTTTCAGTATGTGTTATTAATAATAATTTATGTGTGTATTTTTATTGTTGTAGTCAATTTTTTAAGGAATAAATAAAAACAATATTTTTATAATAATATGTCTGATAATCAATATGCAGAACTTAAAATGTTGCTTTAACCTTTATAAAATGTAATTGGTGTGGTGTGGTATTGGTCATAATGAGGCCATAGTGGTTGTAATTAGTGATCGACTGATATTGATTTTTTTTATAACCGATATCGATTATTTGTACGTTTATGTAGCCGATAACCGATATGCAGAACCGATATCTATTTACAGTTTTAGGTTTATAAGCTGTTTAATAGACTAAAGAGTAAATAATAATTCACTGAATAATATTCTCTGGAATATTGAAATAAGCTATAACAAACAAAACATCGTATTTTACTGCATTTCTTAACTGTTTTATCAGAATTATTAAAATGTTTTTGTCTAGATTATGAAAACTGCTGACAGTGCGGTTTATCTATTTGCACAGAACTATACTCAAACTGCGATCGCTTGCAGAGATAATAAATAATTAATTTCGATAGATGTTTATTGGTGAAATAATGGTTCTATAGTAAATGTTAATATAATTTTGCGTGTTTCAAACAAGTGAATCTTGTATAAAGTTACATGCGGTGGCCGTGCTGGAGCTTCTCCTGAGTGAACACTGCTCCAGGTGTGTGTGTGTGTGTGTGCCCACTGCTCCCAGTGTGTGTGTGTGTGTGTGTGTGTGTGTGTGTGTGTGTGTCTGTGTGTGTCCACTGCTCCAGGTGTGTGTGAACTTGGATGGGTCAAATACAGAGAACACATTTCACTGCTAGTTATACTCTGTATAATTGTGTATGTGACAAAAAAAAAAAAAAAAATATATATATATATATCGGTTGATCTCTAGTTGTAATCTTTGCTCTGAAGCCAGGGTTGATCTCTTCCCCTCATCCATTTATAGATTTTGCTCCGTGTAAATTACTGGAATCAGGCAGGAGATAATTACAGCTTCCGTCTGATATTCCTGAGGTTGTAGGCTGTGGAAACGGAGGACAGAATGTGTAATATTTCCTCAGTGAATCGTGACATAATGTGTGTTTGCATTCTCTCTGTTGTTCTGTGCTTTAATCTGATGCCGACTCAGCACTGGGCGTCAGGATTAGTTTGAGTCTCTTGAAGTTCTCTGACATCTGTGTGACATTATTCCTGAATCCTGATAACCGTGCCTTTATCAGCAGCACGTGAGGGGAACGTTTGAGTTTGTTTAGTGCCGTTTAGATCTTAGTTTATGGTTGTTTTACAGCAGCAGTTCAGCTGTTTGTTGTCAAACCATGTTGCAAATGTTGTGTCATAATCATAATGATTTCTAAATACCTTGTTTGTGCAGTTTAGTTTCAGCATGTGTGTAAATAAGACGATGTCGTGCACACAGAAATTTAGCACACATGCAACACAAACTCTACAGTTATGGATATACAATTATTTTATATATCTACTGTATACACTGTTCAGTTTCATAAAGCCAAACCAAACATCACAAGAAGCTTTATTTACTAAGTGCAATCACACACACACACACATACACACACACACACACACACACACACACACACACACAAAGAATTTGTTTTGGTTTACAGGAGCTCTGAGCAATTGCATTAATATGTAAGAAGATGCATAAGAAGTAGATCAATCTCTTCTGACAGCAAACCTGTGAACTAAACGTCTGATACATTTCACGTGCAAAACCGGGAATCGCTTTCTTGATCTAGTTAACTCTGCTCTGATTGGCTGAATTTATTCGGAGGGGGGGGGGTAATCAGTCTGTCTGTTGTCAAAGTGATGTTGACAAAAATAGTGTTAGTCTCAGTTTTTTTTTTTTATTATTCAAAACGTAAACTTTTTTTCAAATTAAACCTGCTGTATTTGAACATTAACGTCTGAAATGTAAAATTTCACATGAACTACACCAAAGAAAAGTGCTATATGGTCTACTCCATACATACCCTTTGTCTAATTATTTATTTATTTATTTATTTAAACTTATGTCTCAAAAAATATTGAAAAAAAGGAAAAGAATTTTTAGGTTCTTAAAACGCTCTCTTTCTCTTTCTAAAATCTATGCGGGGTATTTATCTTTTTAACCCCGACGAGGTCTATATATTTTTTTGTTGTTGAAGAAAATATATCGAGATTTTTGGAAATAGTTAATGTTTTAAAGTACGTGTTAGTCTTGTTTTTTGCAAATAATATTGCATGTTGAAATAGTCAGAGTTTCATGTGTTTAGTAATGTTTAAAATGTTTAATGATGCTGATGTGTTGTCTTCGTCTCATGTTGCTCATGAAAAAAGGTCTTCAACAAATGTTTTCATCATAGCTTTCATTAACAAAAACAGGGTTCTCAAGTTATAGCTAAAGTTTGGAGTGAGATTAGGGGAGAGGCCACCCAAAGGGGAGGAGTCACTCAAATGGGAGAGGCCACCCAAAGGGGAGGAGTCACTCAAATGGGAGAGGCCACCCAAAGGGGAGGAGTCACTCAAATGGGAGAGGCCACCCAAAGGGGAGGAGTCACTCAAATGGGAGAGGCCACCCAAAGGGGAGGAGTCACTCAAATGGGAGAGGCCACCCAAAGGGGAGGAGCAGGGCCTGAAATTAACACCCGACCACGCGCCAAATGCGGGTGAATTTTGCAATTGGCGGGTAAAACTGTCAATCTACCTGCCACATTGGCGGGTAGCCAATGAGAATTGAGTGATTCATTAGTTGTTGTTTTTTTTGCGTCTGTTTTTTTTTTTTTAAGTCCGCAATTTCGTTGGATTTTAGCTCAAATTGTGGCGGCACATTACTGGGGTAAAGAGGCCAGCTGAAACGAACAACCAACAAAAAGATGAGGATGAGTCAAAGAAAAGTAAAAGACGACGTTTTAATACGAAGTGGACAATTGGCGACAACGGCAAGGTTCGTGAGTGGCTGATTTATGACCGCAGTAACGTTACAGACGAAATGTACTGTATTTCATGCACTGACGTCCATGAAAGCAGCGCAGTTTGAGAAGATGCGACTCCTGTTTCGGAACGTTCACGCGATCGGCAAGAAGATGAGGCCCTTCTCTGACTATGTTTGGATGTGCGAGTAAGTATTAAACTGTTGGTGAGATGGGATGAGATGAGATAAAGCAAAGCTGACGTTGGTTGCGGGGAGGAGTTTCCTCATCTCAGCTCGTAGATTTACAGGCACACACAAACAGTCAATTCGGAGAGAAATAAAACGGACATAAATTATTTAAACGTAAAACCGAAAAAAAAACGCAATTTAAAAAGATTAAAAAATATATAGTCTAAGAGTTATTATTACTTATAATTATTTCGTTAATAACTTGACAGCACTTAAATGTGTATTCTTACAAGTTAAAGAATAATGTTTGTGTGATTTCTATTTTTCACCTTTACGAGGCAAAAAAAACAAAACAAAAAAAAACTGGCTGGTAAAAAGTTACTGTGGCTGGTGGTCAAAAAAGTTAACTTCAGGCCCTGGGGAGGAGTCACTCAAATGGGAGAGGCCACGCAAAGGGGAGGAGTCACTCAAATGGGAGAGGCCACGCAAAGGGGAGGGGTCACTCAAATGGGAGAGGCCACGCAAAGGGGAGGGGTCACTCAAATGGGAGAGGCCACCCAAAGGGGAGGAGTCACTCAAATGGGAGAGGCCACGCAAAGGGGAGGAGTCACTCAAATGGGAGAGGCCACCCAAAGGGGAGGAGTCACTCAAATGGGAGAGGCCACGCAAAGGGGAGGAGTCACTCAAATGGGAGAGGCCACGCAAAGGGGAGGGGTCACTCAAATATTTGCAGCACCCAAGTTTTTGCTAGCAGTTCAATTTTACCTATTGTTCATAATTGACCAGCACAAATATAAATAATATCATCTGGTAAATCTGATGAAAGACAAATTCATTATAATAAAATAAAAAGATTTATGTATTTAAAAATACAAATGTATAAAATAAATACAAATAAATTTAGCCTCTGCTAATCAGTCGGCATGTTTGGGGCCAAATTTCTTTGTATTTTTTATACTTTTTTTAAATATATAAAACTATTTATTTTATTTGGATGAATTTGTCTGTGTTTTATCAGATTTACCAACTGTTATAACATCTCTAGTACTTTCCTTTCAGGAAGCCAAAGCTAAGCCTAAAGCTTCTGGTTGCAAAGCAGTTGGGAGTTGTTGTTTTTTTGACTGCATCAATAATACTTTTGCACGAATTTGGCTATATTCCAAATTCAGCTCTCACTATCTTTTAAGTGATTTCGTCCAGGAATCTTAAAATCGAAAAAAATAAATATATATATGAAGGGTTACCGACGCGCATCCATGTCGCGTAATTTACTCGCAAACATCAACATACGAATTTCTGATTTGCTGATAGGTGGCATTTAACGTATAACTCAAGACCACTATGAAATCGGCGGAGAACTTTCCTCTGTATTCCCTCATCTATTAATTGTATATATAGTGGCACAAGTTATCCCTTCTCAGCGTGAGAAATACAAGGTGCGGCGTGAGAGCGTGTCAACTGGTTGAAATGCGTGTGACTTGAGAGCCCTGGCAAAAATATCTAGGTGAAATATCCCGAACAGTGATATACTTACAGGCAGTTTTCTCCCTCTGTGTTTTGTGCAGGATCCATCAGTGACACAAGTAACGCGCACGGCCCCTCCTGGCCTGGAGGAGTATAACCCTTTCACCGACACAAAGCCGGTGAGACGCCCTGCACAGAGACAAACTCACTCTTATATGACATGCTGTGAATGTACGAAATGAACAAGTGTACAGGTTTCCTAAGGACAATAATAATTAGAACGGCTCAAATACCATCCGCCAACACACTCTGAGAAAAGAGCGAGCGGGAGGCTGGCCGTCTGTGTTTAGAAATGCTTTTTACACACCAGTGTTATTTTGGTACTATTGAGATACTATTATAGTGAGAATACTAATACTATACTATACTATTCTACTATTGAGAATAGTGCATTATGCAACAAAGATTTCAAACATTATAATTGTATTATATATCTCAGAAATATATTTATATGATATTATAATGTTCATATAAATCTCAGAAATAAACACAGCTGATTCAATCCAGTTTTTTTAAATGAAAATATCTTGCATTTTTTGCATGTAATCGAACAATGAGTTTTTGGCTGATGTTAATTTCTGTCATCACGCTGGTAATGGAAGGTCAATTCGAGTACATTGCATTGTGGGATACAGTATATCATGCCGTGTGCTCAGTTTTATTCTGCACATTTTGCCAAATGTTGTAGGTCACCCAAATGTGTGTATAAAGTGCGCTGTAAACATTCAGACTTAGTTTGTGTAGTATGTGTTTTATGAACAAGAGAGAAATGCAGGTAAGGAAACAAACAGCATACATATAGTACCAACAAATAACATCATTCACAGTGTGGTACAACTAGTGAAGCTGTACCAGTGTAGGGCTTGCTGCCCAGAAGAGCCCACACTTCCAGCACAAACACATCAGATTGCCAGTCAACGCTTTTATATGACATTTTTCCCTTGCCTCAATTGGGCACATGCATTGCTTCATTTCTAAATGATCCACTACATTCAAAACACTGACACATTCACACAGTCAGTCTGGATTTATGAATGAAAGGAAAAGATGTTATGTTGGTATTATGTTGCACAAGATGAAAGCATGTGGTGTTTTGGACTACAGTGTCTCATTTTATTTTGTGGCGTTATAGGTTCCGCCAGGCTCCGCCCCTAAATCAGTACCGCCCACAGCCAACACACAGCCGGCCATCATGAAACCCACCGAAGAACCGCCAGCTTACACTCAACCTCAGCAGACACAGGTACATGCACCTCACTTTATTCTTGATATAGTTCACTTCAAATGGAAGTATAGCAGCCAAAGCAGCTCTTGTAAGAGTTGTCTAAATTGTTCTTTTGACATGGCACTAATGCTCTCAGGGGATGAGCAGGGCTTTATAGACGGTTGCATCATTTTCCTTTCTAATATTATAATGGTTTGGCATGGGCTGCATGATTAAGGGAATTTTTTTTTTATGTATTAAAAAAATTAATTCTGCTTGTTATTAGGGCTGCATTGATTTGGTCAAGAATTTTGTGATTATGTATCAAAACAGCTGTAATTGTATTATTATTATTATAGTGAGAATACAAATAACAGTAAATAATATAAATATAATAAATAATATCTGTAAAATAAAAAATTGATTATTCAAGAAAAATAATGTAAACATGTATTTTACAGAACAATCTGTAAAATTACAATACTAATATTTATAGTATTTATAAATATTAAACCAACAAACTTTTATTGTGTATATCTGCAGCCCTTAAAGCTTCTCTTTGGTTGACAACAGCCAGTTTTCATTACACGCTCATGTGTAAGTGAACACAGTGCCATGTTTCACTCAGAAACACGCAGCACATAGATTTCTATTAAACTGCTGCCTTTAATAATCTCACTACGCCATATCACAGTTTCAGTTTTATTCCCATTAATCATGCAGCTCTATATTCGGTGGTGGTGGTTATATTAAAGGAGACTACTGGGCTCTCTAAATGTGTTTTCTGAATTATTTGATGTGTTATCGACTGCATAAAGTTCCTTCAGAAGGACTTTCTGAACCTCAAACCCACGTTTGGGTCCGTGTGAAGCACAATCCCTGATGCAAACGTTGATGTCATAGAGTGTTCGGCATGGAAAATCCTCCTTGATTTCACAGAAATATCCTCATTAGGACAACAGAAGCTTCCAGCAGGCAAGAGCTTCGGGCCGGTCTGCTCACGGTGGGTTATACTGTATAATTCAGCACGCCTGAGGGACAGGGACGCCTCGCTCCACACATATGGACACACAGGCACACTTTGGGTGTGCGTCAGATGGCTCACTCGCTCGGGCTCCACACGTGACGTCAGATGCTTTGAGTTAGGACACAACAAGGTGATCCAGATCTTCAGGAGGAGGCCGCATCTGAAGCTGTTGTTGTTTAGCTCCGGGTCTGTCGCTGTAGTATTTAGTTTGTAGTAGAAACAGAGAGGAGTTGAGCCTCCGGGTGACAACAGAAGGCTTGTTAAAGGACTTGTTGCCCGCTGACTTTATTAAGCCGTGCTTGTCACATGATGCTGCCTTCAGGGAAAGCTGGAGAGTCCTTAAAATGACCCAGAAACAAGGGCAGAATCCGTCAACAGATTGACTTCGATAAAATTATAATCTGTCATAACTGGGACGCTGCTGTAATGAGTGCAGCATGTGTCGCCGCTATGAGGTCCAGTGCGTCTTTTCAGCAGTATTCCTTCATATCATTCATGCAAAAGTGCTTAAACTCATTTTCAAACTCTACCGTGTGTGTTTATGGAGTGCAAACAAAGAACTCTCACATCCCACACATTACATACACAGTTCAGTTTATGGAAGTAAAAGCTTGGAAAGTTCTCCATCACTGTAGTCTTCATGTTTATGACCAGCTAAAAGTCAAGTTGATCTCACCAGTGGTTTAGTTCCTTACCTGCGATATTGTATCCTACTCTATAAAGAAGTCTTTAAAGGTGAGTGACGGATCAAAACTTTCATTTTTTGAAAGGCCCTCAGTGTTTTTGATCAAATAAATACCACCTTGGTGAGCAGAAGAGATGTCTTGAATGGTAGTAAAGCTTTACATACTCGTACATAAGCCATAATCCGTTATCATATAGGTAGTCATATTCAAATTTACAGTGTCTAACGACATACCAGATAAGATATGCAATGAATAAACAAGACGAGATTGCATTGTCAGTCAGACACTGATCGGCCCTCGGATGTTTGTGATTGGTTCTGACAGCTGTCTCCAGAAAATGCCTTTGGTGTGTTTGGATGTTGCCTCTCCTAAAGTTAGTGCTGTGCCTATAAGCAGAAATACTGATCATAACCGCCTTGTGTCTGCGTGTAGGACCAGGTGCGAGCCCAGGAGGAGTTATTGAGGAGACAGGAGGAGCTGGAGAGGAAAGCCGCTGAGCTGGACCGCAGGGAGAGGGAGATGCAGTCTCTCAGCGCATCAGGAGGTGAGTTATTAAAGCCTGTCTTATTCAGAAACCGCCCACACAGACACGGCAAGTCATCTACCACTGTTAGGTACTTTTACACAACAAATGGAACAGGTTAGTCTCATTTAGGAAGACTTCAGCATAAAACCACATCCACATTGCAGCTTATTCTGACCAAAAATGGTGTAGAAAACTCATAAAATGCACAGATTACGTCACCATGCATCATATTTGGTCAATCAAATCCAATGTGTTTCTTATTCATTTTAAGGTGCTGGTTCCAAAATAGTGCCTGTTTTGCTCAAAATAGGATGCATTTATCTTTTGATGACCATTTGTAAGATCAAAAAGTCTTGTATTCTCTCTTAATCAGCAGAAAACACCACAAGGTCATGACTCTTGTCTAAATCTGAGCCAGATTACATCAGTTTGTTCAATTTTCAGCCCATTTTCACGTGCATGACATTATTTTATGGCTAATACTGATTTCCACTTTTTCCACTACTTTGCAGATTGTAAATTAAATAATAATTTGTAATAATTGTGTATAATTTGTAATAATGAAACTTTTAACATTTGGCTTTTTTTTTTTTTTATAAGTGCGTTAAAGCTGAATTTGAAAATAAATATGCAACGAGAAGGTTTTAATTGATATTTTTGAAATCATAAACAGTGGAAAAACTAAAACTGTGACAAGGAATATGAAATGGGTATTTTTGCAAGTTAAAAAAATACAGTGATAAGCAAATATATAACTCAAAACTAAGACTTGAAGATTGTTAAATAATGAATCAATAAAAGGTGTGATTTTTCAGTTTTGGTTGAAAGGCTTTAAATTATTTTGTATCGATTCAATTTAGTAGTGGACGTGATGCTTATGAAAAAAGGTAGGCAAATTAAAAAAAATCGAAAGAGTTTTGAATGTTACCATATTGTTACCATGTTATTACTGCAGTTACCCCTTTTTATTAATAAAAAATCAATCTGAAACTCTGTGAAATTGCACACGAACCACAATAAAGCATACTACATACAGATCAGGAATGCTATTTGTTATTAGATAACTTATTATTAGATGACATTTATAAGAACCCATAATTTGAGAATTACCCATACGAACTCTTTCTTTGAAATGAATGGAATTGAATGAAGTTCCTTTGAATTTATAACTCATGATTGCTCAAAAAGTTGGTATTTTCAGCTATACATAAAGATCTTACATTTATTTAAATTTATATCATAAGTTAAATTTAGTAGTGGAAGTGATGCTGCTTATAAAAGAAAGTGTAGGTAAAATAAGAAAATACTTTTTTTGATTAATATGTAAAATGATATACAAATATTCTGACTGAAATAGATTCTTTATGACAATGATGCATAGAAATTTCAGGCAGTTGTAGCTGTTTTTGTGTGCAACATGCATCAGCGGATCTGTAGACATTCGTTCTGTGGTTGAGACCGTATCACGACCGTCATCTCACACAATCAACTTTAGATTTAGTGTGATTTACTGTCTCTGTGCTCCAGGAGGAGAGGAGAAACAATTACTGCTCTGTTTCTTAGTTCTGTACCCAGTTTACCACCTTTTGTCATCATGCTCCTATTGCATCACCCACCTCTTTCCTTCCACTTTCAATTGATTTCTCTGTTTCTAAGGGAGGAAAAACAACTGGCCGCCTCTTCCAGAGAAGTTTCCGACGGGTCCATGTTTCTATCATGACATATCCGTGGACATCCCTGTGGAGTACCAGAAAACCGTCAAGATCATGTACTATCTGTGGATGTGTGAGTAACTCTTGAGCAATCCCATAAAGCCATCAGTCCAAAAACAGTGACCCAACACACTGCCTGTGAAGACCGGCCAATCACAACAGAGCTCATTTACATATGCAGTATGAGTCTTAAAGGTACAGTAAGAAATACAGCCGGTGTAATTCTATACTGTAGGTCAGACACAAGAGGAAAATGTTCATACTGAATGCTAAATTAGAAACCTTGAAATAAAACATTAGAAACCTTGACTTACTTTACTTTTAGTCATTTAGCAGACGCTTTTATCCAAAGTGACTTACAAATAAAAAAAAGTAACTAAAGTTAAAACTATAAATAGTGTATATACACATTTAAGAAGATAAATAAATTAAATAAAAATGACAAATGCATACAACAACATTTCAAAACTAAACATTTACGTTGAATGAAAAAAAAAAAAAAAGCTAAAAACAAGTCAAAATATTAAATCAAGAAAAGGGATGAGTATAATAATGATTTCTAACATAACAATAAACGCCTAATATACTTCTTTTTTACATAGAATTGGTTATAAAACTAAAACAGAAGTGAAACAAGTAGTAGGAAAGAAGATAAATAAAAAGCAATACTTATATACTGACTAATTGACTAATTAATTAATTAATTGACTAACATTGTAAATGCTCTTTTTTTAAAGAAATGCTATTAAACGTAGAGTAAGTCGTGTAATCATCATATTTTCAACTTCCAGGAAAAAATAAACTTAATATTTTTGAGCTAAATAAGTTTATAAGTCATACAAGTTTAAGTTTTGAATGTTGCCATATTGTTGCGTTTAACCCTTTTTTATTAATTAAAAAATTTAGGAATTCTTTGAAATCTAAAATGACACATGAACCACATAAAAAAGATAAATAAGTCATAAAAATAAGAATATATTATTTGACAATTACCAATATTAACCCCATGGGAATGAATGGAATTTAATTACATTCCTTTAAATGTGTAACTCATGATAACTCAAAAACAATCCAAATTTATGAAACCTATTTATTTATTTGAACTACATATTTTTATAGTAATATTCATTCTGAAAACCTCATTTTACTCGCATGAACTTTCACTTTTCATGCTGCCATTGTTAGGAACACGTATTCATTCATTCACAAACACATAGAGATGAAGTGACACTGAATGAAATCTTGGTATTGTATTTGAATACTCTTGATTTACAGCTTGGATATAATCATGTTTTCCAGTGTCGGGTGCTGTTATTGTGTTGTTGAGTACACCGCTGTGTCCGTCTGGGAAGCGCGTCTGTTTCTGGTTTATATAAAGACTCTGGGGAAGTGAAATGAATAGACTTCAGCAGTGTTTGTTCCTCCCAGAGGAACCGGTGGTCTGTTTGATGCGTTTCATACTGGATGAGATCAGTCACATGATATTAGACGTGTCATGTGATGGAGGTATCATGTGATTAGTATCAGACTGGTGTTTGAGTTCCGCCTGATCTTGTTTTGTAGAGATGTGGAAGAGAATTGTGCAGAGCGACAGAGACACTTGAATAACTCAAGACATTGGCAGTTATGCAGTAAATGTGGTGAAAGAACTGATGTTTTCCACACCCAAAACTCTTGGACGTATACTGTAACTGTACAGGACTATTACTGTTTTGCAGCAAGAGTAAAGCAGGCCTATATTCTTAAGATAAGTTATGCACGGTGAACTATAATATTGGCCTGTCCAATCTGAGAATGATTGAGTGTAAACCACACTTAACTGATTAATATGATCAGGAAATGTACAATAAGGTATCGTTGTGAACATTAGTTAACTACATTAATTACTATGCACTAACATTAAGTATTATATACACTTCTGTTCAAAATTGTGGGGTTGGTAAGACTTTTTAATGATTTTTGCTGATCAAAATGTGTAATAATATTGCAATTGAGCATTCTATATGAATATGTTGTAAAATGTAATTTATTTCTGTGATCAAAGCTGTATTTTCAGCATCATTACTCCAGTCTTCAGTGTCACATGATCTTCAGAAATCACTCTAATATCCTGATTCAAGAAACATTTCTGGTTATTATCAATGTTGGAAACAGTCGTGGTGCCTTTGTGGAAACTGAGATACATTATTTCAGAATTCTTTGATAAATACAAAGTTCTAAACAACATCATTTGTTTGAAAGAGAAATCTTTTGAGACACAAACAGAGGATTCCCTGTGAATGATGTGTTATGTGTGTATGTGAATACACTCCGGCTCATATAAAGGATTGATCAGTCTGGCTTTGAGCTCTACTAATAACGTCTGTGTGACTGTGAAGAGGTTTTACAGTGATTCAGTTAATAACTGACCGTGGATATTTAGAGCGCTTTAGTTATTAACAGGTTCTTGGATGAAGCATTCACACAACATACACTTCTGAGAAGTTTTTATTTTCACTATTATTTCAGTTCTAGTATCAGTTTAGGTTGAAGGTTGCTTAACCGCAAGCGTATTTTGGATTTATTTAAATTAATTTGTTCGTTTTTTTAAATTGTAATCCGTTTTAATCATTGTTTTCATACGTAACCTTTGCAAAGACTTCGCAAAGTTTCAACAGGTTTCCTGAAAATAAATACTTTATAGTAAATATCTTTCCCCATATTATGTTCCATAAGAGTAATAAATGAGTGTTTCTTCATTGTCTCTTTTCTCCTGTTCCTCTCTTGCAGTCCACATGGGGACGCTGTTTGTCAATATATTCGGCTGTTTGTCGTGGTTCTGTGTAGATGCGTCGAGGGGAGTGGATTTTGGTCTGGCCATGCTCTGGTTCATGCTCTTCACACCCTGTTCATTTGTCTGCTGGTACAGACCTCTGTATGGAGCGTTCAGGTACACACACACACACTCACACTACGCACACGCACACGCACACACACACACACACACACACACACACACTCACGCACTCACACACACACACCACACACTCACACTCACACTCACACCACGCACACACACCACCACACACACACACACACACGACACACACACACACTCACACTCACACACTCACCGCACACACACCACACGCACACACACACACACTACACACACTACACACACACTCTCTCACACTCACACTCACACACACACACTCACACACACACTCACACACACACACACACACACTCACACTCACACTCACACACACACACTCACACACACACACACACACACACACACAGAGTACCTTTATGGGGAACTCAGACTATAACGGTTTTCTTTCTCTCTTTCTGTAGGAGTGACAGCTCTTTTAGGTTCTTTGTATTCTTCTTCATCTATATTTGCCAGTTTGGTGTCCATGTGCTGCAAGCCATTGGCATCGCTGGTTGGGGAGCCAGGTGAAAATTCACACACACACACACACACACACACACACACACACAACTCCTTTAGGGCTCAGCTATACGGTTTCATTCTCTCATCTACATGCACTCTTAGGTTCTATTTCTCACACATGCACAGTTTGGCACAGTGCACAGCCATGCACACGGACCAGTCACACAACACACACACACACACACACACACACACACAGACTCACAGACACACTCACACACTCACTTACCAGAATCAGAAATGAACCCGGACAAAAGGACAAAAAACACTGCTGGAAGTGATAAAAATGCCTCTAGATATGTAAAAAGTTGCCCTTATTAAGCATTTCAGTCTATTTTTTTTTTATTCTTTCTAGCATTTATATATTTTAAATGTATGCTTTTCTTAATAGGTGAAGATTTGTGAATCAATTTTTTTAAATGAAGTGAGACCAGATTTAGTGTTTTATTAAAGATAAGCTCTTAAAACCTTTAAAAAAATGTTTTTGTTTATTTATAGATTAGTTATTATATATAGTTATTTTCCTCTTGTTTCTCGACACCAGTATAGTATGGTTGCTGAATTGTTTTGTAAATATTGACAAATAAACACCACATATTTAAGATTTTCTGTTCTTGTTCTGTTTAAAGATGCATTTCAGTGCTTGTAACACCAAATGTGTAGATTGTCAAATATGTAACTAAATGCAAATTTTATTGAAAGGAAGAAAGTAAAATCACAGCAGCTTCAAAACATGAAACAATAAAATGTTTTAAAATCTACTACAGCGTAGAGCTGTTTATTGTTAAAAATGGTTTGTTTGTATTTATTATATTCATGTATTTTGTTATGTAAAGCTACATTTGAATACATTTTTTAGGTCAGTGATCATTTTTCAAAATGATGAATTTTGTTATTTAATTTGCTCGAATGGATGACCATAAATGGCAAAAATGAATCACATCTAGGTGTCAATTAATGACTCTTGATAAAGATGTTATTTTCTGACACAGACACTTTCGCATGATTTTTCCTTCCTGCATCAGATTTACATTGCTACATCGTGAACGTTATGAAGACTGATCTGATGTTTGTGTTCGTAGTGGCTGGATCTCAGCGCTGACCGGGCTGAACACAAGTATTCCCGTCGGCATCTTCATGATCCTGATTGCTGCCCTCTTCACCGCGTCGGCTGTCATCTCTCTCATCATGTTTAAAAAGGTGCTTCACCTTTAACAATTCATAACATATATATATATAACATGTGCTTCACCTCAAATGCACTTACATAGCTTAACCAAAACAGTGTTATCTAAAACAAAAACTGTGAAGTCATTTTTCTTCATTGATGTTAGTAGAATCAAGCTTGCACGTGTTTATTTGCAGATTCACGCGCTGTACCGAACCACCGGCGCCAGTTTCGAGAAGGCACAGCAGGAGTTTGCCACCGGCGTCATGGCCAACAAAACAGTGCAAACCGCCACCGCTAACGCCGCCGCCTCTGCTGCCCGGGGGGCCTTCAAAGAGCAAATCTGATTGGTCCAGAGAACTCCGACTCCGCCCATGTTACTTTGATCCCGCCCTCCACATTCCTCCTAACTGTCTGTACAGCCAATCATCAGCTCTGACTGGCTGTTCAAGACCACACCCACTCTCTTTGACTCAATGCACTCCTGTGTCTGACTGAGACCCCGCCCACAGCCCCTCCCCTCCTGTCAATCAGCAGGTGTGCTCACCTGTACTTTAGTTGGAGTGTGTGTGTGTGTGTGTGTGTGTGTGTGTGTGTGTGTGGAACGCCTGTCTGTGTATAAACCGCCTAAAGAGACACTTTATATGTTCACATCACATATAATGTCAGTTTCAGTGTCAGTTTGTCCCTGTTAAACATCAGGAAGTGATGTCATCCACTGTCCTTTTATGGGATCCATGGAAAAAAGAGTGGTTATGCCCTCACAGGCCTGTCTTACCGAGCATCTCTGCTTAAACACTCGTCAAAACCACACGTCAAGATCACAATTAACCTCAAAATCGAAAGAAAATCAGCATTTACGATATTTCATCTCATTTTTGTGACCGTTGAGCACATTTAAATGGCTGTTATTAACCATTAAAAAAATCAGCTTTGCGTTACATTCTGCTTAATTGTCTCGAAAAGGTCATAATGCAAATGCCATGCACGTGAAAAAATCTTTTGCATTACAAAATGTTTGCTTTTCTGTAGACTATGTGGTATAACATGACATTTTGCATGCAAAAACAAGAATTTCATTAGATTTTTGGTTATACCATGAAATTTTGCATAAAAATCATTTTTGGATTTTGGTGTAAACTACGAACTTTTGCGAAAACAAAATTTGGCTTTTCATTCAATTTTAGGGTATACTACAACCTTTTGTGTAACAAAATTTGCCATTTCATTGGATTTCGAACTATAACGTGACATGTTGTAATATGACCTATACAACGATCATTGTAAACGCTTCATCCTGCAAATGAGCCATCAGTACACAGACATCCATCAGATGTGACCGTAAACGCTCCACACGCAACCCAGAGGGTCTCTTTACCTGTAAATATATATATACTAGACCTGTATGATGACAAAGTATTGACTGATTTTAAACATTAATGATTTTGAGTGTCTGTTTTTTTTTTTTCTAATAGAGTTGTTTTGGAATGGAAACTAATGCTTAAAAGCGTGAACCACTCAGTATAAGTTCCTGCACATGCATGGGAAGCTTTCTATTGGATAAACTGAAAACACTTTTAAAATCACAATTAAAATCTGTGCATCGCCCCCGAACATCACTAACATCACGTGGCATTTGTCCTGCCGTGCTGGGCCGTCCTGATGTTGGATCCTGAATCACATTGTCCGTCGCCGTTTGAAGCGTAGAGCTTTTTAAGTGATGTTTGTTTTCCTCTTTTTATCGACTGGAGCAGAGAACCTTGTAGCCTTCGTTACTGTCGCCAAGAGACAGACAAGTTTTGCAATTATGGGATATGCATCAAGATGCAAATTGATCTTAACCTTTCAGCAACACTCTGTGTGTGTGTGTGTGTGTGTGTGTGTGTGTGTGGGAGTGTGTGGGAGTGTGTGTGAGGGAGTGTGTGTGTGTGTGTGTGTGTGTGTGTGTGTGTGTGTGTGTGTGTGTGTGTGTGTGTGTGAGGGAGTGTGAGGGAGTGTGTATGAGAGAATAAACTGTGTTCATCACCTATTTTCAGAATTGAGTTTGTTTGAAGTCTTTTTAACGTATAACTTTAAAGAGATAGTTCACCCAAAATTATACATTTTTGGGTGAAAAATGTCAATATGTTCTTTATTTTCTTTAAAATGTCATTGAGTGTGTCATATTTGTGTTCTGAATCTTTTTTCAGTCGTTTATGGTTCTCTTGACACTCTGTGTGTGTGTGTGTGTGTGTGTGTGTGTGTGTGTGTGTGTGTGTGTGTGTGTGTGAGAGAGTGAGAGAGTTACTGCAAGTCGTTCTTCCTTTTATAAATACATTTCAACAAATGGCACCTGAATGTTCCTCTACTTTTGTTCGTTTCGAAACGCTTTCATTGAAAACCGAGAATCCCAAGAATCTATTGAGAGAACAAGACAACAGACAAACAGATGTGACCTCTTGTGTCTGGTGCAATGGATCGTGGCTTTAAGCTGTCTTTTTTTCATTCGTGATGTTAGTTGATTTAGTTGAAACACTGATACGCGAGGAATGAATTGAAGAAAAAGCATCACTGGGTTGTACTGCTATTACTACATTGACATTATTTAAGAGACGCGAGGGATATGTGTATATTTTGTATAACTAAAGGAACGGTGGCCTGTTGTCCTGAATTTCATTGTACTGTACAAATACACTCCTGTCTCGCTCCCTTAGTCGCATGTTGAGTAGTTTGAGTTTTGTATATTTATTGTATTAACACAAAAATAAAATAAAAAACAATAACATAAACATGTCTTATTTATTATGTAATGATTTTCATTCTGTTATTTATGTATGCGTATATCTGTAGTGTGTTATTGATGACAAATCACATGATGAAAAATCGAGTTAATCTAGAATACACATATTAGGTAATGTAGTTAAACTACTTTTTGATTACTTTTAGATTATTATTGGGTACCATATTGATGGGGAAATGTGTATATATATACTTTGTTGTCAGTATCATGAAATGCATTACATATGTAGTTGTATACAACTATATAATATCAACATGTTTAGTATATTGTCATGATAAGAAAACATGCTTTGTTGGTACACATTAGAAACGAGCAGAAGGGAAAATACTTTGGTTATCGATACTGCATGTCCTTCTCAACCTGTTCACTTCACTTTTCTCTTGAAAATAATTGATGTTTAATAATCTTGTAATGACTCCTGCCCCCTCCAGGACGATTATAAAACACCAGTCTAAAGCTTTACCCAATTACTGTGCAGTATTTATCCGTTAATATGCTGAAAAACCGGTTTAATGTTACGCAAAGCTCTTCAGATGAGATACTGAAACAAACATTACTTCTATCGAAATGCTGTTGGACAATCATCTCATTTTGATTGTTTCTAATTGAATCACACACACACACACACACACACACACACATATATTAAACGCTAAAATACGGTAAAGACAAAAATTCAGCATATAAACATTCAGATGAGGCGAGTGAGGTAAAATGAGGCCTCTAGAAGGCGCGCGATTCATATCTTGGGTTGTTTTATACAAATTTTTGCGAACATTTGTACACAAAAATGTATAATCGTATATATCTGTTAACTAAAAATATTAGGATCTCACATACAGATAAAATCCCGAAAGAAATCTCTAAAAAAACTAAAACATCCTGTAATCTCATCAAACACAACAGCGTTGAGAAAAGTAACAGGCATCACGTGATAACCTGTCACGCTTCATCTGGGGTCTAAACAATAATTTACACCTGAATAATTACATCTAGAAACTTTAATAGCGATTGACTTGGAATATACACAGTAATAGGCGCAAACAAAATAATAATTATTTATACCCCTCCCGTTCGCAGGACTAAAACAATTACGTTATCTCTCAGTAGAGGGCGATACTTCACCGCTACTCAAAATTACACTCCTGAAAGTGCGTTTAGATCAAAACTGTCTAATTTTAATTTTACATTCATTTTACTGAGATTACCCATTTACCCAGTTGTTTCTTTTACACTCACCCAGTTGAGAATATAAAATTATTACAAATTATATTACTAAAATAACTATTATATATGTTGGCATCTATTAAGCATCAAAATGACTTGCATGCACAGTAAGTATTGCATTATTTACGTGACACCCCCTCCATATCGATACCAGGACAACAACCGAACAACAGCAAAAGCAGAAATGTTCCCTCATGATTTGACTGTAAAATGAGTCACACCTTTCTTACCTGCGCGGGCACGTGATCTGAGGAACGAGATGCACTCTTGAAGTGTGTCCGTTCAAACACAGCCTTCATCCCAGTGTGTGTATAATGGGTTTGTAGGAGTAAAGCTTCTCCTCGTCGGACCAGTTTTTCCAGTCTGATTGAGAGCACAGAGAGAACAGCTCTTCGACTCTGACACGGAGCGGACATGGAACAATAAAACACACAACCCCGCTTCAGAGGAGTCACACACGTCGACTTCAGATCGGTAAGTCATGTTAGGCTTTTAAAAGACGCTTTTACGGGGTTTGTGTTCTTGTTACAGGTGTTGTTGAAGGTGTGTCTCGCCTGAGTTCCTCCACCTGTGTGTGTTTTGATGGAGAAACTCTCACAATCCTCCTTAACTGTGTGTTTGTGAAGATTTATCTTTAGAACATGCGTTTAAGCTCTCAGAAAAGTTCTTAGATTTAGTATAAAACCTTTATTATTATTATTATTAAGAAACATCTCGCTCCGTGGTTCTTTGGAGGTGAAACAAGTACTTGTTGCTTCATTATAGGTTCTTGAGATCAGCTTATGAAGCTTTTAAACAAACTGTATTTTAGTTTGTGAAACTCAAATGTGGTTGTGTGTGGAGAGTCTTTTAATATCATATTGTTCTTATGCATATGAGAACTGATTCAAAACTAAACTTCAGTTTTTGCTTGACTTGTGCACTGTATTTACTGTGCTTGTTCCATCATGATCATTGTCAAGCAAACTTTATATGTCCCCTATGAAAACATTACTTTTGTTTGAGGTTTCTGAGACAACAGCTATTAGATTTGACCTGAAATTACACATATTTAAACCTAAACCTAAAAGAACTCCTCAAAACAGGCTGTTGTCTGTCTGTACACGTGTTGGGCGCTTATTTCGACCCAAACATAAAGAATGTAAAGTGAATTATTTCTGAGTTTGAGTCTATGGGAGCAATAACACATCAGAGCTCTTCTGAGGTGTTCGTTTCATGTCTTATTGTAAGTCACTTTTTCTGTATAGTCAAGAGAACCAGGTCTTATACATCTTAAAATAGCTCAATTAATGTTATTTCTAAAACCTCATAATGCTTGAAATTAAATTTTCACTATACTTCAAAATGTCATGTTTATGTGTTACCTGCCATTTCTTTGTAAAACGAAAGATCATTGCAAAGGTTTGTAAAAGTCAGATGGGTGGATTTAGAGGAAGTTTCAGTTTTAATGTATACGTTGGTCCATTGAAAAACAGTTGTTTTTCTATCCGAGGTCAGTTTGTTAAAACACAAATGTCTATGAGTGTAGTGCACTGTTGTTTCAGGTGTATGTGTCTAGTGTTGGTTGATCGAGTGTTGTTGTTTTTGTATGCAGGTCAGTTGTTCAGCTGATTGTATTCCGAGTAGTGTGTTACAAGAACAGCTGATGTCCGAAGACTGTTAAAAAACTGATTGTTTCATGTTTTTTGATTGAATCCGACAGTTTTTAAAATGAAGCTGAATATTAATAATCGAGCACTTATGTTAAAAATGATTGTAATAGATCAGTTTGTTAAAAACACTGATTGTTACACAGGTGAATAAACAATGTAATCAGTCAGATATCGTTCAAACACATTTATTCAATCTTAGTTAAACAGTTGATTTAGATCGACATTGTATAAATACATGTACTAATTAAAATCCAAAGTTCGTATTGTTAATGATTGTTTTTTCATTGTGAACCAGAGCGAACATGATCCGTTGTAGTTGTGTTAATTACGCTGATTGTATATCCAATGTAGTTAAAATATACTGATAGCAAATCCATCATGTCATGTTAATAAACATGCTGTTAATACATAATATTATTGTTAGAAACATGATTTTAATGCCGGATTAACACTGATTGTATCATCCGGTCAAACGTGTTCTCATCAGTCACGCGAAAACAATGCTCACTGGATCGACATGCAAGACAAATTGCAGAATTTAAGTAATCACTTTTTTAATAAAGTTGTAAATCCGAGCACAAGTTAATTTAAACAGTTTGACAACAGTTAAATTATTTAAAGATTCACAGTTAATAGATATCCTCAGTCAGATTATATTAACTTTATAATTACGGTGAAAAAACGAGACAACACTCATATCAGGTTTGATCGTTCGCAGCCCGGACCGAAGTTAACTTCCGGTCTGTGTTTTATATCGGGCTGGTTAGTGTCGCCGGCTACAAACACAGTTAAAGTGATGAGTAATGAAGCTGGGCTCAGGTTGTTGTGCTGTGGGATGTGTTTCACGTTCATACATTTATTTGAGGCGACCCACCACAATATCAAAACTTTTCCAAAAGGCTTTGTTGAATAACATGAGCACGTAATGCATGTTTAAAAATTAAAACGAGGCGCGGGTGTTTTTATATCACTGTATTTCCGAATGAACACTGTCTTTAGGAAATGTTTGATGTCATTTTCATTTCATCTTGCATGTTATATGTCTGATAAAGCAGCGTTTGTACGCTCAGTTTACAGCCGTTACAGGGCGCAAACCTCTAACGTTAACATTACGTTATTTCTCCCGCTTTTAAGCGTCTCCTGCTGACAGAGTTGATTTGCATTTTTAAGAAGTCCGTCCAAGTAGTAATCGCTGCATCTCAGTCCGTCTGATTTAAGAAGCAAACATATTTTGCTTGTTAGAAACAAGCCGCACTCACCATCTTTATATTCACTTCACTTTTGCTATTTAACCAGAGCGAATAGGTTAGTTTTGGAGGCGTAGCAGATAAACACACCTGGTCATTTAACAAATCATTTACATATGCATTTGGCAGATGCTTTTACACAAAGCCACTTACTTTGGATTCAAGGGATACATGTAATCAGTTCATGCGTTTTCTGGGAATTAAACCCATGACTTTGGTGTCGCCAGCATGAGCTACGGTTTAAACCAGTGTTCGAATTGAGCGGGGGCTCGGGGGGGGGGATTCGATTGCTGTATTAAATTTAGACTAAAAATAGCTCACAATACATTGTATTTTATGTTTAAGTGTTTTGCTCATTATAACCAATCACACATGATTCTGTTGAGCTTAGGAATGCAGTGGCCAATCAGAGGCGTTCAGATTAGACATCGCTGAATTTAGTTTATACTGAAACTTGTGAATACCCATCATTACCCATTATAACCAAACAAAAGTGCTGATGTACATACGATAAAAGTAAAGAGATGAATTTATCATACAGATTATAACTAGACTGACTGTGCTTATTTGGAGTGTGTTATTTCACGGCATGATTCAGTCTAATACAATGCATTTAGATCGCTGCCAGAATTCAAGATATGGGGGCAGAACATTTACATATTTATATCATTTCATATCGTTAATCAATATCACATAATGAGTGATCCCCCCCCCCCCCGCATTTTAGCCTATACAACGGTTCAATAAACAAGAAGTTAATATTAATATATTTACGTTTTAGACACCATATTGCCTATTTTTGCTCTTTTTCCAACAAAAATTGACCCAAACACATCTACAGCACATGATGGTGTTTTGTTCCTGAATGAATCAACTGTTTAAATCCGAGCTTCCCAAACCTCAGAGGGGTAAGGCCCATTACAGTCAGTTTTTAGTTTGAAATTATACTATTTCAACTAACAGTTGTTAAAAAGTTTAGTCCACAATAATAACCCTGCACCATTATACTTTAAAAAGAGTTTGCATAAAATACTTGATTTGTTCTTTGAGGCGTTCTGTGATAGTTAAATCATTTAGTATAATGATTGCTAAACTTAATTAGGCTGTGTGTTCATCTTGATTAATCGATTGTTTCGATGTAATGGCCTGATTTTCCTAGCTGAAGCTTTAAGAGAATCTATAAGATGATAAACTCAGATCAATATGTTTTGTGCATTTATATATTTCTTTAAACGAGGGTTGTATTGTAAAAAGGGAGATGATACAAACAAGACCCCTCCCCTTTATTTCGCGGCAGTAGTGTCTCTCAGATCCAGACCAGTGCTGTGTTAATGACATCATCAGCTGTGATTCATGAGTTCACTGGTTAAATGTGCATGACTGAAACTTCTCTAATTTCTCTAATGGAGGATATGTTACCCATAGTGCTCTAGCAGCACGAGAGGCCAAGCACATGTAGTTGAGTGTAACACGACGGGGGGGAAGTTCACCTCTGTGGAGTGTTACTAAACAACAGGGGCGGCGCTAGGGGTGGGCTAAGGGGGCTGAAGCCCCGAATGTTTTCAGTAAAGCCCCGAATGTTTTTATTACATGCCTCATAAGCACTATCACTGAGTTTTCATGCGCAATAAAATATTTACTACAACCGCAGATTTCTTCTCTGCACACATAACAGTGTCAACTTTACGTTGTCATTCATTCACTCCCGATAAGGACCGCCCACTGAGGCTCGTAGCCATTTTGACTGACATGTAAACTGGCCAACCGACGATAAGAAGTTATAGGATCTATACGATCCAGCCAATGAGATCAGATCTTGGGGAGCCAGATGGTTCATTGGTGTGTGTTATTTTACTATATTAATTTATTTGAAAATAAAAATGGACATTTCAAAATTCTTCCAAAAAAGGAAGTAAAACACCCCCAGCCAGCACTTAAACGGCAAGAATCCGCTGCTTCAGGTATCTGTAACTTACTAACGTTATATAACTTATCGCTGTAACAGTCTCGCCATCCGTCAAAATACGTTATTTGTTACTGAGCTGTCACTGTGAAAAAAAAACTATATAGGTGTTTAATCATGATATTGTATTTATTGTTCATTTGTAAATTATGGGATTTGCATTTTTTATGGGATTTGCATTTTGGATCATATTGATCATATAACGGTTGAGAATGAGTATAGATTATTGTTGATAGTTTAACTCATTGTGACTATTTTATTTTAATAATACATATTTCTAGAAAGATGTACAGCTTTTTAAAAAATAAAGCTTCTTAGCAAATGTGACTTTTAAATATATTTTATTTAAAGTTTATTCTGACAGGTATGGATGTCTCTGGGCTAAGCCCCGGATATACACTCACCCTAGAACCGCCCCTGCTAAACAATGTGCTTTAGGAGAAGACAGACGTGTGTTTATTTACATTTATGCATTTAGCACATGCTTTTATCCAAAGCGACTTACAATTGCATTCAGGCTATACATTTACTTTAGTATGTGTGATCCCTGGGAATCGAACCCACAACCTTTTGCGCTGCTGACGCAATGCTCCACCACTGAGCCACAGGAACATGTGTTTTAAATACATCAGCTGTTTACTTTCTTTATGCATGTTCCTGATCATATTATACACAATTCATCCATGCATGTTATTGGGAAGTCTTCACCATTCAATCAGTTTTGTGATTGATAATATTATCCCACACTACATGTGTAAATTGTCCCACACTACATTTTTTTAATTGCACTGGAAAAAAACGTGTATAAACAATTATCACTCAGAAATTGCTAGTAAAATTCAAAAACAATTGCAAAGAAATAGCAAGTAACATATTAAACGTGACATTTTTGTGTTTTTTTTCATTGCTCATTAACTGATCAAATGATATAGATTTGTAAATGCCCGATGCTAATGTCAGTGTATAGAAAACAAGCTGAATGATAGAGTTTAGTTTAATTTCTGTTGTTTTCTCAGGATTCACTCGTAATATAATGTTGTTAGCATTGTTGGGAAATGTTTTAGAAATGACCCAAAGAGATCTAATACTCTATAAAACATGATTTTTGTAAATAAAACAGACATTATTGCGTATACTATTGTGCAAGAAATTACACTTTCGGTCTTTCATCTTCAACATGTAATGTTTAATTTAGTGTTACTTGCTGTTTCTTTGCAGTTAATTTACCAGCAATTTTTGTGTGAAATGTTTCTGCACTAATATCTTTTCAGTGTGTGTTTGTAAATTAAACTCAAACATTGAATAAGACGTTTAGGAATAAAGCACAGTTTTTATCCCATGTGTTCAAGAGAACAAAATCTTCACTTCCAGCAAAACTGCTGCTAAATATCAGTAATAAAATAATAATAAAATATCACGACCTAGGAAGCCTGTTCTGAATCCAGCAATGGATTCGTTAAATGTGCTTTTCTTCCATATTTATATTTTATGCACATTTAAAAGATTTTATGCATGTTTTGGAATTACCATATTTGACTTATTATATTTGAAAATATGTGGATGGAAACATAGATAATGTTATTGAGCTGTACAGTAAAATATACAAATATTCAATTAATATTACAAATCAATTGCTGTGAAAATGAATAGATGTAATACACTCTATTTCCATTTATTTAAAGATATACTTATCTAAAAGTTTACTGTGATTAAACGCACTCTTTCAGAAGAGCACGTAACACGTCGCATGGCTTTAAGAAGAGTGACTCTTACTTTCCCAAGATGCATTGTGCAAATCAGTTTTGCAATTCACTGGATTCAAATTCTCACCATTTGCTTTTCAAGTTAAGAGATTCAAATCCAGTTCTGGAGAGCCATTTGCTTGTGTTGTGCTGGAGGGAGAAGATTTTACTAGCACAACCTGAACAGAAACACATTTAACCTGGACACGTCATGTGCATTCAAATAAACATCCCAGAAGGTATTCGGAGAGGATTGTTTCGTCTGAGATTTACGTCTAATTTACACCGCATTTAATCTGTCTGGTGGAATATTAAAATCTCTTATTTGCAATGTTTGATTTCTAAAGCTTAAAATTCCCCCCCTCGCTTTACCACAGTGTGATTCATGCATGCACCGGTGCATCTAGCAAAACGTATTTGTTTAAAGTGCATGGTCCTGTCAGGACACCCATCATCAGAAAAGTCTTGAATCAGATCGAGCCCTTGGCATGTGTACAGCTCTGCTGCTTTCTTAGACAAATATTAAACTGAGTTTATACTGATGCGTGATCGTTAACGGAGAAACCTGGAGCAGAACAAGGCTTCATTTGAGTAAGATTAAGACCATTTAAAGACTTACGGATGTACTTACTGTAATAAAACGGACAAAAATATGCACTTTCCAACCAAAAAAAGACAAGACGAGTTACCAGATCAAATGCAAGTAGATATTGGAAGCATATAATCAGTTCTTTTCTACATTTTGAAGGCTGTTTTCACTTATAGGAGGTCAAAATAAGACCTGCGCTTTTGATGTTCTGAAACAGGCAACAGGTATATGTTATATATAACATAACATAAAAAATACACGCATTTCAGCCATAATGTCTGTCTATATTAAATGGTATTTGCAGACAAATCTGTGCAAGTGATTTTCAAACACCAATGTTTTACACTCGGATGTCTTTAATTGAAACATTAAGAGCTTAACAAACATGACAGATTTGATGAATGACTCAAAGCGCTCTGTATGTTTCATGCTGGTCCGGTTAATTAGAGCAAACGAACTTCACCAATGGGATTGGCTGTTTCTACCAGAAAGCCAGACTATTATTATACACTTGCCTTATTGAATGAATACTGAATTTGTGTAATGTATTTATAAAACCATGTGACAGTTTACACAGGACTTAGATTTATGAACAATTTAGCCAAATTAGTTCTGACTGGGCTTCAGTAATGAAGCCAATCATGTAATGTTGAAAAAAGTGACATTTTAAGTTTTTTTTTTCTTTCTCATAAAGTGGTCTATTTATATGAATTTGTAAATGCCTGACACTAATGTCAATATCTAGAAAACAAGGTGAATAATAGAGTTTAGTTGCAAAATTGCTCAAATTAAATAATGCACACTTTTTCTCAGGATTCGCACAATACTTTAGATCATTATATATTATTAGCATTGCTGGGGAATGTTTTAGAAATGACCCAAGGAAGAGATAATACTCTATAAAACATGATTTAAAAGATAAAACAGACATATTGCATATATTTAGCAAGAAAATTAAATTTCAGTCTTTCTACTCCACAATTTCATGTTTAATTTAATTTTAATCCTTGCTGTTTCTTTGTGATTGATTGTCAAATATATTAGCAATTTTTATATATATATATATATATAATACTAATACTTGTGTATATATACTTATGTTCTCTCTATCTCTCTATCTATCTATCATCTATCTATCGATCGATAGAGAGAATATAAGTATATATACAAGTATTAGTAAATATCTTATAGTATAGCTGAATGATAGAAAATATGTGCATAAAGTTGCTGAATTTAATTGAACACTTGTTTATTTATTATTTTAATTGAATTAGGTATTTAGTTATTAGGTTATGCCAATCTCAACGAAAAATCCCTTTAATCTGTGGCTCAGTGGTAGAGCATTGCGTTAGCAGCGCAAAAGGTTGTGGGTTCGATTCCCAGAGAACACGTACTGATAAAATAAATGTATAACCTGAATGCACTGTAAGTCACTTTGGATAAAAGCATCTGCTAAATGCATAAATGTAAATGTAATCTCCATAATAACTCAAGATGCCTCAAATGACACTAAAACATCTCTTCCACTCTGTTTTCATGCATACAAACGAGGAAAGATAAGGGTGTATGTGTATCTGTCGGTTCTGTGAGATGTTTGCAGAAGCTCTCAGGTTGCACAACAGCAGGTGAATGTGATCTCAAAGGGATCCCTGTGTTTTCTCCTTCCCCTTTTTCTCGAACCCTTCCCCCACGTGAAAGGGTTTCCATAGCACGCGGCCCGGGGCGAGACTTTAAACCCGTTTCTCTAGACCTGCGCTCGTATTCACATTACTGCGATGCTCTGTAGACGTGGGCGGTTGTTTAGTCTGCTGAATGGGAATCTTTGTTCTCGTCATCATAAAGCGGAGAGTAAGTGATGACGTGTATGATTGTACGTTCGTTTGCGCTGTAGATCGGGATTGTTGGATAGTGTTGTTCACGGAACAAGGAAGAGATGTACTTGATAAGGTTTTGGTGACTGTTTTTTTCCGTTTGAACCCCACCAACACACACACCCATACAGCTAATAGTTGGTTTGCAATTCAAATGTGTGTGTTTAAAACCAAAGACTCTTATTATAGCATTCCAGAGATATTTGACATCGGATTGTTGACACGCGTTGAGTACTGGTTTATTATATACAGTGAACACTTAACTCATCAACACAGACAAAAGCAGATGTTTGCGCTGTGGTGGAGTGGATGGTGCAGTGCACGGCTGGAGGGTTTGTTGTGTGAGTATATGATTCTCACCGAGCGTGTTGTTCTGGTCGCGCCAGACTGAAGTATGCTGAAGTGTTCATAACTTCATACTGCTGCTGCTAGAAATAGATTCAAAGGTCAAACACGTCAGCTGGAAATCTCAACCGCTGGAGTCCATTCATTCATCCATTCATTCATCTATCTATCTCATTCCATCCATCCATCCATCTATCTATCTCATTCCATCCATCCATCCATCTATCTCATTCCATCCATCCATCCATCCATCCATCTCATTCCATCCATCCATCCATCTATCTCATTCCATCCATCCATCCATCTATCTATCTCATTCCATCCATCCATCCATCCATCCATCTATCTCGTTCAATCCATCCATCCATCCATCCATCCATCTATCTCATTCCATCCATCCATCCATCCATCCATCTCGATCCATCCATCCATCTCGTTCCATCCATCTATCTGTTCATCCATCTGTCTATCCATCCATCCGTCTGTCTGTCCGTCCATCCAATCTCGTTCCATCCATCCATCTCGTTCCATCCATCCATCTTGTTCCATCTATCCATCCATCTATCTATTCATATCATTTTATCTATCTATCTATCTATCTGTCTGTCTGTCTGTCTGTCTGTCTGTCTGTCTGTCTGTCTATGTATCTATCTTTTAATCACTATCGTTCTATCTATTGTATTGTTTGGTCTATTTTTCTATGATGTCACCCATCCATTCGTCATTCTATCTATTGTTTGATCTATCACTCCATCCATCTAATGATCTGTTGTTCTATCCATCATCCATCCTTCATTCTATCTGTCTGTTGTTCTATCTGTCGTACTACTGTTTTCATTCGTTCATTCATTCAAAGATTTGACACTGTTCATTGTTTAGACTCTCGGATGAGATGATTGACCATATGGCAAAACAGACAGTTAACGGGTTACGCTGATGTCATTAAATAATCATCATCTTTACATCATTACCTGTAACGTCATTACCTTTAGCAACTCGTCTAAACCGCTACAAATGGTTATTAAAGAGGGTTTTGTTGAATCTGAAAACTTTTGACTGAAACATGTTAACGTAAGCTGTGTCTCCTTAAGAAAGCTGGAATGAAAATCTCTGATCCGGTTGAGGTTCTCAAACCTGTTTTTCATGGCTAAAAATGTCACCTCCTGTGGCATTACGTCACATACGCAAAGCGAGCTGTGGATAAACATGGGTGTGTTTTGCATGCTGTGTTTCTTTCTCTTTCCGGGTGTGTGCTCTGTTACGCTCCTCACACAGCGTCCTGCTGGAGTGTGTGTTATTTCAGCGCTGCGGAGCAGGCCACGTTTAATAAAAGTTATGCTCGCTAGTTTGAATTCTGTTCTGCTGTGTGATGAATCTAACGTTATCACAGGATTTAAGGATATTTAGCTCCAGGTACATTCCCAAAACATGCCACTTCCTTCTGGTTTCATGTAATATTAAACCAAGGAAAGGCGTGGGGGTTTTGTTATTGGTAAATGTGTTATGTGATGAAAAGGAGGACGTATTTAAATATTTACAGAGGGATTCTTCCAGATGAATCTCTTCTCAAACAATGACCTTAGCTGGCTGGTATCGGTGTAGATGCTTCAGAGATGATTGAGCGCTCAGCCGGATCACGAACACCTCAGGTTTCCATAAGACCGGAGGAAGATCATCCTGGGATTGTGACGAGATCTGTATCTGAGAAACTCATCCATCATTAAATCAAAATGCACCTTCTGGCTGTTTACTTAAACCATGCTTCTGGTCTTATTGTGAATTATTCATCACTGCACGTTATTACAATGAAACCTATGTATGACTTAATCATCTTTTTATCAAAATGTAGTGATTTATGCTGCCTCCGAAACAACCCCCCCCCCCCCCCCCCCCCCCCAATGCTCCAATCAAAGTTATTACAAGACTATTTTGAAGTCTAATTATTTATTTATTTATTCTCTCAGAAATGCATCACATTACGGATGTAAAACCGGTTGTGAATGCTGTTGACTTTGAAGAATTCCTTTTTTGATTTATATATATAAATATCATATTTATAGTCATTCCTGTTGCTCTAACAATAGAGAAAGGCATCATGGGTCATAAGTTTGATTCTCATACAAAGATATATTAAAAATGTTTTACTCATGTATTGTCTGATACAACATATGGTAAAATAGGTTTAATATTTCTTGAATATATGCCGTGTCCGTGACTTTGGATGCATAAATATAAATACATTTCAGTAGCAAAAAAATGTAACATGTTGTAACGTAGATTTCACACATAATTACAAAGAAAGAACACATCAAATTAAACATTTATTTAAATTATTAAATACAATTTTTTAAATATAAAAACTGAAATGGTATTTTTTAGTTGGTTTGCAATTCAAATGTGTGTGTGTCTAAAACCGAGACTCTTATTATAGCATTCCAGAGATATTTGACATCGGATTGTTGACACGCGTTGAGTACTGGTTTATTATATACAGTGAACACTTAACTCATCAACACAGACAAAAGCAGATGTTTGCGCTGTGGTGGAGTGGGTGGTGCAGTGCACGGCTGGAGGGTTTGTTGTGTGAGTATATGATTCTCACCGAGCGTGTTGTTCTGGTCGCGCCAGACTGAAGTATGCTGAAGTGTTCATAACTTCATACTGCTGCTGCTAGAAATAGATTCAAAGGTCAAACACGTCAGCTGGAGTCCATCCATCCATCCATCCATCCATCCATCCATCTATCTCATTCCATCCATCCATCCATCCATCTATCTCATTCCATCCATCCATCTATCTCATTCCATCCATCCATCTATCTCATTCCATCCATCCATCCATCCATCTATCTCATTCCATCCATCTATCTATCTCATTCCATCCATCCATCCATCCATCCATCCATCTATCTCGTTCAATCCATCCATCCATCCATCTATCTCGTTCCATCCATCCATCCATCCATCCATCCATCTCGTTCCATCCATCCATCCATCCATCCATCCATCTATCTCGTTCCATCCATCCATCCATCTCGTTCCATCCATCCATCCATCCATCTCGTTCCATCCATCCATCCATCCATCTATCTCGTTCCATCCATCCATCCATCCATCCATCTATCTCGTTCCATCCATCCATCCATCTATCTCATTCCATCCATCCATCCATCCATCTATCTCATTCCATCCATCTATCTCATTCCATCCATCCATCCATCTATCTCATTCCATCCATCTATCTCATTCCATCCATCCATCCATCCATCCATCTCGATCCATCCATCCAATCTCGTTCCATCCATCCATCTTGTTCCATCTATCCATCCATCTATCTATTCATATCATTTTATCTGTCTGTCTGTCTGTCTGTCTGTCTGTCTGTCTGTCTGTCTGTCTGTCTGTCTGTCTGTCTATCTATCCTTTGATCACTATCGTTCTATCTATCGTTGTATCGTTTGGTCTATTTTCCTATGATGTCACTCCTCCATTCATCATTCTATCTATTGTTCGATCTATCCCTCCATCCATCTAATGATCTGTTGTTCTATCCATCATCCATCCTTCATTCTATCTGTCTGTTGTTCTATCTGTCGTAGTACCGTTTTCATTCGTTCATTCATTCAAAGATTTGTCATTGTTCATTGTTTAGACTCTCGGATGAGATGATTGACCATATGGCAAAACAGACAGTTATCGGGTTACGCTGATGTCATTAAATAATCATCGTCTTTACATCATTACCTGTAACGTCATTACCTTTAGCAACTCGTCTAAACAGCTACAAATGGTTAAAGAGGGTTTTGTTGAATCTGAAAACTTTTGACTGAAACATGTTAACGTAAGCTGTGTCTCCTTAAGAAAGCTGGAATGAAAATCTCTGATCCGGTTGAGGTTCTCAAACCTGTTTTTCATGGCTAAAGATGTCACCTCCCGTGGCATTACGTCACATACGCAAAGCGAGCTGTGGATAAACATGGGTGTGTTTTGCATGCTGTGTTTCTTTCTCTTTCCGGGTGTGTGCTCTGTTACGCTCCTCACACAGCGTCCTGCTGGAGTGTGTGTTATTTCAGCGCTGCGGAGCAGGCCACGTTTAATAAAAGTTATGCTCGCTAGTTTGAATTCTGTTCTGCTGTGTGATGAATCTAACTTTATCACAGGATTTAAGGATATTTAGCTCCAGGTACATTCCCAAAACATGCCACTTCCTTCTGGTTTCATGTAATATTAAACCAAGGAAAGGCGTGGGGGTTTTGTTATTGGTAAATGTTGATCTATGTGATGAAAAGGAGGACGTATTTAAATATTTACAGAGGGATTCTTCCAGATGAATCTCTTCTCAAACAATGACCTTAGCTGGCTGGTATCGGTGTAGATGCTTCAGAGATGCTTGAGCGCTCAGCCGGATCACGAACACCTCAGGTTTCCATAAGACCGGAGGAAGATCATCCTGGGATTGTGACGAGATCTGTATCTGAGAAACTCATCCATCATTAAATCAAAATGCACCTTCTGGCTGTTTACTTAAACCATGCTTCTGGTCTTATTGTGAATTATTCATCACTGCACGTTATTACAATGAAACCTATGTATGACTTAATCATCTTTTTATCAAAATGTAGTGATTTATGCTGCCTCCGGAAACAATAAACCCACCCCCCCCCCCCCCCCCCCCAATGCTCTCAATCAAAGTTTATTATAAGACTATTTTGAAGTCTAATTATTTATTTATTTATTCTCTCAGAAATGCATCACATTACGGATGTAAAACCGGTTGTGAATGCTGTTGACTTTGAAGAATTCCTTTTTTGATTTATATATATAAATATCATATTTATAGTCATTCCTGTTGCTCTAACAATAGAGAAAGGCATCATGGGTCATAAGTTTGATTCTCATACAAAGATATATTAAAAATGTTTTACTCATGTATTGTCTGATACAACATATGGTAAAATAGGTTTAATATTTCTTGAATATATGCCGTGTCCGTGACTTTGGATGCATAAATATAAATACATTTCAGTAGCAAAAAAATGTAACATGTTGTAACGTAGATTTCACACATAATTACAAAGAAAGAACACATCAAATTAAACATTTATTTAAATTATTAAATACAATTTTTAAATATAAAAACTGAAATGGTATTTTTTAATGTGTATTCCAAGAATATTTCTTGTTTACTTAAAAACTTGGAGAAATAATTTTTACAGTGATGTTTTTTTTAAGGTTAAATATTTAAATTAGTTGGACTTAAATGAGTACTTATGTCAATATAAAAAAAAATTATAGCTAAAAATGGAAAAATGTCTACTCAAACGCATTATAGAGCCATGACTTTTTAAAATGAATATTGCATTTATTAATAAGGTAAATTATATTATTCTGAAGTACAATCAATACAAAAATAATAATACACACACACACACACACACACACACACACACACACACACACATATATTTGTGTATGTTACATATGTAAATGTCATCATTCGACCTGGATCCCATCAGAACGAAACGAGCTGAAGTGACGCTGTGTGTTTTGGATGCGTGTGTGTAGCTGTGGTTTGCTGGAGGTGTGTGATGGTGTGATTATGTGGCGTTACCCATGAGGCCACAGCCGAGTGTCGGGTGGAGTCTGGGTAACGTCAGCCACGTTCATTTGACAGGAAGCTTTTTATATCGAAGCAGATGAAACGTGCTGATATCACCAGAACATCTGTGCTGTGAAGCATCTCTGTGTCAAAGCTTGACTTGTTTTTGTATTCAGTTCTTGCGTAATTCATTTCATATCTTTCATCGTCATCATGAACCGTGGACTTTCTGCAGGATTGAGAAATATATGAAAACACTGATCACATGCACTAGGAATGCTTCTAGGAAGGAAGGAATCAGTTAATACGAATAATCATTATTATTTTTGTTTATTATTATTATTATTAATAATAATGTATTATTGAATCATTATATTTTATGTAATATGAATAAAATAATTATGATTTATTTTATATTTAATTTTTCAAATTAACAAGGAAATACACGATTCATTTATTATTAAATTGATGTTCAAAAATTATTAATAAATGCATTTTAAATACAACTTCAATGCATTCACAAAAACATTTGGCAATTGTTTTTTTAATCCATTTGCTATTCAAGTAAAAAATATGTATGTTTTATATGTATGCATATCAAATAATATGTTTTACCTTAATTTTTATCAAGAATTATATTATATTTTTAGTATTATAATATGTTTTTTGTCATTTTTATGACTTTTTATATTTAATATATAGTCTACATAGTTTGTATTTTTCATTTATTTTATTTTATTGTAGTTTGTTATTTTAGCACGTCAGTTACTAATTAAATGAAAATGAAAAATGTTGCCTTGATAAATAGCTAAAATAAATTAAGTTCAATTATATTTTAAAATTTTTGATTTCAAGTAACAGCTTTTTTATGGTTTTAATTATCATTTTTAGAATAACATAGAATTTTTGTCTTAAATTTGTAATGGACTTGAATGAATGTATGTACATCAATAATGTAATGATCCAGTGCCGCTGGTTCCCAGTATTGTGTAAGAGTGTTGTATGTTTAGTGTGTGTAGTAGAACAGGTGTGTGTGTTTTTCTGCATGGTGTTACTGTCAGCAAGCCACATCAGTGTTTTGACATGTTTCTGCACGACACACACATCTCAATGATGGTCTCTCTGTGTGTCTTCTCTCGGAGCAGAGGCTCTGTCAGGATGAGCGCTCAAGCGCGACCCGCTTCCCAGGGTTCTCTGGAGGAGCCGGATGACGAGGTGGTGCCCTACAGCGACGACGAGACGGACGACGAGTTACAGTCAGAAGATGATCTGGATCGCAGCGAAGACCAGCTCCCAGAACCAGAAGCCAGACCCGCGCCTGCCGTCGGTGAGCTTGAGGACGGATCCGGTGTAAAAGTGTCTGTCAGCGCTTGTTCTGTGTTCTGATTGTGATTCTCGTCTCAGAGCCCGGCTGGAGCATCCGAGCGAATGACAGGGAATATTGCAATCAGCCCCAGTTCAAGAAGAAGGTCTTTCTGTGCATCAAGAAAAGCAAATATTCTGTAAGTCAACCCATTCTTGTTTTTACTGAAACCTAAAGTGCCTGTTTGTGCACTAACGGTTTGGAATAAGTAAGATTGTTTGAATGTTTCTAAAAGAAGTGTCATCTTCTGCATTTATCTGATCAAAATACATAATTTTTTTGAAATATTATTATAATGTAAAATAACAGTTTTCTATATGAATATATATTAAAATGTAATTTATTTCTGTGATCAAAGCTGAATTGTCAGCATCATTACTCCAGTCTTCAGAGTCATATGATCTTCAGAAATCATAATAATATCCTGATTTAACATTTATGATTATTATCAATGTTCAAGAATGTATTCTTTTGTTCAACAAGGATGTTAAATTGCTTTAACATTGTTTTGTTAAATTGCTTTAACAAAACAAGACTGTCGTAATTTTAAATAAATCTTTTAAGATGAAAATACTCTCTGGATGATCTGGATCAGTGTGTTCTGGGTACCGCTTGGTTTCAAGTAAGCTCGCCAAAATGCTTGGTTTTAAGGGCTACCCCTTCCCCTCGGTCAAAACCAGAATTAGCCCTTACTCTCACGTGAACGCGCAAAACTAAGGGGAAGGGGAAAGACGAGAGAAATGGGATTCACCCTAAGAATCTCCAACGACAACTTGCAGTGTTAGATTTCATTGAGGCTGATAGAAGCACAAACTGTCCTAGAACTGTTTTAGACCCTACTCTGAAGTAGGAACTAAACCGAAACTAAAACTGTTCCTAGCTCCCGCGGTGCGAACACGCCAAAACTGGGTGGTTCCACAATTAGTTCGGGTACCATGAAAAGGTTCCTGCGGTGCGAAAGGCTCTAATGATGCTGAAAATTCAGCTTTGATCACAGGAATAAATTACATTTACAATATATTCACATAGAAAACAGATATTTGAAATTCTGATAATATAAAAAAAAAAAAAAATACTGTATTTTTGATCAAATAAATGCAGCTTTGGTGAGCAGAAGAGACTTCTTTCAAAAACATGAACAAATCTGAATTATTCCAGTCTTTTGACTGGTGTTCTGTATGGTAAAGAATTGAATTTGTTTATTTTGGGGTGATGTGGTACTCCACTCTAGAGATTGTCCTGCTAAATACTGCGAGTGTCCTCAGATAAACGCATCCGCTAATGATTTCCCGCTGATTTTCCACCGTTTCCACCACAAACAGTGAGTGTTTGAAGCGGGCAGGTGTTCTCATCTTACACTAAAGCACCATGAAAGTGAAACTGTACTCTTACTATACCATTATCATTATTTTAATATACGTTTTCTTTTATACAAGCTTTGCAATCATTGTATGAATTGGTCAAACCAGTGTTCAGATTAACTCTGAAATGTTACTGTATCTGTTTTTCTCTGTCAAATGTTTAATTTGTAGTCAGATCAATCATGAATCACCTTTTGAATTCATCTGAAAAACAACGTCAAGCTTCAAAGGTGACATTTCTGCGTAATGATTACACTCATGGTTCATAATGACTTAACAAACATTGCAAGTCAATCATAGTATTACACTTCATACACACATGTATATCTTTGGAAACCAACGCCTCCAGGAAACGCCAGAAAAATAAAACACGTCATGCATTTCGTTTGCAATTAGTCTCTTATCTGTTCTGTTGTGTTAAATAACTCGAGGCTTGGCCTCTATTATGGTCTAAACTGAGAGTTTATGGTACATCGTTATACATGTTAAACACTCAACCGCTCCGTTCAGAATGGAGCAGTTTATTATCTTTGGTATGACAATTATCTATGACTGGATAAACAAGTCCTTCAGGGTCTCGAGGTTTGCACTGTATCGTGTTCGCTGTGAGATATAAGCAGCGATGGTTGGATTTGTCTTGAGGTTGAAATGTTACCCTACGAGAGCAGATATATATGTGTTGTGATTTGCGTTTATGGAAATCCGTTGGGTTTGGTTGCTAAAATTGTGAACGAGATAGAGAGAGTAAAAGGCACTGAAATAGAGAAACAGGACAATGAATTGCAGAGACACATTGAATCAGACTCGTGAATATGTGACAGTGATATTGAACCTATATGGACGCTTGTTTCTGCCACACCCACGGGATTAAAACAAATATGACTTTTGATGTCACAATTTAGGCTTTTTTTCTTCTTTTTTTGGGGGAAATTCAGAGTTTGTGTGTCGCAATTCTGCAAAAAGAAGTCACAGAAAAAGTCACAGTTCACTTCACTTTTATTATTATAATTTTTTTAATCCGTGGCAGTGAAAAAAAAATTTAAACACAGAATAAAAATAAAAAAATTGCATAAACATTTATTGATATAAATAAAAAAAAAACTATTTATGTCTTTGATACTCGTGTGTCTGTGTGTGTGTGTGTCTGTGTGTGTCTGTGTCTGTGTGTGTGTGTCTGTCTGTGTGTGTCTGTCTGTGTGTCTGTGTCTGTGTGTGTGTGTCTGTCTGTGTGTGTCTGTCTGTGTGTCTGTGTCTGTGTGTGTCTGTCTGTGTGTGTGTGTCTGTCTGTGTGTGTGTGTGTGTGTGTGTGTGTGTGTGTCTGTGTGTGTCTGTGTCTGTGTGTGTGTGTCTCATGTGTAGTGAGTCTCTGTGTGTGTGTCTCTGTGTGTGTGTCTGTGTGTGTGTGTCTGTCTGTGTGTGTCTGTGTCTGTGTCTGTCTGTCTGTGTGTGTGTCTGTCTGTGTGTGTGTCTGTGTGTGTGTGTCTGTCTGTGTGTGTCTGTGTCTGTGTCTGTGTGTGTGTCTGTCTGTGTGTGTCTGTCTGTCTGTCTGTGTGTGTCTGTCTGTGTGTGTGTGTGTGTGTGTCTGTGTGTGTGTGTGTGTGTGTGTGTGTGTGTGTGTGTGTGTGTGATGTCTGTAGTGTGATCTGTGTGTGTGTGTGTGTCTGTGTGTGTGTGTCTGTGTGTGTGTCTGTGTGTGTGTCATGTGTGTGTGTGTCTGTCTGTGTGTGTGTGTGTGTTGTCTGTGATCTGTCTGTAGTGATGTCCTGTGTGTTGTGTGTCTGTGTGTCTGTGTGTGCGTGTGTGTGTGTGCTGTCAATCGATAAAAAAGATTAACAAATAATTTTTTTTTCCATTAATCCCACCTAACAAAGTTTTAAAATATACTTTTATATTGAAATAATTTCACATTCAATCTTCAAATGTACAAACAGCATAAAGACAGAGTAGTTTTTAATATTTCTTTAATGGCATTTTTTTATGATTGAAGACCAGCATCACTGATATCAATATGTTTTAATATTTAACCATTGACTGTAGCCATTCAGCATTACAGTATAATTGAGAGATATCGATTTTAACATTTATTAGACTTGGCTTCTAATTTAAGTGAACTTAAAACAATCTTCACATGAACCAATTATAATAAATGACATATTTAGTAACCTGTGCCCTTCAGCATAAATATACAGAAAATGAAGTTACAAAACACTAAATTCTAAATTAAATATAGATGAACCCCTTAAAGCTATAAACAAATGCTATGATATATGTGAGTGCTGGTAAAAGTGTAGGAGAGACAGCTTGGAGAAGGTGTGAGGTACTGGATCTAGATAAACCCAATAATAAACCCAAAGCTTGTATTCCTAAATATTCTATTCTATTCTATTCTATTCTATTCTATTCTATTCTATTCTATTCTATGGTGGAAACAAGCTTCCATGAAATCCGCACCCAGATCTGAAGACAAGCTTTTATTTTGCCTTAAAAGTTTCAAATGTATTTATCTGCTATTCCAGCCTCGTTATTCAGAAAGCTCCTGAGAAACTAGTCTGCATTATTTCACAATTAACCAGCTTTAAACTTACGGAAGAGCCTTGGGTTACATGAGAAGCCATTTTCATTTAAAAAGCCTTTAGTTTTTCTGTGAAATACTGATATTATTTCACATTCAGCAGGTAATGTTTTATGTAAAGCATATCTTAATTATGATTGTTAACAATTCAGTAGTTTTGGGATGAGAACTTGCAAAAATGAAGGCTTAATGTTTTATATCAAAAGTGAAAGTGACGTGGCCAAGTATGCTAACTCATACTTGGAATTCATGCTCTGCATTTAACCCATCCTAGTGCACACACACACACACACACACACACACACACAGCAGTGAACACACACACACAGCAGTGAACACACACACACACACACACACACAGCAGTGAACACACACACACACAGTGAACACACACACACACAACGCAGTGAACACACACACACAGTGCACACACACACACACACACAGCAGTGACACACACAGCAGTGAACACACACACAGCAGTGACACACACACACGTGACACACACAGCAGTGAACACCACACGAGTGACACACACAGCAGTGAACACACAACACACACAGCAGTGAACACACACAGTGACACACACACACTACACACACACACAGCAGTGAACACACACACACAAACACACACACAGCAGTGAACACACACACACACACAGCAGTGAACACACACACACACAGCAGTGAACACACACACACACACACACAGTGAACACACAAACACACAGTGAACACACACACACACACACAGCAGTGAACACACACACACACACACACAGCAGTGACACACACACAGCAGTGAACACACACACACACAAGCAGTGAACACACACACACACACACACACACACACACACACACACACAGCAGTGAACACAACACACACACACCAGCAGTGAACACACACACACAACACACAGCAGTGACACCACACAGCAGTGAACACACACAGTTGTGGGTTCGGTGTCTTGCTCAAGGACACCTCAGTCATGTTATTGAGGTGGAGAGAGTGCTAGACATCCCCACCTACAATCCCTTGCCTATACCGAGACTCGAACCCACAACCTTTGGGTTACGAGTCCGACTCTCTAACCATTAGGCCACGACTTCCCCACAAGTTTGATAATAACTTGACTTTCTTTTCATTTTAAGGGCAATGCAATCAAGACCTACAAATACAACTTCTTCACCTTCCTGCCGCTGAACCTGTACGAGCAGTTTAAGAGAGTGGCCAACCTCTACTTCCTGTGTCTGCTGATCCTGCAGGTAACATCCCATAATCAGAGTAATGACCCTCGGGATGAGCGAGCACGGCTGCTTTCACCAGATCCAGATTTATTCTGTGACAGTGACCTAACTATGTGTTACATTTATTTAAAGAATAGCGTTTCTTTCATAGACTGCATGAAATCATTTGTGTTACACTGATACATTGTGTACAATAAGATATTTATTATTTATGAAAATCCTATGATGCTGACATGACATTTAATAAATATCTAATATTATTTATTTCTGAAAAATATATTATTTATTACAAGTTTATTAATTATTTACATCTATTGCTCAGCATATAAATATGTTGATAAGTATGGGAAATATAAAAAAAGCTTACAGAAGGAATTATTAAATATTTTTAAGAAAAACGGTTGATTTCAGTTTCATGTTGTCATTTTATGAATAATATGGATATTTAATATGAACTTCAATCCATCTGTTTTCATATGTCAGATCATTAATAATATATGAAATATAAAATAGATTTATATAAAACTAAATATATTTTGTTTTATTTATATAAATTAAAAAATAATTAATTATATATTTCAAAAATAATGTGTGTGTATGTGTGTGTGTGTGTGTGTGTATGTATAATGTATATCTCGAAATACTTTTATAAAAATATTTTATTGTTATAATTATTGAAAATGTCAGATCATTAAAAAATAAGTGTGTGTTGTGTGTGTGTGTGTGTGTGTGTTTAAGAATTATATGAAGAAAAAAAATTGATGTATTGATATAATATTGAATATGAACAGGGTTGTTTCTTGATTTGGTGATGTTTATGGATATGAATCCATGTGTTTGAATGTGTCAGATCATTAAAAATAAGTGTATATATATATAAGAATGATCTGAAAAGTATGTATTGCTATAATATTGAATATGAACAGGGTTGTTTCTTGATTTGGTGTTGTTTCTGGATATGAATCATGTGTTTGACTGTATCAGATCATTCCTGAAATCTCCACACTGCCGTGGTACACCACCCTGGTGCCGTTAGTGCTGGTGCTGGGCATCACTGCTATTAAAGACCTGGTGGACGACCTGGTGAGTCCTGCATGCTCTGTTGGAAGGCAGTCATTAGTTGTCAGGTCGTGCTAATGGTTTCTGATCTGTGTCTCGTTGAAAGGCACGACACCGGATGGACAAAGAAATCAACAACAGAAAGTGTGACGTGCTGCTCAATGGCAGGTGAAGACCGAACTTTAATCTGTGCAGGAGATTCGTGCTCATGTTTGTCAGTGTAAACATAAGGCTGAATTCATATTGTTCAGGTTTGAAGAAGCCAGATGGATGAACCTACAAGTTGGTGACGTGGTCAGACTAAAGAAAAATGATTTTATCCCGGTGAGAGAATTCTTTTAATCTATTCACCTTCCCGTTGAGATTTTCTTATTTATTCATTGTTTTAATCGTGTGCCTTTTGAGTGTTGTCTTCATCTGTTGTAGAGCATTTATACATTATACAAATATAAACAAAAAATAAATAAAATAAAATTATACATTAAAATAAATACAATTATCTGTAAAAAAAAAAAAAAATACCTTTTTTTAAATACAAAATATATATTTAATGAAATATACATCAAATAAATTATGCAAATTAAAATGTTTAATTTATATAGCGTGTGTGTGTGTGTGTGTGTGTGTGTGTGTATATATATATATATATGTGTATGTATAGATATATAAATATTTTATCAAATCTTTTACATTTTAATGTTTAAAATATTATAATATTATTGAAATCTCCACTTTAAGAAACCTGAATATATCATATTATTGTCTATTTTAAGTTATTGCTTGTTTCTGGGCTTTTCCTTCATTTTATGTATCCTAATTATTCATAATTTGATTGTTGATTGTTGTTACCTTGAATATTCATTTGGTTCATGTCATGTTTATGCTCCATTTGTCATTCTATGTTAGTGTTTCTGTGTTTCTTCATCCGTTTGATGTCAGTTGTATGTTGTTTTCTCATCATCACCTGTGTTTTGACCTCACGTAGGCCGATATTCTGTTGTTGTCCAGTTCAAATCCCAACAGTCTGTGTTATGTAGAGACGGCGGAGCTGGACGGGTAAGAGACACATTAAACACACAACAGACCATACGCAGTTTATTAACCTCTGACCACACACACACACAGCAGTAAACGCACACACAGCAGTGAACACACAGCAGTGAACACACACACACAGCAGTGAACACACACACACAGCAGTGAACACACACACACAGCAGTGAACACACACACACACACACACACACACACACACACACACACACACACACACACACACACACACACACACACACACACAGCGAACACACTACACACACACACACACACAGCAGTGAACACACCCACACACACACAGCAGTGAACACACACACACACACAGCAGTGAACACACAAACACAGCAGTGAACACACACACACACACACACAGTGAACACACACAGCAGTGAACACACACAGCAGTGAACACACACAGCAGTGAACACACACACACACAGTGAACACACACAGCAGTGAACACACACAGCAGTGAACACACACAGCAGTGAACACACACAGCAGTGAACACACACAGCAGTGAATACACACACACACACAGTGAACACACACACACACACACAGTGAACACACACACAGTGAACACACACAGCAGTGAACACACACAGCAGTGAACACACACAGCAGTGAACACACACACACAGTGAACACACACACACACAGTGAACACACACACACACAGTGAACACACACACACACAGTGAACACACACACACACACACACACACACACAGTGAACACACACACACAGCAGTGAACACACACACACACACACACACACACACAGTGAACACACACACACACAGTGAACACACACACACACACACACACACAGTGAACACACACACACACACACAGTGAACACACACACACACACACACACACACAGTGAACACACACACACAGCAGTGAACACACACAGCAGTGAACACACACAGCAGTGAACACACACACACACACACACACACACACACACACACACACACACACAGTGAACACACACAGCAGTGAACACACACACACAACAGTGAACACACACAGCAGTGAACACACACACACAGCAGTGAACACAGTGAACACACACACCGCAGTGAACACACACACACACACACAGCAGTGAACACACACACACACACACAGCAGTGAACACAGTGAACACACACACCGCAGTGAACACACACACACACACTGTGAACACACACATATGTAGTTTATTAACCTCTGAAGCACACTGATGCAGATTTTTAGACGAGTATGTCAACACTATTTTTATGAAGATTGTTTAAAGTAGTCATAATCGACTTCTGGCTATAACATGAATCAGTTCGTGTGTAATTTGAAGACTTCATGTCATTCGTGCTCCGACATTGATTCAGAATGTGTTCTTTGTCTCGTATAGTTCAGTCCAAACACAATCACTTTAGTTTGTTTTATTTACGTAAAAAATAATCATAATTCAGGTCATGGCTTTGTGTGTCTGTGAACTTTTGAATGGTTTCATTAATATAAAAACATCTAATTAATAATGTAATATTATAATGTTGTAATTAAAATGTTTTTCAAATGTAAGCCTTGTTTTAAAACTAAAAACCTGAAGCATGTCACATTAGTCTATATTTTAGGTTTCATGGATCCTTTTGACTGTCATAACACACACTTGAATATTAATTTAGCTTTTTCTCCATTTTGTACATCAGTCAATACATTTCAGTCCATTTGTTTAGTCCAACACCACAAAACCACAACACATTTGATCTTTTACATACAATAGAGTCATGATTAAATTCCTGTGTTCGTGTGTATAAATTGTTTAATAAATATTAAAATATTTAATTGATATAATTCATATTTTTCATAAATTTTAATGCTTAAAATATTATAACATCAGTGAAATATCTACAGCAAGAAACCTTAAATTTATGAATTTCACCGTGTTTATGGATCCTAATTCAATTACACACACCTTAAATATTCATTTTCTGTCATGTTTATGTTTGCTTTTCTCTATTTTACATTTTAAAGTATTTTTCCATTTCATTTGTTTAAATACACTTGCTTGATTGAGTTTATTACACACAATAGAATCGTAATTCAGTTGCTGGGTTCATCTGTCTGTGTACTTTTCCATTGTTTCATAAATGTTTAAAATGTTAAATATTTAATTGATATAATATTTAATTTTTTCCAAAGTTTTCTCATTTTAACATAAGTGTATAATGTTAAAAATATTAGTTTATTGGTGAAATATCCTCTGCAAACAACTTGAAGTCGAAATAAAATGTATACAAATTAAAATAAATACTGACTATAAAGTAAAAAAAAAAAACATAAATATAATATTGAGATTAAATCTATATTTTTCCTCGTTTGATGAAAGCGGGTGGGAGTCGGTTGTAGTGCATCTTTTATTAGTGTAGTTCTCATCGTTTGTTTGTCCAGAGAGACGAATCTGAAGTTTAAGATGGGTCTCAAGGTGACAGACGAGCGTCTTCAGGAGGAGGATCAGCTGGCCCGGTTCAATGGTGAGTATGAGTGACTGTTTCAGATATTATAGGAGACTTTGACCGACTTGGACACAAAACAGCAGATCATTTGTGTGCGCGTAGTTGCTTGATTGTGATCTTACATGCATAAACACGTGTTAGTCTTAAACCAGGTGCGGCTCGTGAGGTCATTTTACTGTCCTCACTAAAACAAAGTGTGTCTGGATACAATCCTTGGTTTATATGAGCAGCTCACAACCCTCACGTGTGTGTTTGTGACTCCAGAGATGTGTGTGTGTCTGTGTGTGTCTGTGAGTGTGTGTGTCTGTGAGAGTGTGTGTGTGTGTGTGTGTGTGTGTGAGTGTGTCTGTGTCTGTGTGTCTGTGAGAGTGTGTGTGTGTGTGTGTGTGTGTGTGTCTGTGAGTGTCTGTGTGTGTGTCTGTTAGAGTGTGTGTGTGTGTCTGTGTCTGTGTGTGTGTCTGGATACAATCCTTGGTTTATATGAGCAGCTCACAACCCTCACGTGTGTGTTTGTGACTCCAGAGATGTCTGTGAGTGTCTGTGTCTGTGTGCGTGTCTGTGAGAGTGTGTGTGTGTGTGTCTGTGTGTGTGTGTGTGTGTGTGTGTGTGTGTGTGTGTGTGTGTGAGAGTGTGTCTGTGTGTGTGAGTGTCTGTGTGTGTGAGTGTGTGTGTGAGTGTCTGTGTGTGTGAGTGTCTGTGTGTGAGTGTCTGTGTGTGTCTGTGAGTATGTCTGTGTGTGTCTGTGTCTGTGTGTGTGTCTGTGAGAGTGTGTCTGTGTGTGTGTCTGTGAGAGTGTGTGTGTGTGTGTGTGTGTGTCTGTGAGAGTGTGTGTGTCTGTGAGAGTGTGTGTGTGTCTGTCTGTGAGAGTGTGTGTGTGTGTGTGTGTGTGTGTGTGTGTGTGTCTGTGTGTCTGTGTGTCTGTGTGTGTGTGAGTGTCTGTGTGTGTCTGTGAGTATGTCTGTGTGTGTGTCTGTCTGTCTGTGTGTGTGTGAGTGTCTGTGTCTGTGTGTCTGTGAGTGTGTCTGTCTGTCTGTCTGTCTGTGTGTGTCTGTGTGTGAGTGTCTGTGTGTGTGTCTGTATGTGTGTCTGTGAGTGTGTCTGTCTGTCTGTCTGTCTGTGTGTCTGTGTGTGTGTCTGTGTGTGTGTCTGTGTGTGTGTCTGTGAGTATGTCTCTGTATGTGTGTCTGTGCGAGTAGTTGCTTGATTGTGATTTTACATGAATAAACACGTGTTAGCCTTAAACCAGGTCATTTTTCTGTCCTCACTAAAACAAAATGAGTGAGATTTTAAACCAGTGAGATTTATAAACCAAGCAAGTGGCAATATAACGCTTCCATGTAACATCCAGAGAATTTGCAGTGCAGTTTCTCGTTTTGTGTCTTTCTCAGCGTTGATCATGTGCGAGGAGCCCAACAACCGTCTGGATAAGTTTGTGGGAACGATGATCTGGGACGCTCAGAGTTACGCGCTCGATCTGGACAACATGCTGCTCAGAGGATGCAAGATTCGCAACACGGACGAGTGCCACGGCCTGGTCATATTCGCAGGTCAGTCCGCTTCGCTGACCGACACACACTCACGGTCACGGTTCGGTGTGTGTTTGTGTTTGTAAAAGCAGCGGTGATGTTTCCTTCTTCAGGAAATGACACTAAAATCATGAGGAACGGAGGGAAGACCAGGTTCAAACGCACCCTGATAGACAAACTCATGAACTACATGGTCTACACGGTCAGTTAAACATTGTGCTTGTTCAGTTCAATGACATTTGACCCCCACAAGCCACTTCTAGATTTCATTTGACTTTTTTATTTATATTTACTGAATTGTATTTATTTATATTATTTTCTTAGTTTTATTTATATTGCTATTTATTAATGCTGTCAAACGATTAATCACAATTAATTGCATTAATGTACATGTCTATATTTATATAATATATTTAATATCTAAAAATAACATATTATTCTGAAATAACTACATGCATGTGTGTGTATTTATATATACATAATAAATATACACAGTACACACATTTATTATGTAAACAATTGTTTTTTATTTTGGATGCGATGAATCGTTTGACAGCTCTAATATTTATACACTGTCTATTTATCATTTTATAGAGGTTTGTTTTATTACTTTATTTATAGAGGTGTATTTAATTGTTTTATTTACTGAGAGTACAGTTGAGTTTATATTTAGTTATACAAAGTGATTTATAGAAGTTTAATTCATTTATTTACAAGAATGCACTTTTGCAATGTATTTATTTTTATTTATAATGCATTCATATTTGTATTTATCTATTATTTTGTTTATAGAGAGAGCATTAGAGTTTTATTTTATAGAGTGAATTCATAGTTTATTAGTCTTATTTACAGAGAGTGCAATTATAGATTTAGCTTATTTTATTCTGTATTCTTTATTTTTACTTGTATTTATTTATAGAGTACATTTTATGTTGTTTATCTATATTTATTTAAATCATTATTTATGTTTATATTTTTAAGTGCATATATAGTTTATCAATTATTTGCTTATTTTTCTGTATTATATTCAGTATTTTTATTTATAGAGTTAATTAATAGTTTTAGTTATTAATTCGCATTTATAGAGAGTGCATTTATAGTTTGTTTATTTTAATCAGTATTTTTTTTATTTTTAGTTGTATTTATTTATAGAGAGTGCATTTATATAGTTATCGTTATTTATTTTATATTTGTATTTTTAATTTTATTCCTGTTTTTATTTATACAAAGTGAATTTGGATTTGTTTATTATTTTGTATTCATAGAGAGTGCATTTATAGAGTTTGTTTATTTATATATTTCTTTTCATTTCTAGAGTACAATGTAAATATTTGTATTTATAGATTTGTATTTATTTTATGTACAGAGAGTGAATTCGAGTTGATTTATATTTTAAAAAAATTAATAGGGTACATGGTATAGAATTTTAAATTTTTCTTTATATAGACCATTTGTAGAATTGTATTTATTTATTGGGCAAGTTTTATATACTTGTTTTTATTTATACAAAGTGAATTTGGATTTGTTTATTATTTTTTATTCTGCATTCATAGAGTTTATTTATATATTTATTTTTATTTCTAGAGTAAAATTTTAATATTTGTATTTATTTTATGTACAGAGAGTGAATTCGAGTTTATTTATATTTTATTTATTTTTTTAATAGAGTACATGGTATAGAATTTTTCTTTTTCTTTATATAGACCATTTGTAGGATTGTATTTATTTATTGGGCAAGTTTTATATACTTGTTTTTATTTATAGAGTACAATGTAAATATTTGTATTTATAGTTTTTTTTGTTTTTGTTTACAGAGAGTGAATTCGAGATTATATATATATTTTTTTTTTAACAGAGTACATGGTATATAATTTTTCTTTTTATAGACCATTTGTAGAATTGTATTTATTTATTGGGCAAGTGTTATATACTTGTTTTTATTGATAGGCAATGCATTAATAGCCTAATAATAGAATGCATGAAATCCTTTCTCACTAATATATTCTCTTCTCTCTCTGGTTCTGCCGGTAGATCTTCGTGCTGTTGATTCTGATCTGCGCTGGACTGGCCATCGGACACACGTACTGGTACGAGAGCATCGGCTCTAAGGCCTGGTATCTGAACGACGGCCTCGGCCACCCTTCATCTTACCGAGGCTTCCTCAGTTTCTGGGGCTACATCATCATCCTCAACACCATGGTGCCCATTTCTCTCTATGTGAGGTACGACAGCAGGCTCTCTGAGCACACCGATGGCACTGTTCTTCAGATAACTCACTGGTTCTTGTTCTCTCTCAGCGTGGAGGTGATCCGTCTGGGTCAGAGTAAGTTCATTAACTGGGATCTGCAGATGTACTACGCTGATAAAGACACGCCGGCCAAAGCCAGAACCACCACGCTGAACGAGCAGCTGGGCCAGGTCGAGTACATCTTCTCTGATAAAACCGGCACGCTCACGCAGAACATCATGGCCTTCAAGAAGTGCACCATTAAAGGACGCAACTACGGTGAGACAAACCACCAGCCTCGCTTTGAGAGGAACTTTATAAGCAACCCTGTAAATCCTGCTTTATCTTATATGTGAACGTCAGTTTCTACATAATCAACATAATCAAAACTTTGTTTTTACTATAGCTAAATCTAAATCCATAAAGAAAAAACATTTTAGTTGCGAAAAATGTATGGAAAAATGTATGGAAATAAAATAATATAAATAAGAAGCTAATTGCCAAGGCAATATATCTCTTTTTTTAGAATTAGATTATTAGATTATTTAATTTAGATTAATTTAATGTACTGAAATAACTAAAATTGAAATAAAAATGAATAAAATATAAATATATATAACATCTACATAAAAAAACGAATACAATGTACAAAAACAATAAACAAAATTACTAAAACTTTAAAATTAAAATGAATATGTTAAATATAAAAATAAAAATTTATTTGAAGTATTTATAAAAACTATAATAGTGGATTCTGTCGTCACTTTTTATCATGTAAAAGTCTTTTAGTGTAATTATACAAACATTCACCTTCAGCTCATGATTTGTGTCTTTTACAGTGAAATCTGTTTTTTATAGTAAATGTAAGAATAACTTTGATTGTGTTAGTAATATTTCAAAATGAACACCTACGGGTCTGAAGCAACTTAGGTTTACTTGATTCTCCAGATAACATTGTTTTGTTCATCTCAATCATCGTCGGATTGCATTGCATTGTTTTTATCATTTAAATCTCATCTTACTAAGATATATTTTTGGAGATTTAGGGCGACTGATATTTATCATTTTATGTAAGTTTTTGTCCATATAAAAATCATCATCTGCACCAAATTGCATATTTTAGCTCAGTCTGTGCCTCAGAATAAAATGAAGTTGTTTCCTCCATATTCTCACTTTATCATACTATACGAGCCATAAAAGCCTGACTAATCAAATGTAACTTCAATAAACTGTTACAGGTTTTACAGCCCTCACGTGTGTGTGTGACTCCAGAGACATCTGTGAGTGTGTGTGTGTGTGTCTGTGTGTGTGTGTGTGTGTGTCTGTGTGTCTGTGATTATGTCTGTGTGTGTGTGTGAGTGTGTGTGTGTCTGTGAGTGTGTGTGTGTGTGTGTGTGTGTGTGTGTGAGTGTGTGTGGGGGGGTGGGGGGTGTGTGTGTGTGTGTGTGTGAGTGTGTGTGGGGGGGTGGGGGGGGTGTGTGTGTGTGTGTGTGTGTGTGTGTGTGTGTGTGTGTGTGTGTGTGTGTGTGAGAGAGTGTGTCTGTGAGTGTGTGAGTGTGTGTCTGTGAGTGTGAGTGTGTGTGTGAGAGAGTGTGTGTGTGAGTGTGTGTGTGTGTGTGAGAGAGTGAGTGTGAGAGAGTGTGTCTGTGAGTGTGTCTGTGAGTGTGTCTGTGAGTGTGTGTGAGAGAGTGAGTGTGTGTCTGTGTGTGTGACCGCGGGAGAGATTTGAGACTTTAGTTTCACACAGGTCAGGTTTCGGACCTGAATGACTTTAAAACACGCTGACACCTTCGACCTTTTCCATAGAATAACTTGATATCATCTGTTTTGTGCTTTAATATGTGTTCCTGTGGCTCAGTGGTAGAGCATTGTGTTAGCAGCGCAAAGGTTGTGGGTTCGATTCCCAGGGAACACATGTACTGACAAAAAAAAATGTATAACCTGAATGCACTGTAAGTCGCTTTGGATAAAAGCGTCTGCTAGATGCATAAATGTAAATGTAAATGTTAATAGCACTCCTTTCCCTTAATCACATCACGTTATTAGAGGCTATTACAGCTGCGCATGCTTCTAAACCTCTAACAGTGAGTATTAAACGAGTGACTCGTATTTGAGACGGCTCATTCTGCGCTGTCTGCACTCACAAGTGTGCTTTAGTGCGTTATCTAGTGTTATTACTTTAATTCATTAAACTTAAATTAGTGTAAAAATGACTGTTCTGTGTTGATCTATAGGTGATCCCACCAGTGCAGACGGTGTGGCCTTGGACCGTGGGACGGTATGTGTGCAGAATGCATTTATAGTTTTAATTATTCACTCATTTATTTTATTATTTTGTTAAAATATTAGATTTATTTACCATGTCATTTTTTCTATATGTAGGGCCTAATACATGTATATACACTGTCTATGCATTTATAGTTTTTATTTGATTGATTTATTTTATTACATGTTTTTATTTATAAAGATTACATTTCTGATGTTTATTGATAGACTGATTGATTTTATTATATTATTTATAGAGTACATTTACAGTTTATACTGTGCATTTATTATTTTATTGATTGATTGATAGTATATTTATAGTTTTATTGATTGATGAATTAAATGTATTATTTTTATTTATAGAGATTTTATAGTTTTATCTATTGTTTTAAGGGTTGATTTTTATTTATAGAGTATATTTACAGTTTTTTTGGTTTTGTTTGTGTTTGTTTGTTTTTATTTTATTTTTTATAGACCGTGGATTCATATGATTGTATTTTAGTTTATAGAGACTACACTTATTTATTTTTATTCATAGAGAGTGCATGCATAATGTATTTATTTATTTTTATTTATAGAGTACATTTATGTAGTGTAATGTATTAAGTTTAGAGAGCGGATTTTATTAATAGAGAGTGCATTTTTTTTTTTTTTTTTTTTACGTATTCAACATGTCGTGATTTTATTACATTTTAGCCAACGTCATTTTAAGTTAGCGTTAAGCTAATATCTTTTTCTCAAAATGTTTGATTGGTCACTAATATATTTCACTTTCTCTCTATTTTTACTCAGCCTGTGGATTTCAGCTGGAATAAACACGCCGAAAAGAAGTTCGAGTTCGAAGACCATTTCCTCGTGTCCTGTATCCGTTCGAAGAAGGATCCGCAAATGCTGGAGTTCTTCAAACTCCTGTCCTTGTGTCACACCGTCATGGTGGAGCATAAAGAGGGTGAGGAGACCAAAACCATCATTAATGAAATAATCAACTATTCACTCAGTAATAAGAGCATGCTTGCTTTCATCTCAGAATTATTTATCATTCTTAATCCTACTTTGTGTACTACTACGAAGTCAGAAGTACAAAAACTGCAGCTGAGATTGCTTAAAGTTGATTTACGGTATGTACTGCATATTTTCTCTGTGTTTAGATGAGCTGGTGTACCAGGCCGCGTCTCCTGACGAGGGCGCTCTGGTCTCGGCCGCACGCAACTTTGGGTTCGTGTTCCTGTCCCGAACGCAGGACACCATCACCATCTTGGAGATGGACCATGAGGAGACCTACGAGATGCTCGCTCTGCTCGACTTCAACAGCGACCGCAAACGCATGTCCATCATCCGTGAGTCCTGCTCTTTCTGTTTTTCCTTCCGGTCTGTCAGTCGCCTTCAACTGTTTCTCACTCTTGTGTGTGTGTGTGTGTGTGTGTGTGTGTGTCTCTGTGTGTCTGTCTGTGTCTGTGTCTGTGTCTGTGTCTGTGTCTGTGTCTGTGTCTGTGTCTGTGTCTGTGTGCTGTGTGTGTCTGTGTGTGTCTGTGTGTGTCTGTGTGTGTCTGTGTGTGTCTGTGTGTGTCTGTGTGTGTGTGTGTCTGTGTGTCTGTGTGTGTCTGTGTCTGTGTCTGTGTCTGTCTGTGTGTCTGTGTGTCTGTCTGTGTGTCTGTCTGTGTGTCTGTCTGTGTGTGTGTGTGTGTGTGTGTGTGTGTCTGTGTCTGTGTGTGTCTGTGTGTGTCTGTGTCTGTGTCTGTGTGTGTGTGTGTGTGTGTGTGTGTCTGTGTGTGTGTGTAGTGAGATTCCCAGATGGTAGAATCCGTCTGTACTGTAAGGGCGCAGACACTGTGATCTACCAGCGACTCGATGCCAGCAGCAATAATATAGAAACCACACAAGAAGCTCTGGACGTGAGTACCAAGTCTTTTAATAAAATCATTAGCATATGTTAATGAGGTTCAGCATGTCATTACAAGTTAAAGGGACCATTCACTGAAGAATGTACATTTTGTCACCTTGGAATGCATAAGGATAATTTTGTAATTACATTTTTAAACCTGTCAAACTCCAAAAAGTAGAAAAAAACACCATAAAAATATAAGTATTTGACTGTATTAAAATCAGAGTTATTATATTTAACTAAAACCAGGAAAATAAAACTTGACATGTAAAATAATCAAATATAAAACAACTTAAACTTATTTACCAAGGAAACGTTTCTCATTTTCATTGTTTATTTTGATGTGCTAAAAAATGGGCACGGAAGCGACACCTTTAATAGGAGAAAGGCTGGTCCTGTGGATCCTTACATGTTTCATCCACCAAAGGAACGGCCTCATATGAAGCAGCACCAGGGAGGCTGTGGCCATGAGGCCCAAGAGCCCGCGACAGGTTCTCACAGTATCGTGATGGCCTAGCTTTAAGCGGGCCAAGCATGCTCTGAGGCTGGAAATCCGGTCAGGAGCCAGACAGGCCTGCATCTGAACGGAATCCAAATGAACCCCCAAGAAAACAGTCTGTTGAGAGGGGGTGAGGACACTCTTTTTGCCATTCATTCTGAGGACAAGAAACCGAATGTGGTGAAGGAGAACATCCCTTTGGTAACTCACTAATGATGGGATCAAATGAGCAGCGGTTGAACTGAAGTGTGTAATTGAACTGAACCGTGCGGAGAACCCAAGGTTGCAGATTTACGGAGGACCTCTCCAGAGCACGACGGGGAAAAACGGATGACGACGACTCAACAACCGTGAGCCTAGAGCGGAGGGTTTATAGATAAAGGTTTTCACAGAATTGACATTAGAATTGCCATAAACCACCTCGTGCATGTGCGAAAAACCCAAATACTTAACACACTCAGTCAGAATATCAGGCCAGAAAAAATGCAACAGAAGGGCTAAAATGGCTGCGTCGTGAAGGCAGAGAAATCTGAGGAGCAGATGGGGTATTTGCCAGAGTAAGGATGGGGTATTTGCCAGAGTAAGGATGGGGCATTTACCAGAGTAAGGATGGGGCATTTACCAGAGTAAAGATGGGGCATTTGCCAGAGTAAGGATGGGGCATTTGCCAGAGTAAGGATGGGGCATTTGCCAGAGTAAGGATGGGGCATTTGCCAGAGTAAGGATGGGGCATTTGCCAGAGTAAGGATGGGGCATTTGCCAGAGTAAGGATGGGGCATTTGCCAGAGTAAGGATGGGGCATTTGCCAGAGTAAGGATGAGGCATTTGCCAGAGTAAGGATGGGGCATTTGCCAGTGTAAGGATGGGGCATTTGCCAGTGTAAGGATGGGGCATTTACCAGAGTAAGGATGGGGCATTTACCAGAGTAAGGATGGGGCATTTACCAGAGTAAGGATGGGGCATTTACCAGAGTAAGGATGGGGCATTTACCAGAGTAAGGATGGGGCATTTGCCAGTGTAAGGATGGGGCATTTGCCAGTGTAAGGATGGGGCATTTACCAGAGTAAGGATGGGGCATTTGCCAGTGTAAGGATGGGGCATTTACCAGAGTAAGGATGGGGCATTTGCCAGAGTAAGGATGGGGCATTTGCCAGAGTAAGGATGGGGCATTTGCCAGTGTAAGGATGGGGCATTTACCAGAGTAAGGATGGGGCATTTGCCAGTGTAAGGATGGGGCATTTGCCAGAGTAAGGATGGGGCATTTGCCAGTGTAAGGATGGGGCATTTGCCAGAGTAAGGATGGGGCATTTGCCAGTGTAAGGATGGGGCATTTACCAGAGTAAGGATGGGGCATTTGCCAGTGTAAGGATGGGGCATTTACCAGAGTAAGGATGGGGCATTTGCCAGTGTAAGGATGGGGCATTTACCAGAGTAAGGATGGGGCATTTGCCAGTGTAAGGATGGGGCATTTACCAGAGTAAGGATGGGGCATTTGCCAGTGTAAGGATGGGGCATTTGCCAGAGTAAGGATGGGGCATTTGCCAGTGTAAGGATGGGGCATTTACCAGAGTAAGGATGGGGCATTTGCCAGTGTAAGGATGGGGCATTTACCAGAGTAAGGATGGGGCATTTGCCAGAGTAAGGATGGGGCATTTACCAGAGTAAGGATGGGGCATTTGCCAGTGTAAGGATGGGGCATTTACCAGAGTAAGGATGGGGCATTTGCCAGTGTAAGGATGGGGCATTTACCAGAGTAAGGATGGGGCATTTACCAGAGTAAGGATGGGGCATTTACCAGAGTAAGGATGGTGACGTAAGAGTGTCGAGGCGGTGCCCGCGCCATCAGCCAATGTAACGCACACCCGGAGGGCGTTCCCATTGCATCATAGCTACGCGGTGTCGAGTGAACCTATGAAAGAGAACTACAATTAAAACTGAAATAAAAATGAGTAAAAGTCACAAATTCTAAAATGAAAACAGAAAAACTATCATAGTGTCTCATTGATACTAAAATAACCCTGATTTAAAGTCTTCTGTATCGAAATATGATTGCTTTTTGTGAAGAACAAACCGAAAAATTTGTTGCACCATGTCAGATTTGATGGCATTAGCACCAAATGATAACTTAATAATTCTTGCTGACATATCAGTCAAATATTTTTACAGAGTGGAATTTGTATATTTCTTCATATTACTCCATGAATCAGAAAATGCTGTCAGCAGCCAAAAAACCAAACATTATCACCATGTTTTTAGGAATAAAATCAGGATAGTGAGAATTATTTATATGAGCACTATTTTGAGAAACAGCCTTAAAAGGTATGTATTGCAATGGAAATCTACAGATGCAAAGAGATAAAGTAAATACTTCAACATTTTCTTTCCACTATTCTAAAACCGTTATGGAAAGTCAAATCGCCTCAAATCTCAAGATTGTCTGGTGCATGACCTGTAGTGTCTGGCCTTGAAGCACTATAGCATGCATATGAAAATCAAAGCTTTAGGATTTGTGTGCTGACGTTTGATTCCTCGTACAGATCTTTGCGAACGAGACCCTGCGAACTCTGTGTCTCTGCTATAAGGACATCAGTCAGGCGGAGTACGACGCCTGGTCTCGGAAACACCAGACCGCCAGCGTTTCGATGGGGAACCGTGAGGAGGCTCTGGACGTGGTGTACGAAGAGATCGAGAAAAACCTTCTGGTACGGAATCAGAGAAGTGACTAGTGATGGATTAGTCAGGCTCATTAACCTGCCAGTGTTCTGATTAACATTTGATATTTACATTTATTCATTTAGCCGACACTTTTATCACAATGACTTCAAAATAAAATAATGAGTTATGTATAATGTTCAAATCTTTTCAAGGGAATTTCAGGTTGATTGCATCTAAATTAATTTGTATTTAATTGAATTGATATTATTATTATTATTATTATTATCAACCGGTCTGCCAGAGATCTGTGCTTGTGTTGTGTTGTGTATAGTTGTTTGTTAATATAAAAAAAACTATCTTTCAATTAAAATTTCATATTAAATTAAATGTGCTAATACATTTTATACATATTATATTATGTATGAAGTATATAAAATATATGTATTTTATTATATTATTGTGTGCTAGATACAACTCAACTGGATATAACTGGAAAATCTATATTCTTAATTGAAAATTCATAATATATTTGTTAAATGGGCTAATAAAACATTTTTTCACATGTATATTTTATATAAAAAATCTATTTCATCACATATATCATATCATATAATCAACTAGTGTGCCAGATATCTGCAAGAAATATCTTATGTATGGTTGTTTCTTAAAATTAGAAAATAATTCTTAATTAACGATTGATTTTAAATGTGTCCATGTGCTAATAAATCTTTGTATTATTATATATTTGTATGTTTTATATGATGTATTTATTAATGTACTTTTATGGTATATTTCTATAATACAAAATATATATATATACATACGCATAATTTCTGAATGTGTTATTAATGTTCATTTATTCAGCTGATTGGAGCGACAGCCATTGAGGACAAACTTCAGGACGGCGTTCCAGAAACCATCGCAAAACTGGCCAAAGCTGACATCAAGATCTGGGTTCTGACCGGAGACAAGAAAGGTGAGTGATGAACGTGACACATGGTGTTATTTTAAGCAAGATAGGTTTGATGTCTAATAGATTTGGGTTTGTCTCCTATTCAGAGACCGCGGAGAACATCGGCTACTCCTGCCAGCTGCTGACCGACAACATGAAGATCCACTACGGAGAGGACGTGAAGTGCGTGTCAGCTGACGTCTGTGCATGTGACGTGGTTGAGCGTCTGGTGTCTGACTCTCGTGTTGTCTCTCTCTCTCTCAGTGTTCAGCTGAGGAACAGACAGACCCAAAGGCGCAACGACCCTCAAGGACGTAAAAAGAAGCTGAAGGAGACGTTTTTCACAGAGTCTGGCAAGAACGCGCTCGTCATCACTGGAGGCTGGCTGGTGCGTTCATCACACACTGATCGACTCGCACACTAGCTGGATTCATTTAGACCCTTTTTAGACAATAAAGTGGATATTATCTAAACCAGTGCTTCCCAAACCTGTCCTGGAGGACCCCTGCCCTGCACCTTTTGTATGTCTCTCTCATCTAACACACTCATTCCACTCATCAGCTCGTTAGTAGAGACTGCAAGAACTAAATTGGGTGAGTCTGATTAGGAGACATACAAAATGTGCAGGACAGGTTTGGGAAGCACTGGTCTAAACTAATTTAATTTCAGCAACTAATCTCATTCGCTAAATTGTTTAAAAATATTGTCATTATATTAATTGGTTTGCCTCATATCTGCAAGATTTGTATGTTTCTTATGTTTATTTTATTTTGTATATAATTTTTTTGTTTTATTACTTGTATGTTATATATAAAAAAATGTTAAATAGAAACATTAAATAATCAAAATCACAGCTAGACAAAAGTAATAATGCTGAAAATTCAGCTTTGCATCACAGGAATAAATCACATTTTGAATATAAACGGTTTAAATAATATTTCACTTTATTACTATTTTGACTGTATTTCTGATCAAATAAATGCAGCCTTGGTGAGCAGAAGAGACAAAAACATAAACAAATCGTAAGACTTTTGAATGGTAGTGTAATATTCAAATTTGTATTAAAAAAGTTTTATTTTATCCCTGGTATAATTTGGCTGGCAACACATTTTATAATCACGAAAAAAACTAAGAAAGAAAATATGGACATTGTTTTTGCAGTTATTGTTGCAGAAACTTTGAAATGAACAATTTGGATGGAAATAAAATGTTAAAATACACTACATTACAAACACCTAATTTCTATTCTCACAAAAGACTGATCCTAAATATTAGCTTTAATATTACCTTTAAAATGGAAATAAATAAGTAAATAAAGTTTATCAGGACAACAGGAGGTGAATGAAAGCTGTTCAGGCTTCGAAACTAAAAACTGCAAATCTCCATCTATTAATCTTCTAGCTCTCTCTCTGTGTTTATGTGCAGAATGAGATTCTGTACGAGAAGAAGAAGAAGCGGCGGCGCTTGCGTCTGAAGAAGCTCAGGAAGCGGTACATTAACTCCAGCAATCCTCCAGACAGCAGTCAGCCCGTGGACGACTGGGAGAAGGAGAAGAGACAGGAGGACTTCGTGGACATGGCGTGTGAATGCAGCGCGGTGATCTGCTGCCGTGTGACGCCCAAACAGAAGGCCAACGTGGTCAGTCTGGTCAAACGCTACAAGAAAGCCGTGACCCTGGCCATCGGCGACGGAGCCAATGACGTCAACATGATCAAGAGTGAGTGAGAGCTCTGATGCATTCAGGGAAGTGACTGGTGATGGATCGATGTCATTAACCTGCCAGTGTTCGGCTGATTGCTATTGGTTGATAACGTGTGTTTTGATGATTAACATTTCAAGGTTTGTTTATTCGTCACATAATAAATTATACAGGGTATAATCAGAAGTGAAATGTAAATCAAGTCAGCTCATCGGACAGTGCAAAAAAATGACAATTAAATAAAAGTAACACAACACAAGAGCATATATATAAATATAAGTAGAGAAATAAAGAGTATGTGCAATAGAATAAAAACAAATAAGATGTGCAAAAACAGTATACTGGGACTTAATAAATAGTAATATGAACAGGGATGTGCAAACGGGTTGTACCGGGTATATATCTGTCATGCAGATACTATTATAGTGTTTACTAATATTTCAAATTATGTGTATTGTTTGATATTTTCTGTTATCATGTTCATTTTGTGTTTGATATTTTTATACGTTTATTTTTTAACATCTGTTTTTATTATTATTTATTTCAGTTTTAGTTCATTTAGTGCTTAAACTAAACATAAATAATGTTTTGATTTAGTTTAGCTTAGTTTTGTACAGTAGTTATATGGTTTTACTTTGTTTTTCGTTAATAACCCTGAGTTCAAAAGTGCAGTTGTAGAGGCAAACGTTAGTTTTTTTTAAAAGTTAAACAAAAATAAAAAATGTTGCCTTGACAGCTAGCAGAACCCTAGTTTACGTGATTTAATGAAATTCAATTCTAGTTAAATGGATAGTTCTAGAATCAACTTTTATTCGGAGTATTGTCATTTTAAGCATTTTCTCAAGAGTGTAAAAGCAGAATGACAGGCATCTTCTGGTGCAGCTGCAGACATCGGTGTGGGCATCAGCGGTCAGGAGGGGATGCAGGCTGTGATGTCCAGCGACTACGCCTTCGCTCAGTTCTGTTACCTGCAGCGCCTCCTGCTGGTCCACGGGCGCTGGTCCTACATCCGCATGTGTAAATTCCTGCGCTACTTCTTCTACAAGAACTTCGCCTTCACCCTGGTGCACTTCTGGTTCTCCTTCTTCAACGGATTTTCCTCTCAGGTAAGAAAGAGATGGTTAACACAGAGAGCTGATTTACAGCTGTTTTGGACATTTTATGGTAGTATTGTAACTATACTGGAATTTCGAACTAAAAATGCTCTAACCACTGTTCCTGTGGCTCAGTGGTAGAGCATTGCGTTAGCAGCGTAAAGGTTGTGGGTTCGATTCCCAGGGAACACATGTACTGGCTAAAAAATGTATAGTCTGAATGCACTGTAAGTCGCTTTGGATAAATGTAAATGTAAATACCGATATTCAGTAACATTCTCGATAACATGGGAAAAATGCCTCAACAGAATTTCACCAGTATTTTGGTTAATTTGCGTTTGATCATAATCAACGTATTTTCCTTTCAAATGAAACTCATCTGAGATACAGGCCTTGTGTTTATATTTTACTATACAATTGTTGTGCAGTAGTAAGCTCTATTTCTGTCTTTCTTTAAATAATAATACATTAATATATGATAACAACAGTAAATGATTAGTGTTGTTATAAATACAACTATATTTTGTAGTTGTATTACAATAATAATAATAATAATTATTATTATTTCTAAGACAAAAATATATTACTATTCTAGTGTAAAAAAGAAAGAATATTTCATAATAAGTATATACACTTTTTTACAGAGTTTAACCCTCACGTTTTATTTTGGTGGAAAACCGCAGAAGTCTTTTAAGTTCCTCTGACGACAGATTTACAAACACTTACGGGTCTGTTCAAAAAGAAGATGGGAATGATGCGCATGCGTAACTGGAGCACGTGTATGCACTGGAATCTTGTTTTTAAAGAAGTGAGTGTTGTGTGTGTTTTGTAGACGGCATATGAAGACTGGTTCATCACGCTGTATAACGTCTGCTACAGCAGTCTGCCTGTTCTCCTCGTCGGTCTTCTGGATCAGGTATCGCCTCATTACCTGCTGTAATCTGTGCTAGAGTCTCCATCAAATCCAAACTGACACCTTTGCTCCTGTAGGATGTGAACGATAAACTGAGCTTGCGCTTCCCGAAGCTGTATCTCCCGGGACAGCAAGGAACGCTGTTCAACTACAAGAACTTCTTCATCAGCTTGTTCCACGGCATCTTCACGTCCCTCATGATCTTCTTCATCCCGTACGGCGCCTTCCTGCAGACCATGGGACAGGACGGCGAGGCTCCGTCCGATTACCAGTCCTTCGCTGTGGTCGCAGCTTCATCGCTCATCATCACCGTCAACCTGCAGGTGCTCCATCTCCATCATGTGACCGCATCTCCTTTCGGGATTCAGGCCTCAGAAGAGGCTCTTGTCACTGATCTAATGTGATCTTGTTTCTCGCTCCAGATCTCGTTAAACACCGCCTACTGGACGTTCGTTAACTGTTTCGCGGTGCTCGGCAGTATAGCCATTTACTTCGGCATCATGTTTGACGTCCACAGCGCAGGAATCCACGTCATTTTCCCAACCACCTTCACTTTCACAGGTGGGGTACTAATATTTCATCATTTTCATCATCCCAAAATGCTTCAAAATGAAAAATAAAAGCAGTCCGTGCAACTTTTTGTGCTAAAATCCAGGTCTTTAGCTTTATATGAGGAGGATTTCCTTGACACATGATTCACATGATACGTTATATGTCAGCTTTTTAGATATTACATGATATAATATCTAGGAATATAATTCAAAAGCTGCAGAATTAAATAATCCCTTTGTCCTTTTGACTTAAAATCATAGGCTAGAGAAGGCAGGCTTTTCACAGAATTTAAGAAAATTAATCATTATTTTTGTTATATATTTTAATATATTCATGTAAATTACAGTCAAAACTAATTGATCAAAAATGCATAAATAACTATTAAAGATATTTCTTGCATTCAAAATAAATTTAAGCTTGTGTATTTTTTTTTTAGTTTGCATTTAATATCATTTTGAAGGTTGTTAACTATAATCCTTAACTAAATATTAAATAAATATTGCTTGATATACATGTTTTTTTTCTTAATAGAAATGTAATTCAAAAGCTATAGAATTAAATAACTACAGGTCCTTTTGTCATAAAATGATGGTCAAAAAGGCTGATTGATGATCATATATTATTTAATTTATTATATTGTTATATTAATGTAAATTACACTCAAACTAATTTAGCAACTTTGCATAACTATTTCAATTTTAATGTTTTTTTTATCAAAATTTTTACTAAACTAAATCTTCATTTACTAACTAAAGCTATTAAAAAAAATATGTATTTAAATAAAGCTGAAATAATATCTAACTATTAGATGGAAAAACCTAAACTAAATGAAAATTAGAAATGTTAATTTGGCAACTAAGTTTAAAATAAAATCCATAACTAAAACTAAACTAAAAACAAATTATGAACCTAGTAATATTTCCATAAAAAAACACTAAGAAAGTGTCAAAAGAACATGATAAAAATTCTAAAGAATAAAAAAAAAAACGTATAAAATATATAATGTTTTTTAATTATATTTAAAAGTATTACAAAGTAATATTTAAAAACAGAATACAAAAAAAAAAGACAAAAGTGCAATAAATCATAATTCTATAAATTAAAAACAAAAATAAAATGACAAAAGCACAAAAATGAATCTAAAATTAAAATGAAAACCTGAAATTACAAAGTAAATACATGCTAATAGTTATATTTAAAAACAAAAACAGTTAATTATGACATGCATAGTATAATACTAAAACAAGCTGATATTTAAATGAAAACAGAAATGATCAATATTACACCTAATTGAAGGTATTAATACTATAATAGTCTATAAATGATCTCAGGTTTTGTGCTGCAGGGTTATTATGTTCACACTGTGAGTTGTGTGATGTTGTGGTTTGACCCGCAGGCGCCGCGTCGAACGCTCTGAGACAGCCGTACCTGTGGCTCACCATCATCCTGACCGTGGGCATCTGTCTCCTTCCTGTCATCTGCATCCAGTTCCTCTATCAGACCATCTGTCCCTCGGTCGAAGACAAGGTGAGAGACGAGGACTCTTCTGTGTTCAATACAACACATGCAGAGATGTTACAGCCTCACGTTCTTCTTCTTCTTCAGATCCAGAGGAACAGGAAGAAGTACGAGCTGGAGGATGATGAAGAGGAGAGGAAGAAGAGGAAGCCAACGTTCCAGCGCGGCGGACGCTCCCGTCGCTCCGCTTACGCCTTCTCGCACTCGCGTGGTTACGCCGACCTCATCGCATCGGGACGCAGCATTCGCCAGCGGCCACGCGTCCGGCCCGAGCTCAGAGAGAGCATACGAGAGGTTCCTCAGGCCGAGAACATCTGAAACAACCCGGTCTTCTCTGAGCTGCCCACGAGGCCAAGCGTCATTAAAGGGGAGGGACTAATGAAAGAGCCAATGGGGACGAAGGGCTTTAAAGGGAAAGTACAAGTAAACGCTCACCGATGACCAGGACTGGTTTTAATGTTGTCCACTGCGTACAACAAATAGTTTGTCTCAGGTTTTTGTTTTGTTTTTCTCTAAATTTTTCGAAGTCGAAAGAGAGAGTGTGTGTGAATGTGTGCTTCTAATCTCACCGCTCATTGAAATCTTGTTTTATACACTGCAGATATTTTCTTACAGGGTTTTTGTCTTGTTTTTCATTAAAAATATTTAACTTTCTTAAAGCAATATATATTTAGTTTAAGTTAACGCTGTGTGTGTGTGTGTGTGTGTGTGTGTGTGTGTGTGTGTGTGTGTGTGTGTGTGTGTGTGTGTGTGTGTGTGTGTGTGTGTGTGTGTGTGTGTGTGTGTGTGTGTGTGTGTGTGTGTGTGTGTGTGTGTGTGTGTGTGTGTGTGTGTGTGTGTTTATTTATATATATATATATATATACATGCATACATATAGAGAATATATTTTGAGTTGCATTTATTTCTCACCACCTTGAGTACATTTTCCTGCTTTAAGCTAAATAAATAAATAATGCTTAAAACCAGAAAAAGAAGACAATGAAAAATTCAACTTCATTTTAAAACATTCTGTAAAATTACACCATTTTCATTCATCTTATTTGATTCTCAAACAAAGTTAATTTATTTGAAAAACAAAAATGCATAATATCAATTTTACAGAATCTTTTCTGTAACATATTTAGTTTAAAAGGTTTTAAAAATGAAATGTTTATGTATATTTTATTGAAAAACAAGGCAAGAATACTGATTAAGAAACATATTTTTGCAGTGTAGTGAAGGATGTTGATTCGATTATTTTCCTCTTTACTAAATTTGAAGACGTTTATGTTTTAATGTGAATCCAGTAAGGAATTATCCCACCAAGCTCCTCACGGTTGAGTCTTCAGGGTGTCGTGTGTAGTTCTGGATGATGTTTCTTACGAACGTGAAAACTGATGTTTACATAAAGACTTCTGAGCTCATCTTTCCTCCAGTCCTCCACTGTCAGCGAAACAGCTCTCGCTCTGTTTTTAAGCGTAAGGATGATTTTAACACACTCACTGTGGTGTTTTCTCTGATTTCATATTTCATTGTTGTTCTGTGAGCTCATGTTTTGCCATCAGTTGCTGATAGAAATATCTGTCAGCGGAAGAATGAAGCCGTAATGACCGTTTGTCACAGAACTGACTTTGCACTTTGGTACAGGGACGAATCTTTCTCATTTTAACCCTAGTTACTTGAGAACTGTTACAAGATTTTAAATAATCGACCATGTTATGATATCATTTATGAGAAAACACTATATTTATTAGGCTGGTTGTTCGATCAGTCTGACATATCTGTGGATTATTTGTATGTAATATAATATACTTTGCACAAATGTCTATAAATAAAGAGTAAAGTATGGAATGTTTGGCTTTGTGTCATTGTTAAAGTTTTAAAAAATCACCTTAATTTTACATTGTTACTGTATATAAAACTAAATCATAAGAATATAATTTTTCTATATAGTTAACATTTTTATTTTATGTATATTTTTGGATTATATTTATCTTTTGAAAAAAAAACTTGCATACTTTTATTTAATCAAAAATAAAGTTAAAAGAGTAGCCTAATATTGCGAAATTATACTACAAGTAAAAAAAAATATTTGTTTTATTTATGTAAACATATTTTAAGATCTAGAACATTTGACTATAATTGTTTATTTTAAGAAAATATTTATTTTACACGTAGTATTACTGTATGTAAAACTATAGATCATACGAATACATTTTCTCTATATTTAACATTATTTTATGTACATTTTTGTATTATTTGTTTACTTTATATTTAATGTTACAAAAACACATACATTACGAAAGTAAGTAACAAACTCAGTTTGTAGCATATCTGAATCATTAACAAAATTTCTGAGAATTTCTACTAATAATATTAATAAGATCCTGTCCACCTGTCTCGTGTAGAATTCTAATTAATATTCATGAGGCAGACTCTCCGCCTCGGTTTGATTGGAGCGTTATTGTGCGCGTGCTCGGCGAGGTGAGATGTCACGAGCGTCAGTGGCGACGTGGAGACGCAGAGCTAATAGTCAATACAGCCTCCACTTCCACTGTCAAACACGCTCTACTGGACATTTACCATCACTAATTACAACTCATTCACTTATATTCGTCTGAGAACACACAGGCACCTATCTGGAGAGCCGGGAGTAGCTTTTGTGAGGCGCTGTCAAATCTGACGTTCACCAGGTAAGTTATTCTAGCCGTTAGCTTGCTATCATGTTAGCATGGAAGCTAACGGGTTTACAATGGATTTCTCCATTCGCTTGAGTCTGCAGGCTAATTGTTGTTAGGTGTATAGCTACCTGGATGCTTATTAACTTCTACACTGGCGCTTGCATACCGAAAAATAGTCATATAGAGCGAATATTTAACCACATTCTAGTTATTTTGCTTGTAGTGGGTATAGAATCTGTGAAGTGAGTAAGTTAATTTGACAGTTTCTGGAATGCAGTTAACTTAACTGAGGAAAGTAAATGAACAAGCTAAATTAATTTCGATGAATATAAATCAGTCTTTACTAACTGTGTGAAATCATAATTAGTGTGTATATGATCTTTACAGTGGAGTGTTTGTATATACTGTATTATAGTGTGGTAAACTCCCAGAGTCCTGCAGGCGTTGGGCTAGATTTCTTGTTTTCTGTAGGCCATTCATTAGATATCTATCTATCTACCTGTATTCCTCTGTCACCTGTAGTGTTGATGGCAGTGCTGGATTGCATTGAATTAATTATTGATTTCAGTCTTTGTGTTTACAGTAACATTGAATATAATGGCAATCTTTTTTTGCATCTTTGCATCATCGTTGTTTGTGCATCTTTGAGGCAATCCCACAAAATCTTTCAAGAACTTAAACTACCTAAACAATGTATATTGACCTATAGGTCATATTTTACTATGTTTACTGTGTAAAAAAATACTGTTGTTACTGTTAAATGAAAAAAACACATACATATATGTACATTTTATATCAAGTCATTTTATACTAAAACAGAATTCTCACTAAAATGATAGAAATTCTATATTATTAAAAAAGGTATTATGCTGCTTCTATACTTATTTTAATAACAAATAAAAACACTTATATTACAGTAATGGCATTTACTTTCCAGAAAGTAGTAACTCAGATCTGGGATCCATATGTTAAAAGGATTGGTGTGAAATTTGTTAAGGAAAACGATGTCATAAATACACTTCTTTATGCAAAATATAATTTTTAAATGTTTTATGTCAGATTAGGGGCTTACACGTATGATATTGACTTTTTGTTGTGAAATTTGCTTCTTTGATTTCTTAATGTATATGTCGTTTGATTGGTTGGAAAATGATTATTATGGTATGGATCTACATCATTTGCTTTCTTTAGGTGTGTGAGACACAACGCTGCTTTCACCTGAATGTGTAAATGAACTTCCTTGTTAGTCAAGAGAGTTCACATCATCTTCTGTGATCAGAACAGACTTCATATGAACCAGGATGTTTAATCAAAACCTGCTTTACAGCAGCTTCTGAGACACAATTACACAATCCACAGGGAATGTGAAACGCTGGCACGTCAACAATGTGTGTGTGTAAAGGGTGTGTGTGCTTAACAAAGAGGTGTGTGTGTGTGTGTGTGTGTGGGGCTCTGTGTCTGCCCATCGAACCCGTTTCATGTGTGCTGCTGACTCTTGCTAAAGTGTATAGTGTAATAATCAGGTGTACATTTTAATGATAATTTAGAACCTAAAATATTCTTCCTTAGGTGACTAAAAACCGAATGAAAAGGTATTTCTCCCATGATCCTCCAGGTTTCGCTCGGCTGATGATGAGGCTCTGAGGAAGTCTCTGGTGGTTTCCGGGGGTGATGGGTGCAAACACCAGTCAGGTGAGCGACCTGTCAGAGAGCCAGAGCATCTGCACTCTGATTGGTCCAGACGCCATTTCAGAGAATGAGCCCTTCTGGAACCAGCTGATCTCATTCACCTTCACCAGCCCCACCTGCAGGTGAGATGCTCCTCCGACCCCCATCACTGGTGTCCCATACACTCACATTCATTCAGATACAAACGTGTAGTCTTTCAGTGGAAATGAGCCTCAGAAATAGCTCATTTGTGAAGATCTGATGAGTTGCTTCAATATGAGGATTCACAAATGATGAGCATTAAATGCTGCTCCACACAATGAGGGGATTGTTTTAACTGGTCTGGATGTCATTCAGTGCTCTCTCAGTGTGGAGGTTATATGAGGGACGACACCAGAGGGAGACAGAGCATCTCACATCACAAACACTAATTCAGCATCTCTTGCTTTTATAGAAATGTTCTTGTTGATTCAATGTGTTGTTCTGAATTATTCAGTGTTTGCTCAGATATGATCGAAGGTATGTGTTTCATGTCATTTCACATAATTCTCATGTTTTCGTTGTTAAGAACTATTAGATGTGTAACGCTGTTGTCAATGGTTTAAAATATTTGACAAATATAACAGCATAAAAACTAGGTCTTTGTGTTGAAATGGGGATTTCTGATGTCTTGACCTTCTCAGCTGTATCTAATAAAAATCATACAGACATATCAGACATAACCTGTTGAATTGCTGTGAGTAATTTATCTTTACATTATATTTTAAGTGCATGCGACCTCTATAGAGTTAGAATATTGACCTGATTTACTTAATGAAAGTTTCTTTATTGAGCATTGCTCTCCTTTGTCATATCTCTGTTGTCACTGTTGTATTAATGCAGTAAGTGAGGCCATATTTCACTCTCGCATCTCTTGACCGTGTGACTGTAAACACTGCTTTGATATTCCTCTCATCTGATGATCGTCTCTCTGTCTGTGTGTTTCAGTGCTGATGCTAAACTCCTGGAGGAGGCTGTGGTCCCGCTGGCCAAGACTCTGAGTATGTGTGTTTCTATAATTTACTGCCGTTTCATTACAGCCGTCTGTACAGAGAGACACAGTCTTGTGAAGTAAAGGTCTGTAATTTCAGACTCTGTGCGCATGAAGCCACATGATTCAAATGATTACCGATCTCGAGCTCTTTTCTGATGTTCTGTATGTCATTTATTGTTCGAGCTGGTTTGAATCTTTCTGTTGATCTGGTTAAGTAGCTCTTATCATGAACACCCTGAAGATGGGAAGTGATGTTTCATGTGTTTGATCATCTCTCTGTGTTCATTATAGTTCAGAACAACCCCAGGTCCGGGAACTTCGGGGCGTTGGTGAGAGTTTTTCTCAGCAGAACCAAAGAACTGAAGATTTCCACAGAATGCCAAGAGTAAGTGAGAGACGTCTTCAATAATGTGTGCATATAAGAGTTGTGTGTATATTTAAATGTTCATTAAAGCTGAATAATATGAAGACACAGTATCCAGAATCTCAACACTGATTCTCATTCACTAATAATTGCATGCACGTTTCTAATGGACGCTTTTCTCCATCAATGATGTGTTTCCACAGTTATTAACAGTGTACATCTAGTACAAATGTTCTTTAATTTACATGTATAACACTATGCTTTGTTTTATTATCTTGGCATTAAATCTAGTTAAAGCTGCTGACATCTTTCTCCCTTCTGATCACCTTAATCAATTTCTTATATATATATATATATATATATATATATATTATGTATTTTCCTCTTTTGGAAAGTCATAGAAATGTTATCATGGCTTTTTAATTTGCTGTTGGGGCCAATGGGAACACAGAACACAGAAGTGATATTTTGTAGAAGTTTACCCAATTATGACAACTTTTACTTCTGAGAACCCTGCAAATGTGAAAAAGGTTTCATAATATTATATTTCAAAATTTTGGCTTATTCCATGTTTATATATTTGTACATTCCATGTTGTTGCACGAAGCAGATAATGTGTTTTTTGTAACTTTTCCCTACACGTTGTTCTGAATTGTATCCAGAAGTTTAGTTTAATTTGATTCTGCATGAAATAGTTTTTGCACGTTTTCACGAATATGCACAGGATACTCATTATGTTTCCACACTTTAAACTAGTAAGCAATGCTATTTTAGTGTCATTGAGAGACTGTTAATGGGTAGGTGACGTATCAATGTGTCCTATGGTGTGACAGAAAATAATTGAAGTTAACCCCCTCTCATGCTATTTGTAACTCTAAGAATGAAGATACATTTTCTCATGTTATTTGTATGGTTTTTCTATGTTACACCATAAGAAACAGTCCAATTTTTATTGGTCAACTACCCTAATATTTTGAAGTCATTTAATTGAGTTTTTTTCTGTTTTCACTTTCACTTGTTTTTTATGTTTATATAGTTTTAGTGCATCTGGTTGAACTAAATACAAATAATAAATGCATCTACATTCATTTACATTTATGAATTTAGCAGATGCTTTTATCCAAAGCAACTTACAGTGCATTCAGGCTATATAAATATATTTTTGTATCTGCTTCTTTGGTAAATAGCTCAAATAAAATATTTTCTTTTATTCCAGTTAACACTTATTTATTTCAAGTAACATATTTTTAATGTTTTTGTTATAATTTATGATAATCACCCTGGTAGCAGTGCATATAGAACTTGTCGCATCTCAATATATATTCACTATAAAAGTGAATCTAATAACTGTATACATCATGGGATTTGTGTGTGGAAGCAGATATTGAGATTTGTTTGTGATGGTCAGAAGGTCTGAGATTTTGAGAAATGTATTCTTTAGAAGCATCTTTCCATGACATTCAGTCGTCACTCAGGACTGTACTGTTAGGATGTTTTCTGATATGAGTTTCTCATGGCGTCATACACACACCGCCAGAGCTGATGTGTGCGCTCAGTGTTGCTGACCCACCGCTCCTACAGCGCACGCATGTGAACGTCAGCCTGAGAGAATATTTCTGATCCAGACTCCGCTGATGAACTTGTACATTTATCTATTTGAATTGCATACAACATTTCCAACCATTAACAAACTAATAAACCTAATGCAATGCAGTGCATACATAAATAAATTGGGTAAGATTACCAAAAAACTGAATGTGTTTAAATGCACAATAACTAGATTTATATATTCGTCATCAATAAATCCAAATTGTTTCAATCTCACGTTTTAAATAATTCAATATTGCTCATTCTACAGCGAGCCAGTAATATTTGTCATACAAGATGTATATTTATTGAAAAAGGAACAATAGCCTGTATGTGATATTTGTTGGTCTTCCTCGACTGTAGAATATATACGTTTGAGTGTCCCTTTAAATGTTACTAGCAAATGTTTTTACTCAAAGTGCATTAATATACATTAAAAAAAGTTTCTCCTGGGAAAATATTATAATTTTTATTAAATAGAAATTTGACAAAAATCTTTATGTAAAAATAGTTTAATTTTATACGATTCACTGAAGTGTTGTCATTAAGACTATTTTAAATCTTATTATTTTAGAGTTTTTATTTGGTGCCATGAATATAGCTGATATGGCATAAAATGATAAATTCCTGGTAAGCCATTTTAACTGAATAAATGAATAAATTAACAAATGTATGCTTTTCTAAGCTATTTTAATGTAGTTTGAAAATATGATTATTTAAATAAAATCAAATAGAGGATAATACACTATAATAAATCATGCAGTGAATTTTTTATTTTTTTGTGTGTGTGTGCAAAAATCTTATCTGTTGAATGTATATATGACTGACAAATGAGCATTAAATTAAGTTTATAGTTTAATGTTCTAATTTGAATCCATAAACTCTACATTTCTCATTTTTGATTGCTGATAGCTGCAGCTGTTTCTCTGTTAATCAAAGTGTGATTGCTACAGCAGCCTGACAGTCTGTATGTGTGCTGCTTTAGTAAAGGATGATCCACAACCACTGACGGGGTGAAGCCGCGCTGTGTGTGTGTGTGTGTGTGTGTGTGTGTGTGTGTGTGTGTGTGTGTGTGTGTGTACACGATGTTCAGCCACAGTTCACAGGCCGCTGTTGCTCAGTAATGATCTATGTCTCTTTCTCTCTCTAGTCAGTTGTTCATCTGGCAGGCCCATAATGCTTTGTTCCTGGTGCGCTGTTTGCTGAAGGTCTTCATCAGGGAGATGAATGAAGAAGAGCTGCACTTACAGTTCTCCTACCAGGAGAGGGCGCCGGGAACCTACGGTACCACACACACACACACACACACACTCTCACTCTCACTCTCACTCTCACTCTCACTCTCACTCTCACCACACACACACACACACACACACACACACACACACACACACACACTCACACACACACTCAAATGAATTTTTCACAATATGAATTTATTTGTCCTGGCAAGTCAGTTGTCAAACAGACAAGCACATTGAGAATCTATAGACTTCTGTTGGGGTTTTGGTCACACTTTACCTGAGCAAACAATGAGCAATAGATCTGTTTTACAGAATTTATTCATCTTTCTTAATGTTACTTAATAAACATACTATTCTTCATTGTTTGCTCATGTTAGTACATTTATATTTGCAGATGTATTATTACTCCAGACTAGTGCTAACTCTAATTTTGTCATTTTAATATGAAATATCATATTGTTAGTCCATTCTGAAGCAGTTTTCTTCATTAGGATCGCAGTATCCCCACGCTGTCAGCTTTTCTGGTTGTATTCATTTGTGGGAATATCTGATGTCCATTAAGAAACCTTACACACTTCAATGCCATTTTTATTTATATTATATTATAGTTTTTATTCATATTTTGAATTTACTTAAATTTTTATATTTTCGGTTTTTAATTTAAAATGAACTTTTAGTAAATTAGTTGTTATTTTGTCATTTTTATTAGTTTTTTTAAATGTTGCTATTTAGGTTTAAGTTTTATTTTTAGTTCAGTTTTAGTTTTTTTGTTTTTTTGTAGTACATTTCAAATTTTGATTTATTTAATTTTTTTCTAATATTATTATTTTTATAATATTAAAAATATTTTTATAAAATATTCTGATTCTATATTTTGATATTAAATTTTTTCATCATTCTAATGAATTAAAATGTTTTTAATAGTTTTAATTATACATTTAGTTAATGATCATAACCCTGACACATGTTTAACGTGACAAAAGAAGATAAGGTTAGTGTTTCAGCATCAGAGTAAGACATGCGGGCCTGGGCTTATGCCCTGATGTTGTTCCTCCAGTGTGCTTATCAGTAATAATGACCAAACGGCATCAGAGTAAGACATGCGGGCCTGGGCTTATGCCCTGATGTTGTTCCTCCAGTGTGCTTATCAGTAATAATGACCAAACGGCATCAGAGTAAGACATGCGGGCCTGGGCTTATGCCCTGATGTTGTTCCTCCAGTGTGCTTATCAGTAATAATGACCAAACGGCATCAGAGTAAGACATGCGGGCCTGGGCTTATGCCCTGATGTTGTTCCTCCAGTGTGCTTATCAGTAATAATGACCAAACGGCATCAGAGTAAGACATGCGGGCCTGGGCTTATGCCCTGATGCTGTTCCTCCAGTGTGCTTATCAGTAATAATGACCAAACAGCATCAGAGTAAGACATGCGGGCCTGGGCTTATGCCCTGATGTTGTTCCTCCAGTGTGCTTATCAGTAATAATGACCAAACGGCATCAGAGTAAGACATGCGGGCCTGGGCTTATGCCCTGATGTTGTTCCTCCAGTGTGCTTATCAGTAATAATGACCAAACGGCATCAGAGTAAGACATGCGGGCCTGGGCTTATGCCCTGATGTTGTTCCTCCAGTGTGCTTATCAGTAATAATGACCAAACGGCATCAGAGTAAGACATGCGGGCCTGGGCTTATGCCCTGATGTTGTTCCTCCAGTGTGCTTATCAGTAATAATGACCAAACGGCATCAGAGTAAGACATGCGGGCCTGGGCTTATGCCCTGATGTTGTTCCTCCAGTGTGCTTATCAGTAATAATGACCAAACGGCAAAAAGAAGAGGCTGTTCAGCACTAGAGCAGTTGTGTGTGGCAAAGACTCCTCAGTTGTTTGATGTGTCACGATTCTCAATGCTGCCACATCTGAGCACAAATGTCATCTCTGACCAATCAAAATGAGCATCATATCTAAAGTGACTTCTCATAGACTATATTTACATTACTGCCGTGTGTTTGCAGACTCCATCTGTGAGGATCTTCTGGAGGAGCTGGTCTGTAATTTAGTGCATCTCATCGTCGAAGTGCCGCTTCTGTGAGTACCGGAGAAGAACTGTGTTAGTGTTGTTTTGTTCTGGAAGTGATAAAGTATGTCTCCGTGTGAGAGGGAGGTGTGCGTGTGTTATTGCTGTGATATGTGACGGGTGTCTCACGTACAGCCTGTGAAGGTCAACTCTGACTCAAACAATGAGGTGTCACTGTCATTTACTCACACAAATATATTTCAACATTTGTTCGTGAAGTTCCAAGAAGTTAAATGTAGGACTGTTATTAACTTTGAGAATAACTATAAACAAATTAGCATCATTCCACCTGATGTGTTTTTTTAAACTTGAGCCACGTTTAATGGAAGTCAAAAATGAAAACGTACTCAGGCCATCCAAGATGTAGATGAGTTTGTTTCTTCATCAGATTTGGAGAAATGTATCATTGCATTATTTGCTCACCAATGGATGCTCTGCAGTGAATGGGTGCCGTCAGAATGAGAGTCCAAACAGCTGATAAACACATCACAATAAACCCATTTTTGGATGCAATAATTCTTTAAAACAATGTTTTAATCGTGGCTCAGAACATAAACATGCCATTTTTCCACACTCCCTTTCCGTTTTTTGGAAGTTGCAGCTGTTTCTCGACTCTCCCTGAGCGCCCGTGTCTCGTCAGACCTCTGTGTGACCCGCTGTCATTTACACACCTAAGCGGAGGACACCTTCATGCATGAAGCCATGATTAATTGAGTGACGCCCCTTCACACACACACACACTGCAGCACAGGAGTTCTGCATTATTCAGCTCTCCTTCTGCGTAGTTCGTGTTTTTATGTATTTAAAGGACATTGATTTATCTGCTCTCATGAATGTCGATCTGTTTGTCATGTTCTAGAGTGTCCTTGTGTTCCACACAGTCTATAACGAAACCGTATTGAAGACGATGAGTTGCGAGATGCTGATGTTGAAAGAAATGTTGATGTGTGTGTGTGTGTGTGTGTGTGTGTGTGTGTGAATGTGTGTCTCATCAATTAAATTGAACCATGTTTACCTTATTAATACACATTTGTGATCTCATAAAGCATGATTCATAAGCGCACATTATTCCAGCGATTTAAAAACTCATCATTAATACTTTTTAAAATGTATAATTCAAGTCATTGAGTCAAGCGGTTGTTGGCTGGACACAAAGGTTCAAATCTGGCTTGTTTTTACTCTGCCTAGATCAATAAATTGCCAGATATTACTTTCAGAAAAAACGAATTAAGTGATAAAAAAGAGATGTCAGACAACCTTAGATTGTTTAGGTCATGTTTAGCTATTTTTCATTTCTTATTTCATATTAATATTGAATTTAATATTCATTTATTTTAATATTTAATTTTAATATATTATATTTGCATTTATATTGAATTTATTTTTTAATAATTATAAAATGATTTGGTTTTCTGCATTGTATAATGCATCATTAATTGATTAATTAATATTTATTGTTTAGGTCATGTTTTGCCATTTTTCATTTCTTTCATATTAATATGTAATATTAATTTATTTTAATATTTCATTTTATTTATTTTAATATATTATGTTTACATTTATATTTAATTTATTTTTTTATAATTATAAAATGATTTGGTTTTCTGCATTGTATAATGCATCATTAATTCATATTTATTGTTTAGGTCATGTTTTGCAATTTTTCATTTATTTCATATTAATATTTAATATTAATTTATTTTAATATTTCATTTTATTTATTTTAATATATTATGTTTACATTTATATTTAATTTATTTTTTAATAATTATAAAATTATTTAGTTTTCTGCATTGTATAATGCATCATTAATTAATTAATATTTATTGTTTAGGTCATGTTTTGCTATTTTTCATTTCTTATTTAATATTAATTTACTTTATTTATTTTAATATATTATATTTGCATTTATATTTAATTTATTTTTTAATAATTATAAAATGATTTAGTTTTCTGCATTATATAATGCATCATTAATTCATATTTATAAACATTTTTTCTGTACATTTTGTGGTGAAATGTGACCTAGGTATGTCTGAGATTTGTGTGATATTTACACAAATATAATTATTTATTGAATATTTGTGTCTGTTACAATATTGTTGTATAAAAGCAATATAAATCACCTTCAAAAATGTCAGGTTATCTAAAAAGAGATTATCATCAGTGTTAGCCAACATTTGCATACAGACGATCTTGACAAATGAAGAGTTTGCCAATCAGAAAGTCTTGAGAGCTAACGGAGAAAGTGAGGAACGTCACGTAAACATGACGCCAAGCTTTCAGCGGGTTTGAAATGAAGCGTGTTGTTTTTGCTGGCTCACACGTGTAAGTGGATTGCGTCGCAGTTGTATTGTAACCGAGCTCAGTCTGCTGCTGTCGTCCCGCGTCTGGTTTTGTTGCCGTTTGTCTCGTTTCCTTGCTACGTGCTGACTGAGAGAAGTCAGGCGCGGGTCACATTCAGAGCCCCGGCTCGCTGGTTCATACGTGTTTTTGAGTGATTCTGTAGCTGGAGACAGGATTCTTATCACGCTGTTGTGGAGGATATTGTGAAATGTAGCTCAAATTACCACAGAGATCAAAACAAGAAATAAACTAGCTGCAGAGAGTTTATACTGTGCACGATGATGTTTTACATCCAGTTCCAAACCGTATGACACTCTTTCTACTGTAAGACACAAAAGATGACATTTAGCTGCATACAATGAAAGCATGTCAATACGACCTCAAATGAAAGGACCATCTGAAATTTAAAGCTCACAATTTCATCACTTTCCAATGGAATAAAAACACATTCACTTTTGACAAAACACTTTTTATTATAGATGGAACCGTTTTGTATTGATACAGTTCTGTTATGGTGACTAATCATGCTATTTTCAATCAATTTTGGTAAAGATTGTTTGAGAAATGTTTTTTTTGAAGATGCATGTCTGTCATTTGACAATATTCAAAACTTTACAAAACATGTGAGAGCCAAGGCTGTTATAATAACTTTGCAAATGTCATATATGAAATATGAGTTTGTTGAAATAATTAGTATTTTTAATTTTTTTTAAGTCCAACATGGAGTCTGCACATACAGATTTCTGCAGAACTGGAAGACATAGCTATTATTCACATCCCGAATCCCTAGTGTGGTTATTAAATATTTTGTAGTAAAGTCATTTCACTTTTGCACATTTGACCTTGTTTAAGTCTATTACTCATAATTCTGCAGATTTTCTCTCGAAGAGTCCATATTTTCAACATGAAAACGCCCATCTGAGCCGAGTCAAGTCCAACTCCAAATCATCTGAAAGCCCTTCCTGTGTTTTTTGTGTTAACGTGAACTTAATAAACAGTTCAGAGCATTACAATAATATTGGAAAAAATAGTATTAGTTATGATTTAATGTGTTGTTAGGCCCAGTTTGTGGAGTTTGGTTGTTCTGTGTTGCAAAACAGAATCCTGTGTGTGTGTCTGTGTGTGTGTGTGTGTGTGTGTGTGTGTGTGTGTGTGTGTGTGTGTGTGTGTGTGTGTCTGAGCGTGTGTGCGTGTGTGTGTGTGTGTGTGTCTGTCTGTGTGTGTGTGTGTGTGTGTGTGTGTGTCTGAGCGTGTGTGCGTGTGTGTGTGTGTGTCTGTCTGTGTGTGTGTGTGTGTGTGTGTGTGTGTGTGTGTGTGTGTGTGTGTGTGTGTGTGTAAAAGTAAAAGGGAATCATGCCAAGTGACATCACAGAACGTGGAAGTGGAGATGAAGTGAGAAACCTGAAGGAAGGAAATGATGGACAATAGAAAGAAAGCGAGAGATTGTTCTATTGATGTTTTGTGTGTGTGTGTGTGTGTGTGTGTGTGTGTGTGTTTGAGAGGGGCAATGAGTTCACTTTAGGAGTTCGCTATATTGTGGATATGTTATAAATGATAATATGATCTGTTAATCTAGGTATAATAATAAACTATTTAGTTCAGTTCTTTTTGTTTTGTTTTGTTTTATTTACCCTTTTGGTCTTTTTTTGGGGGTTTGTTTTATTTTTATTAGTTTTTTGGCTTTTTATTTTTATTTAGTTCAGTTTATTTTGTACCTTTTGTCTTGTTTTTGTATTTTTATTGTTGTTTTTGTATTTTGGTTTGGTTTATTTTTTGTTCTTTGTTTTTGATAGAATTGTGAATTGTTTCAGTAATATTGAATGTGTTATTATTAGGCCTATTTATTGAACCTCTTTGTCTTTTACAGTCTTATAAAAGTCAAAACCCTCTTGACCATGGTAAAATCACAGTATAGCACAGCAGCGAATGGCTCATTAACATAAGTGTCTGTATTAATGTTGGTCATGTGTCCGTTTCCATAGTGACATCACCTACAACATCCTGTTTGAAGCTGTGACCACTCTTCTGGTGCTGCTGTCCTATCAGCTCTTCCACAAGGAGGTTCTGAGGGAGGGGCTTGTTTACGGCTACCTGACCAGAGGACGATGGTGAGGAGAAAAAACATGTTGGATTTAAACATCCCTATAGCTTTCACCTCTACATGTACATGTAACGGACTGTATAGTCGATCATATAAAAAGAGTAGTAATTAAACTAATGGCTAGGCACAGACACTCGACACACCTGAATAGATGAATCTAATTGTTTCAGAGTTCCAGCGATGCATCATAAACTTCCTAACTTGTGAACCAGAGCCAATACAAGTGAAAAGTTGTTGCCTACCGCAGTGTTTTTTTGTCCCAGTGTGATATTGTGGCCCCCTGACCGGCATTAACAGAAGGACGCCTGTCAAGCGCTGCCGTTTCATATGCAAATGAGGGTGTTCATTAATTCACCAGATGCTCTCGTCTGGAGCTTTGCTTGAGTTCACCCGGAGGGCTCGTTTGCATCGCACCAGTGATACTGAGCTTTTAAAGTTCCCTTGTTAGCTCTTCAGCACTACAGCTGAGCTTGTGCATCTGAGATCGTTAACGAACACCTCAGCGGTGTCTTTAGGACTGAGACGGACTAAAAGCAGAGACGTCTAGGGCATATGAACATTGATAATGCATCCTTCCATCAGTTTCTAGAAACCAAAAACACAAACATTTCCATGTTCCTTTAATTTTCATGCTTTGTCTCGACATTCTTTATTTTTGGGGTCCTAGAGGCGCTAACGTTAAATGTGTATCAAAACTAATAATATTTCTAAGTTGTCCTATTATTTACTTTTCATATGTTGCTGTGATCTAATCAATACCAAGTCGTGTAACCACAGTCGGCTCTTTTAAATATCAAAGCTAAGTGAAAATAACATATTTTCCTAGCGATATGCTATTTACACTAAGATCCAATAGCGATATATTCTACTTGCACTATGTAAGAATAGCAGGATTTTCTGATATTTATACTACTTATTGCAAATATCTGCACCTCAGTATTGTAGTACATAATGAAACAGTATGCAATTAAAACATATTGAGTGTAAATTATCATTTTTATTAAATGGATGCTGCCAAATTGGCACAATAAAGCCCTCCCTACACCTACCTGATACTTTATTTCCTTATTTTTATTGAAAATAAATGCCTTTCTTATGTTATAAGAGTTAGTGTAAATAGACACTCCGTCACTTATTTACTTCTGAACAAACTTCATCATTTGATGAATTATTGCTGCTATGATCGCTAGAAAATGTACACAAACATTGCTTTTAAATACACAAATTCTGTTTACTGCTTGTTTTCTGACTTTGGCAATAAGCATACATATAATAAACCACATTTATGTAGAAAAGAGGTGTGTTTGCACTAAAAATAATGACAGCGACTTTATAGCATATAGCAAAAGTGGCTACCAAAAATATATTTTAGTCTTATTTATATGCTGTTTTTAATAATATTTTGAACTTGAATTATATCTTCAGTTTTTATTGTTACTTTGGCTTTATACATTTTATTAATTACTTGTACTTTTTATTAGTAAAAAAAAATAATAATAATTCCACTTTAATTTTTATTAGTTCGATTTTTTATTATTAAATGTATACATTTTAGTACTTTAACTTATTTCAGTTAAACTGCTAAGGCAGTTCAGGGTTAAGTTAATTTAAGTGAGTTCAAATAATGAAGATATAATAATAATAAATATGGTTTTAGTTAACGTAACACAGCACAGCAGTTGATTGAATCTAGTAGGACTGCTGATTCTCTCTTTGTCTGTAGTCTGTCTCTGACGAGTCGTCTGGTCAAGACGCTGCTGTATAACTTCATCAGACAGGAGAAATGTCCTCCCGCCACACACGTGTTGCAGACGCAGTCAGACGGAGGAGGCCTGCTGTACGGACTCGCATCCGGAGTCGCCAGTGAGTGTAATGCACCACATCCGATACATCTTGAGCTTTTTACCAGACGTGAACAAGTCATTCAGATCTGAATCAACTGATTCACTGAAAAGATGCATTTTTGTGTAAACTATTAATTCAGTGGTGTATATAAACATTGAACTTCACACACTGGCTCTGGATCATCTGGTGTTTGTTTGCTTAAATGATGCCCGTGTTGTAAGATGAATGTCTGGGTCTGTAGAGGTCGATCGGGGTCTGATTACTCTTTCAGATAATATTTGTTTTGGTTGTAAATAAACCCTTCAGTCCGGTTTCTCTTGAATTTGCATGTGAAAAATCCCCACATGCACCTGATTCACATGCCCATTTTCCTCAGCTTTGCCTTTTATCACTCTGATAAAGTTTTTTTCACTTTTGTTTGGCAGGCCTGTCCGAGATGAAACCTAAAGCATATGAGTGTTTGCTTTGTGTGTTATTGATAGTTGTGTCTGTCTGACTGGCGTCTGGCTCGCTCAGACGTGTCAGCAGAAGTACACACACACACACACACACACACACACACGTTTCATTGTATACTAAACTCTTGGCTTGATCATTCACTTAATATTGAGTTACACACTCTTCATTGTGTGGACTGAATCACACACACATTCACGTCTGTCTCACTGTGACGTACACAAGAACAACTTGTTCTTGCTTCTCATGAATAAGCATATACTAAATTACTGATGAACAAAAATATTTTTTAAGATCATAAATGCAGAAACTGGAAATGAACCCAAAAGCTAAATGATCTGTTTAATAATAAAAGAAAAAGTAGTTTATGATGTGATTGAGTTATCCAGAGTAAATATAGTTTTAAATTAGTTTTTGTTTCATTTTTAGTAAGTCGTTCCAGTTTAGTTATGTTTTGTTTTCATGCTATGTTTTTTCTAGTTTCACTTATAGTTTTGAAGTAATTTAAGTTGAATAAAAAACGTGTAATAGTTTAAATTTAAAATATTTTTGTATTATTAATATTCTTTGATTTTAATTTTAAAGTGTGTTCACACATTACTGTCTGAACTTCACGTTGGTAATCATCACATCATGTCATAAAAAATAAATATTCAATATAAAAATAAAAATTATTTTAAAGATATTTATTAAACTTGAATTGAATCTGTAATTAAACTTAAATGAATTAAATTAAAGTATAACTAAATTGAAACTTGAAAAATTATAACATGAAAACACATAAAATATATATATATATATATATATATAAGTATTGGATATTGTATTATTTGGAAATTGTTTGTTTCAGTGCTGCTTTTCAAATGTCTATGAAATATTAAAATAGTATAGAACTAACATTAATGTTAATATTAATTATAATAACATTTTATTAAACTTAAATTGAAATAAAAACGTTTTACTAACTAAACTGAAACTAGAAAAACAAGAGGACCAGAGCATGAAATAAAACCACTGCTGAATTAAATGAAAACTGAACTAAGTAAATGATTCGATCTCATTTGTCTTTTTGATTCTCTTTCACTGTGACAGACACAGTTAGTCAGAAGTGTGATTCGAGTCTAGAATTAGAGTATCATCGACTGACACCCGACTGGCCAAAAGACACACAATGAGCTTGTTAACAGCTGTGAGTCAGTGCCGAGATGACGTCCCAATGTGTGTGTGTGGGATCCAGACAGGTGTGTCTTCATTGTCTGACGGTAAATCAGGCCGGCTAAATGGAGACACAAGCTCTGTGTGTCAGTCCCGTCAGCCACAGGAGGAATTCTGGGCCTGATCCTGTTTCCGCTGCTGTGGGATGGAAAGATTCGGGCAGGATTAGACGGCCACAATTCGTCACTCTGGAATTACACGTGCCGGAAAGCCTTCTGGATCACATTAATGATCGCTCGACTTAACCGTTTACGATACTTTCAATGATGTTTCATTTGCTCGAGATGGTCATCTGGCTAAATAGTAATGTGATGGATAACCTCATTTTGTCTTTATATTAAAAACAATAAATCTGAATTTATTATTGTGGGCAATGTTGAAGGTCAAGCAGTTTTGGGCTTTCAGTCCATGTCTATTAGCTCAAACGTCCTGTTTCAAGGAAATCCGTCAACACAGGAAATAAAGTTGTGCTCGTCAGGTCATTTAATCAGTGCAATTGTGTTTTTAATGGGTAAAACGATGCACATTCATACATATGAGCTCCACCTGGCAAAGACTGAGCTTCTTGTCTTCCCTGCCACTCCAACTCTACAGTAGAGGCTGACATTTTTTCGGGAATCCCGCGGGATGGGAAACAAAATCGCTACGAATCACGTGATTGGGACGGGAGAGGAAAAAATGTAATCGGGAGTGGGCGGGACCGGGAATAGTAAGATACCCAACTTTACACACAAATATACCTTTTATATAAATAAACTATAAACTGTATATTTTAATTCTGAACTCAATTCTAGTTGCCCTGTCTCTGTATGCTCTCCTCCTGTTTGCTTTGGTGTGCTGGTTAAGTGAAGGACGCAGTCCGTGATGGACAGATTGTTAACGGCTGGTCTGTGTGGTAATACACTCGGGCAGGACATCCAAACGCTCACCTATCATTCATCAACCTCAAATATGGCTTTTCATCTGAAAGATGTATGTAGTAGCAACTTTACATGGCCGCTCAATATGATGTTAACCTAGAGAAATGTGCGCTATTGAAGTGTTTGTGTGGCGCGCGCATGATGTCCTGTGTTTCGTCTGACAGGTGGCTTTACATGAAAACACTCTTTTCCTCTTCACTCATTTACAGACTGGCCTTCATGTCAACAACTGCTTCTTTGGAAAATATCAATATTTAGTCAAATTTTTGAGATTGTCAGATACTCAATACAATATGGCAAGGACGTTTTTCCCTGAGCCCAGTGAATTAACCAAATGGCAAAATATTGCTTCAGAACCATCACTCAGTAACCCCATATGTTTTGTTATTGCTAAAGAATTTGCTCTGGGAGTTTTTAATTTGTACTTTTGGAACAAACACAAGATGTGAAATTACAGTAGCCTGTGTGTCTCTCTAACACAAGACATTTCTATGATTTCTGCTGTCTGCATCAGACTCTTTCTGGATCCGATGTTTCCCTCAGACTTTATAATGAGTAATGCATCAGACGCTGCTGAGTTTGAATGGACATGCTCCGAGAGAGATCCACAGGGACCTTTACAGGAGGACATAGACGTGTGTGTGTGTGTGTGTGTGGAAGTTAACAGCAGCATTTGTCACCCTCGGCTGCCTGTTTATGTACTGACAGCATTAGTGGCATGGAAAACCCCTCTGTGTGTGTGTGTGTGTGTGTGTTTGTGTTTGTGTGTCTGTCTCTCTGTGTGTGTGTGTGTGTGTGTGTGTCTGTGTGTGTGTGTGTGTTCTCAGCTCTGCTGGATGGCGGCCATGATGTCTTAATTTATCAGCAGCTCTGTTAACACAGCCCACAATAACAACCCCAGGACACACACACACACACACACACACACACACACACACGGACACACACTGAGACCCCCAGATCATCTGCAGAAACATAGGAGAGTTAAGACACATCTCGCACACGCTTGGTGCAGATTCTGTTATTAGTCCATCCAGGGCATTCAAACTGCTGTCCATATTGTATATTTTATATATTTACATTTACATTTACATTTACGCATTTAGCAGACGCTTTTATACAAAGCGACTTACATTGCATTCAAGTTACAGTTTCTACATTTTATCAGCTCTTGCTTTCCCTGGGAATCGAACCCATGATCTTGGCGTTGCTAACGCCATGCTCTACCAGTTGAGCTACAGGAAAGCTATGAATATATATGAATTGTGTATGTAATTTACTGTACATTTATATTTACTAAATAAACATTTATACTCAATATTTTAAAATTAATATTTTTATATTAATATTTAATAAATTCATGTTTTTAAAATAATAATTAATGTTTATTATTTTTCTTTCTAAATCTTACAATGGATAATGCATCTGTTTTTCCCTGTAATTTAGTATTTTGAATTTTTGAGTATAAAGTACGCTTTATGCAATTCTCAAATCTGTGAATATCATACATTTTACAGCATATAATGGAAGCCCGCCATAAGACCAAATACTTTAATAAATCATAATAAACATAAGTTGAAATTGTGAGATGAAAAGTCATGAGCTCGTACGCAATGACTGATAATTCATAATTGTGACTTACCAAAGTCATAAATTGACACAATTATGATTTACCAAAACATGATTTCTTACAATATATGGCCCATGCCCACTAATATATAAATATAAATAATCTGAAAGAGGCACTGAAATGGTCATACAACTAAATCCTGATCATTTTTTAAGCATGAAACTTATAAACCTTGTGCTATTTATATTAAATTATGACTAACATATAAGTAGGGAAAACAGTAAACAGTATTTCTCACTCTTGTAATATTATATCTGTACCGTGTTGAGAGAAAAGGACCACACACAGGACAAACCGTGAACTACGAGACTTATGAGAGAGATTGTGTTTGTGTTTCTTCATCCATCATAAAAGTGTCTGCGAGCGATTACAGGCTTCTGATTGGCTCTGATGAGTAGATTACAGTCTGCTCTGGCGTCTGCGCTCGCTCTCATTGGTCGACTGAGGTCGCCGTGGCGTCTGTCGGGATCTCATCACACAGTTCCAGTTCATTCGGAACATGATGATGTCATGAGGAACCTAACGGATAGATGCAGCCAGTGACCTTTAATGTCATCAGTGTCTTCTCCGTGCGTCTGGGAGTTTTCTGCCAGTATTGTTGTTGTTGTTTGCGGTGGATGTTTAACATCCTGGCTCTGCTTCAGTCTGCTGGTGGGGCCGCGATGTCCAGCCACAAGTGATTAGATGTGGAGACAGGCATCTCATTTCCATCTCAACTCTCTCTCGCTCTTTCCGATGCGATGCCTGAATGATTAGTAACTCCAAATCTGTTTAAGATCAATTACTATTCATCGGCGAATCTGCTGTTTGAACATTGTTAGACGGAAAACTTTCAACCCATCTTGTTTTCGCAATAAAGTCAACATGACGTCCAAATTCTTTTCTATTGAATGATCCTGGTCTTATTGTGCATGAGAAAATCAAATTACTTGCTCTGCTTGTGCATCAATTAACTTTACTGCTTGATATCAAGTCATCATTATGACAAAATGCTATAATAAATCATAATTATGACGTAAAAAGGATTAATTATGAGAGTTGTTTTTGTTGTAATTCTGAATTATACATATGTATCTATATCTGTGTATATATGCGCATGTGTAATATAAACAAATAGAAATAATAGAAAAACAATAAGTCACTATACAAGGAGCATAATATAAAAAAATTAAATAATAAATAAATAAATCCAAAAATAAGATCACAGAAGAGCACATGAAAAGGTTTCCCAGGGTATTTTCTGGCTCTAAAAGAGGCGTTTAATCATTAATCATTGTGGCCCCAGATTTTATTTTTAATCTTCGATCATCATAACGTGTGCTTGTAAGTATTGCTGTAAGACATGCTTATGTTCAAACGTCATTTACATCTGCAAACAGAGTGACTGTGATGTTGTAAAGAGCGCTAGACTCTCTAGATAACGAAACGGTCCTGTTATTGAGTATTAGCATGTCCGGTTGTCCACTACACTTTTCATGAAGGATCTTCTGCCTCAGTTATTCTGCTTCTGGCCTGAAGCCACATCCTTTAAGTGCGGCACCATTGCAAAAGCTGTTTTAAAAGTGCCATAAACTGTACTTCTCTTAGCTTTTTTCCATCCGTTTAAAGGCTTCTGCGCAAAAAACTGTTGTAATTTACTTTTTCATGTCCACTTTCCATTCATTTGTACAAAGAGTTTTTTGTTAACTGACATTTAAGCTGTAATAAATATACATATTAGCTAAACTTAAAAATTGTAAATGTTGCTTTGGCAACTTACAGAAATGTGCTTCAAATAAATAAAAAATAAATATAAAAATATAAATGTGTGTGGTGTGTGTGTGTGAGATGTGTGTGTGTGTGTGTGTGTGTGTGTGTGGAGTGTGTGTGTGTGGTGTGTGAGAGAGTGTGTGAGAGTGTGTGTGTGTGTGTGTGAGAGTGTGTGTGTGAGAGAGAGTGTGTGGGGTGTGTGTGGGTGAGAGAGAGTGTGTGTGTGTGTGTGTGTGTGTGAGAGAGAGTGTGTGTGTGAGTGTGGTGTGTGTGTGTGAGATGTGTGTGTGTGTGTGAGAGTGTGTGTGTGAGAGAGAGTGTGTGTGAGAGAGAGTGTGTGTGGGTGTGTGTGTGTGAGAGAGAGTGTGTGTGTGAGAGTGTGTGTGTGTGTGAGTGTGTGAGTGAGTGAGTGACCCTGGACCACAAAAGCAGTCTTCAGTCGCTGGGGTTTATTTGTAGCAATAGCCAAAAATACATTGTATTGGTCAAAATTATAGATTTTTATTTTATGCCAAAAATCTGATTAAGAGAAGATCATGTTCCATGAAGATATTTTGTACATTTCTTACCATAAATATATCAAAACTTATTTTTTGATTAGTAATATGCATTGCTAAGAACATCATTTGGACAACTTTAAAGGTGATTTTCTCAATATTTAGATTTTTTTGCATCCTCAGAATCCAGATTTTCAAATAGTTGTATCTCAGGCAAATATTGTCCTATCATAACAAACCATACACCAATGGAAAGACTGATTTTGTGGTCCAGGGTCACATATGTGTGTATATATGACAGACGCACAGAACAAAATGACTAAAACAAAAATGAAAATTGAAAATCTTCCTGAATGAATATTCATATTTGTATCTCAGATAGTGCAGATGATAATGTGAGTCATAAATGCTTGACGTGACCTTCTCCTTTATCACCATTAATTAAAGTCACTCCGTGTTGATCATTTTCCAGCAGATGTAATTGGTTTCTGTGTTATTCAGGTGGATTGTGGAGTGTGTTCACATTAGGCGGAGTCGGCAGCCGACCGGGGGCGGAGCAAGATCTGAACCCTCTACCGCTGTCCAATCAGAGTCTGCAAATACTGCTGGTTCTGGCCAATCTGACCGACGGCCCGGACTGTCCGAACCCCTACCGCCAGGCTATTACCTGCTTCAAAAACACTCAAGGTGAACCAGAGCGGCCCCAGTTTGTTTGTGATGTTTGCTCAATTAATTGAATTAATTTCACTGAAAGTGCTACTGTGTGTGTTTCAGATTCCTCGTCCATCCCGTCTCCTCAGCCTCACACGTTTCAGATCAACTTTAACAGTCTGTACACAGCGCTGTGCGAGCAGCAGAAATCAGACCAGGTGACGTTACTGCTCTACACGCTACTGCACCAGAACAGCAACATGAGGACATACATACTGTCCCGCACGGACATGGAGAACCTGGTGAGATCACGTGCATTCAGCACCTGTGCACATGCATTTCATAGTGCTTATAGAACGCATGCATTCCAGGGCCGGCGCCAAGCAAGTTACTTTGCCCCCCCACTTTCCATCCTCTCCCCTCCTTGCTGAACATGATTGATTTCAAAAGCGAAAGTGAAACCGATAAAACAGCACACATTAGAAAGCGATTGCACGCTTTAGCGAGCGTCAGAAACTGCACGCAATCACAGATGTAAAATCACATCAACCCCCCCAATCACACACACACACACACACACACACACACACTTAGTCTGGCGGCTGTCCTACAGTATATTGTTTTTGGGGGTTCACTGGGTTCGGGCCATTCCTGGCTAGGAGCCCTCCCCCAGGACAGCACGCCTACAACGTATTACCATACACGCCAAATACGCATTACGTTTATCGTGCTAGTAGATGTAAGTGTGAAATCGTGAAATGAAGTTTAGAAACGAAGTTTGTAAACTAAGTCGGGAGGAGCACGTCAGATACTCAGGCTAATTAGCACAGGTGGTACACAATCTAGGTAATCAATCCTGGGGCATAAATACAGCTGTCTTACCTCCATCTAGCTGAAATTACACAATGTAATTTGTGCCCCCCCCCCCCCCCCCCCCTAGAAATTAAAATGCCCCCCTAATGAAGGTGCCCTGGCGCAGGGTCTGATACATTCGTTGCAAACTCAATTCATTCATTCATTCATTCATTGTGGGCAGGACTTCTTAGACAGGGATGTTTTTTATTTTTGTGGGTTGATATTTTGAGTTTTTAAGTATTGGCCATTACATGTTTCTGTTTGGCCCATGTGTCAGAAGAACACAATATTAGAACTATTAAACAAAAAATTAAACACAAGTATTATAACATTTGCTTTTCTATTGTTAGTAATATAAAGGCAAACGCTATAATACATTCTCATATACTTTCTCGCTGATCGAAACTTTAAAATATTGATTTCAAATATGCTGCGCAGTTTGCCACTGTCATATTCATGTCATATTCACTGTGTACTGTGTGTAAAATTAATGCAAACTTTATTTGAAAAAAATGATATATTGATATAACTGATTACTGATTGCAATGTTGGTTACAGTGTTTATTTCCTTTTTTATTCATATTTTAACAGTTTCTATACAGAATGAAAAAGTTGCCATCTAGTATAAATCTGTTTATTTTACGGAAAAAATGTAAATGTTTTTTTTATTTTAATTATTTATAATTTATTTTATTTTCTGATAGATTTTTTTACATTTTACAGATGTTTATTTTACAGTTTTTTATTATTTAAATATTATTTATTAAAAATAATTATTTTACAGATTTTATTTAAATGTTATTTATTTGTATTTTTTATTTTACAGATTTTTTGTATCAAGATCAAATATTTTTTTATATTATACATTTTCTATTTATATATAATTTAGTAAATATGTAAAATAAATGTGAATTTAAATTCAGGAGTTGTTATGCTTGTAGATTTAAATGTCTTTTAATTAAATAGTGTGATTTCATATCTATAAATAAACAAATAAATCAAATATAAACATCATTTGATCACTTTTCTACACAATAGTGAAGTATTTTGTCTTTCTGTCTCTGTAGGTGTTGCCGATTCTTGAGATCTTGTATCACGTCGAGGAGAGAAACTCTCATCATGTGTACATGGCCCTCATCATCCTCCTCATCCTCACGGAGGACGACACCTTCAACCGCTCCATACATGAAGTGGTGAGGTCACACACCTAATCAGAAATCAGATTAAAACATAAAGAATCTGCCATGAAGCTTCATCTGAGAGCCTGTAGTGCTTTCAGTGTGTGTGAATATGTGCTATGTAATAGATAGAGGTTCAAGTCTGGAACTGATTCCAGATCTATTATTCCAGGCAAGGAATGAGACCATAAGTGTGTGTGTGTGTGTGTGTGTGTGTGTGTGTGTCTTTGTCTTTGTCTGTGTCTGTGTCTGTGTCTGTGTCTGTGTCTAGTATATTTCAGTATATACTGTCTCTCAGTATATTTGTGTAACTGATGCAGGACAGATTGTATTTGCGGTTGGTTTTCCATTGGGCTTATGTTTATAGATCTGTATGAAAATAACAATGAAATGCATGCACACATGTTTGCACATTTATTTGTCGAATTTTGTTTCAATGATCAGATGTTCTAATGTTTTTCATCAAAACACACCGACACTGTTAGTTCAGAATATACATCAACAGTTGTTTAAAGGTTGTGGTTTACAGCGGTGCACATTGTGCTCCAACAACTCAGTAACAAAGACCATATTTGACCTGAGTGTTTTCAAACTAGCGTTTGTTTTAATATTATAACAAAAATAAAATGATATTAGCCTAATCTGTGGTTTTGTTAGTTACAGGAGTTATTTGTGTCTAAAATAAGATCTTTGAAATTCAGATTGACCTGGTAGATGAAGATTAATTATAAATAGCTTTTAAACAATTTACTCTTCAGACTCTAAATAAGTCAGACCTTGTGTACTCCTCCATCTCTTTATGTGCATCTTTCATCATTTCATTCAAACTGTTGGCGTTCTTAAAGTGTGACACATGAATTCAATGACTGTGCTAAAAATATCATCTGCAGATGTGATGTCTTCTCCCACACAGATACTCAGGCGTGCATGTGAAGATAGCACAATCAAATCAAATATTTAAAGAATAGTTCACCCAAAAGGGAAAATTCTCACCCTCAGGCCATCCAAGATGTAGATTAGTTTGCTTCTTCATCATTGCATCACCTGCTTACCAATGGATCTCTGCGGTGAATGGGTGCCGTCAGAATGAGAGTCCAAACAGCTGATAAAAACATCACAATAATCCACACCAGTCCATCAGTTATCATCTTGAGAAGACACGCATACATGCAGCTTTTAGCTTCACAAGACATGAACTGATGAACTGGAGTGGTGTGGATTATTGTGATGTTTGGACTCTCATTCTGACGGCACCCATTCACTGCAGAGGATACATTGTCGAGTAAGTGATGCAATGCTACATTTCTCCAAATCTGATGAAGAAACAAACTCATCTACATCTTAGATGACCCTTTTTTATCAAATGTATCATCACCCTTTCAATAGAGCAACAACCTATGTTTTGACTGTTAGTTATTGTTGTTTTCTCTCTCTCAGATCTTAAAGAACATCTCATGGTATACGGAGCGCGTTCTAACGGAGATCTCTCTGGGGAGTCTGTTGATCCTGGTTGTGATTCGGACCATCCAGTTCAACATGACACGGACCAGGGTGAGACCAGAACCAGTGACAAAAACAGTCTTCTTCCAGATCTTTGGCCGTGGGCACATGCAAACGTATTATGCTACAGCAGGACTCATAGCAACCATCTCACGAGTTTTACAAGATCGCTGAAGTTTTATATTAGATCTGAACATATTCAGTCCAGGGAATACAGCGGGGTTTTATATTCAAAGTATAATGGAGCCGTTTCATTCTGTTTTGCCCTGCGAGAAGAAACAGCACAGATTATTTATGCATGGTTTTATTGATTTCCCCTGCTTCAGGATAAATACCTCCACACGAACTGCCTGGCTGCCCTAGCCAACATGTCGGCCCAGTTTCGTAACCTCCACCAGTACGCCGCCCAGCGAATTATAAGGTTAGTCATCCAACAACTGGTTAGTTGATTATTGAATATTTTAGTATTATATGTATTGTATATTTTTTTGTAAAGAAATTAATACTTTTATTCATCAAGGATGCATGAAGTTTATCATTTTTATTACTTTTTCAAATCTTAGATTAATCTGTTCTGTATGTTTGCTCTGATTTAGTCATTCTTAATTTTTTTAATTCATTTTAATAACTGATTGATAAATTTTTTATTTAATATTAATTTCTTAATAATTACAGTGCTGATTTTTGTAGTACTTTGAGCGGTTTCAAACTTGTAGATTAATTTGTAGATTAAATTTGCTTATCTATCTGTAGTCTATACTTTTTTATTTATCGAGTCTTTAAACCTGAATTAGACATTTAAATTTATTCAGATCGTGTGTGCTGATTTATTGTAGTACTGACGGTTTCACAATTGTGAGTTGAATTATGAACTTTTCGCCTTCTAATTTATTGGTGTTGTGTGTGTGTGTGTGTGTGTGTGTCGTGTGTGTGTGTGTGTGTGTGTCCTGTGTGTGTGTGTGTGTGTGTGTGTGTGTGTGTGTGTGTGTGTGTGTGTGTGTGTGTGTGTGTGTGTGTGTGTGTGTGTGTGTGTGTGTGTGTGTGTGTGTGTGTGTGTGTGTATATACATATATAGTAACGTAATAGTATATCATTCATATTTACTAATTCTTAAGTGTAACACGCACAAAAATGTAATCTACGTTTGTCCCCCTTTAAAAATGTACAATTTTAATAAGAAAGGTACTTTAACATTATATATGAATCATAAGTTGTCAGTAAATGTTGTTTGTGAGTGAGTGTGAGTGTTAGATGCTCCTGCGGTTATCAGGTGAGTCTGTTTGTGTCCATGTTGAGTAAATGTGCCGTCCAGCATCACAGATGGCCTTATTTGCATCGGTCCAGAAACTGGATCTTGTTTGAGATCAGGAAGGTGAGCAACTGTTAGAGAACAAACAAGCGCTTTCTAACGCTTCCATTGATCCACCGTTGAACACAAACAGATCGCGTTTCACTGCATGATGTTTGTGATACACACACACACACACACACACACACACACACACACACACACACACTCACACACACACACACACACCGAGTTAAAGTGAATGAAATGTTTGTTGACTTTGGTAGAAAAACACCCGGTCACCTCGGATGCACTGAAACTGAGCCGCTGTTTTCAAGGCCGCTGACAATCAACGGTCGGATTGGTTGGACATTTGCAAGGCTTTAGTTTCCTGAATAATATCGCACATCCTTTTATATAACATGAAAACATGGTGCCACAGCAGCATGAAAACCCCGTCCTCTGGCAGAGTCAGTGGCTTTAGTGGAGTAAAATCATGTGTTTTGATGCATCGCTGTATTTATTGTTTCGTCATTGTGAAGTCTATGTTAGGATGTTTATGTTTCGGTCTCTGTTGCACAGAATTTGCCATGACTTCATCTGGAACAGAGCAAACGCAGCTCAAAGCAGGTTTAACATGCGAGCAGTAGCAGAGTTTGCCTTAATCTTTCAATTCAACAAACTCATGAAAAAGAACCACTCATGTGTGAATTGAACTTGGTTGTTCTGTGTGTCTGTTGTTCTTAATTAGATTCTGCGTTCTTCATCTATGTTTTTTAATTATTCAGACCAATTAAAACCTAATTCTCTGAGCCTTTTGTCCAATTTATTTAAAAGAACCACTCAAAAGAGTCATTTGTGAATTAGAGTAGGTTGTACTGTTATTTGTTCTTCTGATTTTGATTCTGGATTCGTAATAATTACATTGACCTTTCTTTTATTACTTCAAACCAATAACATGAGACTGAGACGGTGTTTGACCGATTCTTTAAAGAAACCTCATGAATCAGAATCGAATGTTCTGTAAGTTTGTTTGTGTGATTTCAATTCTGATATCTTAATGTTTCCATAATTTTATTATATTTAGAATGATTCAAACTACTAACATTTGAAATTGAGACTTGGTTCTTTTCTGAGTCTTTTGTCCACTAATTAACGAGAACTGCGTAAAGTGTCATTTATGAATTGGACTTTGTTCTGATTTAACTTGTTTCCTAATATTTCCTATAATGATTCTTTTAGTACTTTAAACTGAATCAAACTTGATAACATCTAAGATTGAGATTGATTGATTGTCCAATTCATTAAAAAGAACTGTTCAAAAGAGTCATTTCTTAAATCAGAATATTATAATGTGTGTTTTCTGTTCAGATTACGATTCTGGTTTCCTCATTGATTCCATTAATGATTCTTTTAGTACTTTTGTACAGATTCAAACCTTCAACACATGGTATATCGAGAGCAGATTAGTCTTTTCTTTGTCTTTTGACGAATCCATTACAAAGAACTGCTCAAAAGAGTCATTTGTGAATTGAACTAGGTTGTTCTGATTTAAATTCTGGTTTCCTAATGTTTCCATGAATGATTCTTTTAGTAATTTAGACGGATTCAAACCGGTAACAGTCTTCATCTTTACAGAGAATGAATTAAAAAGAGCCGCTCAATAGAATCATGTGAAGCTGTGCTGAATTCTTTCACACACATCACAAGTCCACAGCTCAGCTGAAACATCATTTCAGTGGCAGCACCATCAAACGTTATGAAGAGGATCTATTTAATAGTTCTTGACACTCGGTCAAAACCTCAGTCGCACTGAACTCTCTCTCTCTCTTCATTTTACCTCATTAGGAAGCGCACGATCCTGCCAAAAGAAAAATGTAGCACTAAAACAGCATTATGGCACGTTCTTCTGAAACGTCAGCCATATTTTCTCCCGCAGTGTCAGCGTTTAATTTAATTTGTTCCTTCTCCTCCAGCGTGCTTGGCGGAGGGCAGGGGTATTGGCAGCGGCTCGTGTGGAGATAATGCTCACCTGCGGTAGCAACACGTACCGTTTACGTAAATGCTCGTAGCAACTCTGCTAATGACGGGGGAACGCGGGGCCAAGCGCACTAATTGTACATTATAGTGGCAGCGCAGAACTTCCTTTTAAAGCTGTTTTGTAGAGCTGTGGCACACCGGCGGTGTTAGCGGTTAGCTCATAAGTTAGCATGTTCGTGCCAAGCGACAGTTTTGCGAGTAGGCAAAGGTCAGCGTTTATGGTGGCTAAATTGAATAATTATGCTATTTTCTCAGATTTTATTTGCGGGTGGAGCTGCAGTTCTGCTGCATGCTAATGTCAATCATCAGGCATTATTTCCTATGACTTTACACGCTTTTAAAGCAAACCAGACGCTCGTGATGGTGTAAATACCACGTTCTGTGGTCGGGTTTGATGTTAAAACTGCCTTTAGGCAATTTATTAATTACAAAGAAAGTGTATGTTGTTTTATTAGTGATATGGAAACACATTCTGTGATGTACTGTATTTAAAATCCATTATAAAGGAGTCCTTCATGCACTATAATTGATTCATAGTTTCAATTTTTACTGTTATAGTTTTTATTAATATTTTGAAAAATATTTATTTAGTTTGTTTTGTATTTTTGTTAAGTGCTTATGTCATTTTCATAATTTTTATATTGCTATAGGTTTAATTTTTTTTGTTGTTTTTAGTTCAGCTTACATTTTTACTAGTTAGTAATTTTAGTATTTTAACCTTATTTTCATTTAATATCTAGATTTTATTTAATTTCAGCTTTATTTCGAATAACAGAAGTGTTATAATAGTTAACAATAATAATCCTTATTCACAAACTTTATAAATATGCATTATAATTCATTTTTTGTTTTTATATCTATAATAGATATTACACTTTAATGTATAATTATCTTTTTTTCACTTTTAGTACATCAGGGTCAAATAAAATATTTTTTTTATAAAATTTTACTTCAGTTAAAGTTAATTTAAATCTACAAAAATATTTTGTATGATTTTTAGATATCTATAATCATCTATAATTATATTATATTTGACTTAATTTGAGCTCTATTTCAATTAACAGCAATGTTTTGTTTTAGTTAACAATATTAACTCTGATTGATTAGACTATAATACACATTATTCATATTGGATATAATATTTTAATGTAATAAATTAAACCACAGCAAATTGCATGTATTATGCCATCAGTTATAATGCATTATACTCTTCAGAAGTAGATTTTTCAGACAGAAATTGTGCAAAACAATAATTTTTTTCACAGTATGTGTTAAGTTTTCTGTTGTATTAGATTATTCTGTTCAGCTCAAAAATAAAATAAATATGATTTATTTTAATGTCTTTCTAATACAGTTTTTTGCCTATTATTATGTATTGATTAATTGTTTTGTTTTTGAGGTTATCAAAATGTGTTCAAGTAGCCACTTCAATGTATTCATGATTTTATGCAGGATTGATTTGAAACCAGTCCTGTCAGTTTTATGATCTTTTTCTTCTCTCTCGCTCTAATAATCAAAGCATTACTTCAGGTATTATTGTAGAAGTTCTTCTTTGCTCACTGAAAGGTCGTCTTCGAAGTATGAATGCATGTTTTGTCCTAAACGAACAAGTCGCCGGTATTACCGCAGTCCGTTCCATTGAGAGCGGTTTTAAGGATATTGTTTTTCCGTCTTATGTTTATGCGTTTCCTGTGGTGGGTGTCGATGGCACCCAGCTGCTTCAGAAATGAGTAAGAACACTGTGTGTTTCTCTTTGAAGCCTCTGTGTCTGTAAAAGTTCGGTATTGAAAGACTTTAATAGCTCCAGGCTGCCTGGAGGATTCTGCTTCCTGTGCGGACAGGAAGTATTTAGAGTTATGAGGCCAGTTCTGCATTCGATGAGTTGGACTTGGACCACACCGATCAGAGGGTGTGTGTGTGTGTGTGTGTGTGTGTGTGTGTGTGTGTGTGTGTGTGTGTGTGTGTGTGTGTTGTGTGTGTGTGTGTGTGGTATTTCTTGTTCATTGTGTGTCATGGGATGTTGATGCTGGAATGGCCATTGCCCATAAAAGAGCAAAACCACAGGATAAGATGATAAACACACACAGAGAGAGAGAGACTTTAGTTTAGAGTTTAGACTAGAGTTTCCTTAAGATGTTTCCAAAATGTTGTCATTCTCTGACTTTATAAGCTTGGATACCTAAAGGAGATATTCAACATCTGAAGTGTTTTGCAACAATATAAAAAACCCTAACTAGACTAAAAAATATACACATATATATATATATATAGATAGATAGACAGATAATTTATATATAGAAGAGAGAGAGAGAAGAAGAGAGATGAGAGAGAGAGAGAGAGAGAGAGAGAGAGAGAGAGAGAGAGAGAGATGAGAGAGAGAGTAGAGGAGAGAGAGAGATGAGAGAGAGAGAGAGAGAGAGAGAGAGAGAGAGAGAGAGAGAGAGAGAGAGAAGAGAGAGAGAGAAGAGAGTGAGAGAGAGAGAGAGAGAGAGAGAAGAGAGAGGTAGAGTGAGGAGGGAGAGAGGAGAGAGGAGAGTAAGAGAGAGAGAGAGAGAGATTTAAAAAAAATAATTTTGTTACAT
>CM049834.1:26246827-26279327 GCA_027422435.1 Schizopygopsis pylzovi
TTGACTTCAGTGACTAGGCTATGTACAAATCTATTATGTAAAAACAGCTGTAGCTGCTGTACTAAATAAAAACAAAATGCTTTTAAATAATCCTTTTATTAAATCATTAACATTTTGCACATCCTGCAATGGTGACTTAAACTGTACATGGGCCTACATATAATGTTCCTTTAAAATTACTTTTGGTGCAATAAACAATTTTGAATAGATGTCTTGCAAGACACATTAGAGAAAGCAGTAAAATATTTTGTATACATTACATTCAGGATCGCCAACAACATAGCACAGTACATTTAATGGTGCCTGTTAGCTGCTCAAAGGGCGAGACGGCGTGGTCTGGCCTTGAATGCCTCAATTATGTTTTTATAAATTTTTTTAAATTTTTTTATAATTTAACATTTTAATTAAATTTTAAATTAACAAATATTGTAAGCACTGCTTAATCTGTAAATTGTGAGGTCCCGGAACAAAGCGGGGTAATGAATCCGTCCGGCAAGTTTTTTTTATATTATTATTGAACTTTCAAAAATACAAAATTCAACAGCAAGTTCATATATATATATGCTTTTGTTTATGTAGGCTACACAGAGAAACAATACATAGAGAAACAAGATGCGCTTCCTGCCGTCTCATGCTGTCTTCGTGAAATGGAGCGTCACAGCAATGAACCGGCTACTTTATTAAACGAACGAACCAACCAAAAAATACAAATCTTTAATTACGTAGTCGGAATGAAAAGGTGCATTCCTTTATTAAAGTCAGCGTCGCATTCTGCAACTTTATCTTTTCAGCCGACACTGACTGAGAAGAAATCACTAGTTAATAAACGAATAATTAAAATGTTTTATTTTGCCTTTCCCCCAACATTCATAATCATTAGCCTACTTTTGTCGTTGCAAGCTTTAGACGTGCGCTTGGGCGCGGAATATGCTATACGCCTGTATATTAAAGGATGGTTAGTAGCCTAAGTTATTATATTAATCAATTTATGTGTGACTAGTGAAATCTTTAGTCGGGGACGGGCCTTCTTGGCACAAGGAACCGATCATTTTTTTTAAATAAAATGCTGTCATTTCGAAAAGTGCGCCTGCTAATCACGTCACGTTATATTGCAATGCAGAGTTATGAATGCGTAATAATAAGTAAAATATTTTTTATTTATTTCATTTCTTATGGGTGCAATGGCGGTGCTTTGGTCTTTCTTGGGGGTGCTGAAGCATCTGCTAGCCCCTCCTTTGCGCTGCCCATGTTTATTACGATTAAAAAAATAATAATTCTGCATCTGTTTTTAGGTGTGCCAGCTGCCACTGTGGGTGGCACCGGCACACCCTGGCACACCCGTGGCTACGCCCCTGAACTATAACAACACTGGTTAATCTCCGGCTGTATTGGAATAAGGCAGCTTAGTTGTTACCGAGGCTTTTGATTCGATTAAATCATATAAACAGTTCAAGTTGTAGGAAACTTTTAGCCTGTTTTCTGTTGTTTATCTGAACTCACAGACCCAGGCAGAAATGCTTCTGTAATTCAAGCTGTCCTAGACTTTTGTCTAAAATGCGACCCATTTTTCTGTCAAGTTGAATTTGAAAAACTTCCTAGAGAAACTCAAGTCTGGAGGTTTTTCTGATCCAGCACTCATGTCCAAAACACTGACCCAAATGACATACTGTACAGACCTAAGCTTCATGAAACCAGAGCACAGTTACAAAAGCTTGTGCATGGCCTGCGTGACTGTTATAGCCGTCATGGATCCTAATTAGTGACCAGCACACCAATATTGGTTTCAGTCAGGGTTATTATCATCAACTAAAACTATTCAAAAGCTGAAATAAATTATAATTATTAGATGACAAATTTTACTAAACTTTAAAAACTTAGAAAGGACAAAAATAGCTGAAAGTAAAACTATTTAAAAAATATAATAATTTAAGTTCTAGAATTAAATAAAAAAAACAGCAGCCTTTGCAACTGGCTGTAATAAGTTTACTTTGAAGCAATATAATTACTAGCTGGGAATATATAAAAACTAAAACTTAAGATATACTATAAGTGTAACCCTAAATGGCAAAAAAAAAAAAAAAATTATAGTAAAATGAAAATGTAAAAAAAAAAAAATATATATATAATTACTTAGTTTCTAGCTACACGATTCTTTTTAATAGTCAGTATTTAAGTTTTTTAATTTCTGTTACTTTGTCATCTTTCTCTAATCTCAGCACAATGCATTGTGGGATTGCCTTCAGGAAGGATGCATGTCATTCTGCCTTTGACTTTGTACTAAAACGAGATATCTTAACATATTTCTGAACAGTCTTAACAAGTGCAGCGTGGCCTGTGATGCCTTCGAATGCAGTTTCTCTGCTGTGACTCTTGATCTCGTAGCTAGATGTGCAGATTACGATCTTTTACGTCTGAAACTCTGCTGGACACAAACACAGCCGAGCTGCGAACGCGTCGTTCATCACTGTGACATGCTGTTTTGATTTCTTGCTGATACTGTGACAGACGAGGCGAATACACGCTCAAGAAATGATTTCAAGAAAGGCTTTGCGGTTCTAACTCTCTCTCTCTCTCTGTCTTTCTCTCTCAGTTTGTTTGCTCTGCTGTCAAAGAAGCACAATAAAGTTCTGGAGCAGGCGACCCAGTCGTTGCGTGGGCCTGTGGGAGCGGACGACACGACCGTTCTGCCCGACTATGTGAGTCAATCCTTAAATCAATTCACTGATTCACCAAAAGTCTGCTATTCAGTTTTTCAAAAAGGAATATCATAAAGTCCTAAATAGTATAAAAAAGTCTTCATTGTAATTTTCAGAGGTCTTATATTTAGTGCTGGAGAAAATCCAAATGTCACATTTCTATGATTTATTGAAATAAAATGTGAAACCGAACCACCATTGCACATCCTACAGGCTCGTGGTTTCACAAACGGTTAGCGATCAATATATATTGTGCATTTATGCCAAAAGAAAATTGCTTAAGATTTACTGCTGATGAATTATGATAATGTTTACTTATATGTTTAGACGGTTGTAAGAGTGCATAGTTTATCTCCCTCATCTGTTTGAACAAATTAGTAAAGTTATTTCAAAATAAGAGTCCAGGTGTATTTTGCCTTGTTTATAATTAAAAGTCCCTCATTATGCAGATTATATTATTTTCTGGTTATTAGTGATATGTCAGTTGCACAATACACTATATTTTATAATTTATTCAGTGTTTAAACTATAAATAATTATTTAAAAAATACAATTTGAAGTAGAAGTATTTAAAAACATAGTGTACTTTTAATTTGTATTCAAATAAATACAATACATTGGCTTATAAATGCAATAATACATAAATATGATTATGTATTTTTTTTAATCATATTAGTAAAGAGCAAATAATTATTGCTATTTTTGTTATTAATAATTAACTATTCTATTTCTATTCTACTAACTTATTTTCTTTTGAATGATTATTTAAAAAATAATAAACTAGCTCTATATATTCTATTTTCCTTCCATTTTTTTATTTCTTTGTACTTTTTATTCTTAACTTGCATATATAAAAATGAATTGCTAAATGTACTGCGTTAGACTAACCGAGACTAGTCTCAGCACTTACGTATTATTGCTCTTTTGTTGGTTTGGTTGCTTCTATTGTCACTTTGGATAAAAGTATTTGCTATATGACTAAATGTACATTTTTAATGAATGAATGAAGAATTTGTATAGCGCTGTACTATGTACTACTGTACACCTAAAGCACTTAATAATTGTGCCACCACAAGCATTCAGAAGTTGAGTAAAACGTAGTAGTTAATGAGTAGATGTATGTTAAATGAGTAGGATTGATTGATTAATTTTAAAATGATATATACAAATATATTCCTTTATTAAATGTTTCAAATTAGGAGCACATGTGCTCCTTGGGAGACAGGTAAGCATCACGCCCCTGCCGATACGTGCTTGCTTGGCCTCGGCTTGTGATTGGATCATCAGATATTAATACCAGGTGTAAACACCAAACTTGATATGATCTTAGAGTTGTGTTAGTACTACATCTGCATAAAGACATTCCCAAATGTGTGCGTGTGTGCGTGCGTGTGCGTGCGTGTGCGTGCGTGTGCGTGCGTGTGCGTGCGTGTGCGTGCGTGCGTGCGTGCGTGCGTGCGTGTGTGTGTGTGTGTGCGCGTGTGTGCGTGTGTGTGTGTGTGTGTGTGTGTGTCTCCAGACAGCAGACAGTCCTTCTAGACATAAAGACACACAGTAGACATACAGGGAGGGCGGGGCTTGGAGGGAAGGGGGAGGGCTGTTTGTACAGGTCATTTAGGTCGGTGGGTTTGACCCTAGAGGGCAGCAGCCAACCTGCTCTGATGCTCCCTAGAGAGGGGGTGGGGTGTGTGGGACAATAGGGATGTAAATGACGTGTGTGTGTGTGTGATGATGGGGAGTCTTCAGAGTGTGTGTGTGTGTGTGATGATGGGGATTCTTCAGAGTGTGTGTGTGTGTGTGTCTGTGTGTGTGTGTGATGATTGGGGAGTCTTCAGAGTGTGTGTGTGTGTGTGTGTGTGTGTGTGATGTGATGATTGGGGAGTCTTCAGAGTGTGTGTGTGTGTGTGTGTGTGTGTGTGTGTGTGTATGTGATGATTGGGGAGTCTTCAGAGTGTGTGTGTTGTGTGATGTGGTGAGTCTGTCAGTGATGGGGAGTGTTCAGTGTGTGTGTGTGTGTGTGTATGTGATGATTGGGGAGTCTTCAGAGTGTGTGTGTGTGTGTGTGTGTGTGTGTGTGTGTGATGACGGGGAGTCTTCAGAGTGTGTGTGTGTGTGTGTGTGATGACGGGGAGTCTTCAGAGTGTGTGTGTGTGTGTGTGTGTGTGTGTGTGTGTGATGATGGGGAGTCTTCAGAGTGTGTGTGTGTGTGTGTGTGTGTGTTTGCTCCACAATCACCCTGAGGCCAGAGCCTTGCAGATGTCTGCTGTGTGTCTGGGTGGGTCAGACTGCTGTCTGCTGTCCTGATTAAGCCCCACACCCCTGCTTTGTGTCTCGTTCTCTCCTTCCATTCACATATTCTCCTCTTCGTCTGTCCATCTGTCTCTCAGTCTGTCTGAATATCTTCACTCCCTCTTCCAGCACGGCACTTCCACTCAATGATGACTCTACATGACCTACCCTCAAAAAACAAACGGTGCAGTGCGGTCCTCATTTACAAGCCTTGTTCCTGAGCGCATATTTCAATACACCGTCATTTGATTCAGCATCTTTATCTTGAATCATCAGAAGTTCCTAAAATAAAATTCATAGTAATAAAGTTTTATTAATTTTAATAAATGCATAATAGTAGTATGAAAAAAAAAATCTTTCTGGTGGTTGTTTCAATTTGTTATTTTTATTTTTGCTTTTCATTAAAATAATAATAATGCATTTAGACCTCTAATGCAGCTTTTGAAGTTATTTAAAAGAGTCAAATTCATACTAATCAAGAAAACTATTCATTTGTTTATTGGTAATATGGCATCACAAGTCTGAATCATTCATTAGTTAATTGGTTAATTGAGTAAAAGTAGTAGTTATTTAAATAAGATAAATAAATAGTAATCATGATAAGTAAATAATAATAATAACTGCAACAACAAAAATAATGCCACCAAGACCTCCAATGAAGCTTTAGAAGTTATTTAAACAAATAGAATTCATACTAATAAATAGCTTTTTATATTTAAAAATATAAAAATCAATAATTTATATTTTAATTATATATATGTATGTGTAGATATGGTATTTATTATTATTGAGACTTGTAATAGCACTTGTTTTTGTTGGTTTTGTTTGCTTCTGTTGTCCTCATTTGTAAGTCGCTGTGGATAAAAGCGTCTTCTAAATGTAAATTATTATTGCTATTCATTTATTGTTAATATGCCATCAGCTTTGAAGTGTTCCTTTAGTTATTTGAGTGAGAGTAGTTATTTAAATGAGTAGTTTTTATTTTATGTCATTTTAACAGACAAAATAAAGTGATTAAATAACTGTGCGGTGTGACAATTAAAATCAGACAATTAGAGCATTGGTCATTAAATGCACACGGAATGGTTTTAAAGTGTCATTATTGCACTTATGGAAGCAGTTTTGTTTTGTGCTGTGTTTTTTTGGCCTTTTGAGTTGTTGTTGTTGTTGTTGTTGTGTGAAGCGGACTTCGTGAGGACATTATCCCAGCAGCAGCTTTAAGAGGCTTGTGCATTGCCAGTTTTCCCAGAACCGCCTTTTCTTCAGTCGAAAGGTGTGTTTTTCTGTCTGTTTCTCAGATTTGATGGGAAGGATGGCAGTTATCAAGCAGCAGTTTAGACTACATTTGATTTTGCACGCCTTTCGTCTGTCATATCTTGTAAAACAAACAGCATTCGCGCACACACTGTTTTCGTCTGCTGTCACTGTTATCAGCATGGGCATTTCCTTCATTCTATGGGAACAGATGCAGATGTGTGTCTGTACATACACAGCTTTTATAACATCTGATGAAACATAAAGCAGTCGATATGCACACAGCTCTAGATTCATTCAGTATTGAAAAAATCCATTCCTGAAGTCTTCTACAAGCCTGAGAAACTTCTGTCGAGACTTCTGGGTCATATTCACTGGATATATTCAGATACTGATTCACGTCTGAGTGACTTGGTAATTGCCGCATGTGGTAAATCTAAATGAGTTCTAAGCCGTGATTGTAATGAACACATAAACCCATGTGACATCATTTCTGTGCACCACATATTTAATGATGTGTGGTAGATGTGTTTGCACATTAGTGTGTGTGTGTGTGCGTGTGTGTGTGTGTGTGAGAGAGAGTGTGTGTGTGTGTGTGTGTGTGTGTGTGTGTGTGTGTGTGTGTGTGAGAGAGAGAGAGTGTGTGTGTGTATGTCTGTGTGCGTGCGTGTGTGTGTGTGTGTGTCTGTGTGTGTGTGTGTATGAGAGAGAGAGAGAGAGAGAGTGTGTGTGTGTGTGTGTGTGTGTGTGTGTGTGTGTGTGTGTGTGTGTGTGTGTGTGTGAGAGAGAGAGTGTGTGTGTGAGTGTGTGTGTGTGTGTGTGTGTTTAATAGCTCTCGGTGTTAATTAGAATTGCAGCACATATGTGGCGTCTCGTCACGTTCCTCTGGGTCTCATAGATGCTCTGCGGTTTCTATCAGCGCTGAGATGTTTCAGACTTCTATATCAGTGTTATTATATATCATTAAGATACTAATACAGTTTTATCATAATTTGAATTGGTTAAAAATATTTCATATTTATATATTTTTTTAGTTAACCTAAGTGAAAATGTGAAACTCCTGGCAATTAGCTGAAATAAAGTTTTATTTAAAATAAAAATAATACTTTTATTTTCAGTTAATGTTTATTTTATTTCAAGGAACAATTCTTAAAATGATTTTAGTTTCAGTTTTAGACATTTCTCTGTCTCATGTTATTGTATCAGTGTTATTTTAGTATCATTGATACTATTATTGTTTTATTCATATTTATTCATTAATATGAATTAGTTTGTATTTTATATTATTTTTTATATTTTGAATTAGTTTTTATGTTTTCATATTAATTAAGTTTTAGTAATTTTGCTGAACATGAGAAATGTTGCAATGACCACTAGCTGAAGTTTTAATGTAATTTAAATATAATTTTTATGGTTTGAGTTTTGCTTTTAACTCTAATAATGGTGACCTGTACAAAGAGAGTCAGTCTGCTGGCGCTGCTCTCTGTGCCGTGATTATGGGATGTCTCCGTGTCCTAATACAGGTCAGAAAACGACCCATATACCGTCTCCCTAAAGACACAGTCGTTCTGCTCATCTCTTCCTCTCCATCTGTCTCCTCACGATTGTGTGATGCCGTCTCATCTCTCGTTTAAAGGCTCTTTAGATGGCCGCCGCAGCAGCTGGAGTGTTTACAGACGGGCGACGCTGAGGCTGCAGAATGGTTCTCGTCTGTATGTAATCCTGCTGATCATAATGAGTCAACCCGGGTAGTGTAAATCAGAAGAGCTGCGTTCAAATCTCAGCGAAGCACTAAAAGATTTGCTTCGTTTCTGCAGAGCGTCTGATTCACCTTGAAGATGAATCTCCATTTGTTCTGACTTACCTGACTGTTACCATGCAGACGTTCACGTCTCTCTCGGCTCCCTGACCTTTGCCCCTGACCTCTGTTTGAGAGTGTAAGGGCTTGTATCCATGGAGATGTGAGTCTGCCTCTTTCTGGCTCAGACGGTATTGACATCAGTCATTAGCTGATCATTAGACCGCACACACACACACACACACACACGCGCGCGCGCGCACTCATGCACGTATGCACACAGACATCTCTCTCACTGGATGACTAATGACTGTCTGGAACTGGATGCATGTGCACTTCCTGTTCCTTTCTGTCTGTTTCTCGGTGCACGCATACTTGATATCAATTTCGAAACCATCTTTCTCTGCAGAGCTGTTTTAGCATCATTAAGAAACTATTATATTTTAGATTGGTTTTTTATATTTTTGTTTTATATTTTCGTTTTGATTTAAATAAGTTTTAGTAATGATGTGTTTTTTTATTTTGTAATTTTTTATTTTTAATAAGCCTATATAGTGTTTATGATTATTATTATAATTTTTTTTTTCAGTTGAATAGAATGGAATGGAAATGAGAAGTTGCCTTGGTAATCAGCAGAAATAAAATATACATTTTTTAAATATTTTATTTTATTTTATTTCAACTAACAATGTTTTATGGTTTTAGTTTGTTACCAATATTATCCTAGTTTACTCTATATTGGCTTGATTCAAACAAACGTTGCTCACACTGGCGTTACATGCTTCCGTTGAAATCAGGCATCAATGTGTTATATTTTACAGCGAAGGTAACTGTTTAACACAATCTTTGTATTCATTACCATTCAGAAATATGGGTTCAGTAAGATGTTTAGTGTCTCATCTGCTCACCGAGGCTGCATTGAATTGATCAAAAATACAGTAAAAATTGTGACTTATTAAAATTAAAAAAATATTTTCTAAGTGAATATATAGTCAAATTGAATGTATTCCTGTGACGCAAATCAGAATGTTATGCATTATTACTCATCATTACAGTCTTCAGTGTCACATGATCTTTCAGAAATCATTATAATATGCTAATTTGCAGCTCAAGAAACTTTTATGATTATTATCAGTGTTGGAAACAGTTATGCTGCCCAATATTTTTGTGGAAACCGTGATTGAGTATCATTTAATAAAAGAAAGTTCAAAATAACAGCATTTATTTGAAATATAATTATTTTGTAACATTTAAATGTCGCTTTTGATCAGTTTACTGCACCCTTGCTGAATATAAATATTAATTTCTTTACAAAAAAGCAATTGACCCCAACCGTTTGGACAGTAGTCTGTACAGATAGATAAAAATCAGACTGATATATGTAACCTTGCTGATGACGCACAGCATGTCTGTGTGTAGATGATTAGACTAGATGATTAAAAGAGCCTTAAATTAGTTACTGCAGCGCTCTGAGTCTGAAGAATGTGTGTGTGTGTGTGTGTGTGTGTGTGTGTGTGTGTGTGTGTGTGTGTGTGGTTTTGTAAAACATCCGTCTGCCTTTCCACACAGTTAGATTGTTCACACATTAACATCTGACCTGAATTCCCCTCTCTTTCTGTGTGTGTGTGTAATCTCATTAGTCTGTACTGTAGAGCAGATCCTCTCATCCCTAATTCACTCCTACGTTCTTCTCGTCTAATTATCACTCCCTGTTTCTGTCTAGACACCTCCAGCTTCTTTCTAGCTTGTAGTTTGATCTGCTCTCCCAGTGTTTCTTCACTGGCTTTACTTCACAGCCCACATTTTACTGTGAACATCATGTAGCGACATCGTTTACCCGTTTGAACTGACCTGCGACCTATTTGTTACGAACCGCATGTCTAGACGAGTATTTCCACGTCTGGTCTGATCCCGTCCTGTGTGTTTGTTTCATAAGTATCTACTTAAGTTCGGTTAATAACAGTGGCGACGGTCTCCCACCCCGATAATATTCCCGACTGCTCCATCTTTTCCGACGTGTAGGGGGTCGTCCTGGGAACCGGGGCAGGAATTTCCTCCGTCTGTTGGTTGGGGAAGGTGTGAGGAACGCGTCCCAGAGCAGAGGCTTTCGTCCGGGCTGATTTCATCAACACAACAAATGCAAACTCAACATTGAGACCACTGAAATAAATACAAATGAGATTATAATGCGAATTGTCTTTCGTTCTTTCCATTGATGTATTTTAATATGGAATTTCGTTCCGGGCTGCAATTTCATCCCTAATTTTACATTTACAAATGCAATACTCATGCATTTAGCAGACCACTTTTATCCAAAGCGACTTACAGTACATTCAGGTTATAATTTTTTGTCAGTACATGTGTTCCCTGAATCGTTCTTTCACAACCTTTGCGCTGCTATTTAATGCTTATGTAAACTGTGCTCAGTGGTGTAATCATCCCTAATTTTAAGGCTAGAAGTATTGCAAGTAGAGATGCACCGATTGCAATTTTCTTGGCTGATTTCATATTTTTTGGAAGTGTGACCTGCCGATACCGATTTTTGTCGATTCCGATTTTCTTTCTAAGAACTATAATTGACAGCATATACAAACAAATATCTATGAAAAATGATTTACATAATACAATTAATTATTAAAAATTACAATTCCCCCAATCTGGACTAATTTAGAGATTTTCTCTCACTTAAACATCTCTCAAAATAAAGTGCTCTTTTACTGGAAAGAGAAAATATAGTTAACTTAAAAGTAGTTGCTGTATTTAATAAAACATGTAATTTCCCACTGTTTATAAATGATCATTTATTTCCCCTAAATGTTTATTAAATGTCATCTTTCACATCAAGTTCTTTCTTTGTTTCAATTAATTCCGTTAGAATAATAAGAAACTGTAGAGTTGTTACCATTCAAATGAAGTTATCAATAAAAAACTCGATCTTTCCACTGCTGAGGAACCAGAAGCTGCATCTGAAGTGTATTAGATGTATTTACACACAGTTTGATGAAGCTGAGGTGCCATAAATGCACTTACACTGGAACATTTCAAATGCATAAATAATTTTATAAGATTAATGTTTTACATATTTTTTAAACATACAAATAAATGTAGGAAAAATGCAATGATACTTTTAAATATGACTAAACCACCAGTAGGCGGCAGCAAATGTCTGTTTTAATGAGCGAGTCATTCAATTCACCGATTCATTCAAACGGCTGATTCATTCAGAAACGAGTCAATTGGCTGTCCTTATGAATGGGCCACTGAATCATTGACTCACTCGATTCATTCAAACGGCTGATTCGTTCAGAAACGAGTCAATTGGCTGTCCTTATGAATGGGCCACTGAATCATTGACTCACTCGATTCATTCAAACGGCTGATTCGTTCAGAAACGAGTCAATTGCTGTCCTTATGAATGGGCCACTGAATCATTGACTCACTCGATTCATTCAAACGGCTGATTCGTTCAGAAACGAGTCAATTGCTGTCCTTATGAATGGGCCACTGAATCATTGACTCACTCGATTCATTCAAACAGCTGATTCATTCAGAAACGGGTCAATTGGCTGTCCTTATGAATGGGCCACTGAATCAATTGACTCACTCGATTCATTCAAACGGCTGATTCGTTCAGAAACGAGTCAATTGGCTGTCCTTATGAATGGGCCACTGAATCATTGACTCACTCGATTCATTCAAACGGCTGATTCGTTCAGAAACGAGTCAATTGGCTGTCCTTATGAATGGGCCACTGAATCATTGACTCACTCGATTCATTCAAACGGCTGATTCGTTCAGAAACGAGTCAATTGGCTGTCCTTATGAATGGGCCACAGAATCATTGACTCACTCGATTCATTCAAACGGCTGATTCGTTCAGAAACGAGTCAATTGGCTGTCCTTATGAATGGGCCACTGAATCATTTACTCACCGATTCATTCAAACGGCTGATTCGTTCAGAAACGAGTCAATTGGCTGTCCTTATGAATGGGCCACAGAATCATTGACTCACTCGATTCATTCAAATGGCTGATTCGTTCAGAAACGAGTCAATTGGCTGTCCTTATGAATGGGCCACTGAATCATTGACTCACTCGATTCATTCAAACGGCTGATTCGTTCAGAAACGAGTCAATTGGCTGTCCTTATGAATGGGCCACAGAATCATTGACTCACTCGATTCATTCAAACGGCTGATTAATTCAGAAACGAGTCAATTGGCTGTCCTTATGAATGGGCCACTGAATCATTGACTCACTCGATTCATTCAAACGGCTGATTCGTTCAGAAACGAGTCAATTGGCTGTCCTTATGAATGGGCCACTGAATCATTGACTCACTCGATTCATTCAAACGGCTGATTCGTTCAGAAACGAGTCAATTGGCTGTCATTATGAATGGGCCACTGAATCATTGACTCACTCGATTCATTCAAAAACGTAGATTCGCTCAGAAACGAAACACGCTGTGTGTTGCTCAGAGACACACAACAGTTCTGCTGTGGCTTTGATCGCAAATATTTTCGTCAGCGAAATTGAGCAAAAACAGTCAGTATTTTGAATAAAATCAGTGTCACATTGCAATCGTGCTGATATTGTTATTCAGGGAAACATCATGGCCGTCTAATGTTGCTTACCTAAATCATATATTGTAAATCTCTTTTATTTATTTTTCTACCGCAGTATGCATCTATACATTTCTGAGAGTTACTTTGTGTGTGCTGTCTCATCTGGCACGACATAAATACACTATCAGTCGCCGTTTACACTGAATGCCATTCAAATTAGAATCATTCTCACACGAGACGACGTGTTTACATGCGACTGTGATATCTACTGTGAGTGTGCGCGTGGCTGTGACGTCTCTGCCTGCGCCGCTGGCTATAAAAGGATCGGTTTGGAATCGGCAAGACGTGAGACTGACCGGCCGGTCACCGATCCGGGCCGGGAATGTGAGAAATCATCCGATTCCAAACACTGGCCGGTCAATCGGTGCATCTCTGATTGCAAGCTCTCTGTACTCGATACAGTTTTCCGGAAACCTGTTTGGAAACAGTCATTATTTTTTTGCAGTTCTGTTTGCTGTTTCATTTCTTTTTCTTTTCCTTTCTCTATTTTAATATGTATTTTATTTTATTTTGTGTATTTTTAATCATATATATTTTGTTCTTTTTTCTTTTCATTTTATAATATTTTCATTTTTTTATTTGTTTGAAATGTTTTATTTTCTTCTCTGCTTTACTTTCTCTCTCTCTCTCTCTCTCTCTCTCTCTCTTCTCTCTTTCTTCTTTCTTTTTCTTTTTCAGATCTCCATATGGCCTGAAATCTCTAGAAATGTCTGTCATTCTTGACATTTGTATTTACTTTGGTTTGAACTTCAACTCATCCCTAATTTTAAGGCTAGAAGTTTTGCAAGCCCTCTGTACTTGATGCAGTTTTTTCAGGAAACCTTTTTGAAAACAGTCATTATTTTTGCAGTTCTGCTTGCTGCCACCGGAGGCTCCAAAGTTACACATTTCAGCTTTAATGCAGCAGCACTGGGGTCAAGGTTTGCATGGAGAGCTGATATAAGAGTATGTTTTCATTGTTTTGCATCATGCGTTGGGCCAGATTTTTGCCTTTTGTGACTTGACTTCAAGAATGGCATTTCTGTATCATCTGTCTCCAGTGTTCAGGTATTAACAGATGGTAGCGTATGGGGACACTGAAGGCAGTTTACGTGTGTGTGTGTGTGTGTGTGTGTGTGTGTTTCCAGAGGAATTCATCTGCATGAGTCTCAGACAGAGCACTAACCGCAGTAATCATGGAGCAGGTTTACAAGGCCACCGTCTTGCCAAATCCTGATGTCTTTCCAGTAAAGCCGTCGTTCTGTTGGCGTTTGCCCGTCACTGGTTCTGCTGTGAGACTCACTCAGTCTGTATGTCTCTGACTCTGGAGCAGAAGTCTTTAACCTGGGGCATCTTTTCTTGTTTCCAGTGGAAGCACAATGTAAAATCTGATCTGGATGTTTGTCAGATCTCTTTTCCACCAGAATGAACCGGGTGCTGGTTCGGAGGTGGTTCGACTGACTCGACAGTGGTGGATGTTGCGTTGCTATTGATGTTAATGGCTGTGCGAACCTACACTGGAATCCAAACACGCTGAATCCACCGTATCCATGTTTGGCTGCTATTTCAAAAATGGTGGTCAGAAGTTTTGTTCGTCTTGTTGGTCACAGTAACCCCCCCCCCAGGCCCTGATGCAGACTGATCTTTCTTCGAGACCAGCTATGTTTTGGTGCTGCTTACGAACCCCTTGTCCTGGTCCGGAGCTGGTGCTGGTGCTTTGGGTGTCGAGAGAAAGAACCAGTTTGAAGCTAGGCTCTGGCTCTGAACCAGCACTGCGTTGGTGAGCCAAGTCTCTTTGCTTTTCGGTTCACTTTTTCTTTTCTTCTATTTTCTTCATTTTATTTTTATTTTCTTATTATTTTTCTTTCTTTGCATTCTTTCTTTTATTTTCAAATCTATATATATATTTTTTTTTTTGGATTTATTAGATTTTTTTCACTTTTCCTTCAATTTTTTTTTACTTTCCGCTTCTCTCTCTCTCTCTCTCTCTCTCTCTCTCACTCTCTCTCACTCTCACTCACTCTCTCTCTCTCACTCTCTCTCTCTCTCTCTCCTTTCTCTCTCTCTCACTCTCTCTCACTCTCACTCTCACTCACTCTCTCTCTCTCTCTCTCTCACTCTCTCTCTCTCTCTCACTCTCTCTCTACTCTCACTCACTCTCTCCTCTCTCTCTCTCCTTCTCTCTCCTCTCTCTCTCACTCTCTCTCACTCACTCTCTCTCTCTCTCTACTCTCTCTCTCTCTCTCACTCTCTCTCACTCTCTCACTCTCTCTCTCTCTCTCGCTCTCTCAGTTGAATTGCCTTTGTAGTGTTTTAAACGTCATTGAAGCGAAATCCATAAAGTTCTGTGTTTTTGTACATTCCTTTGTAGAAAAAAAAGAAGCTTTTTTTCCAAGCTTTCCTGATCTGTCATCTCCTAAAATCACTTCAGTGAGCATCCACACAAAGAGTGTTTAATGTGATGTGGTGTGTGTGTGTCTGTGTATTCCTATGGAAACCCGTTTGCACATTCTGTTCCATTGACTTGCTTTTGTCCAGAGAGATTTGTGGCTCTGAAACTGACATCAGTGTTGAGAATAAGAACGGATGAATAACATGAAGAGGAGGCCGATGGCTGCAGGCAGAGAGTCTGTAGAGAAGGACAGTGGGAGAAAAGGAAATGAGAAGGTCAAAGGTCAGAGACCGAAGGCTCTTCAGAGACGTGACATGCTGCAGTACGTGGAAGTCTTTCTTTCCCAAAAGAATCAAAAAACATGCTTTTGAATCATTTAGTTGTCAAATGCATTGCGTCACTGAAGAGAGGAATCCGTTGCTAAGACTTAACGTACATTAAATACGTTGTAAAGATATTTTCTAATAGAAATAACAGCTGTCAGATTTGTAATGCATAATACCAGTTCATGTTAAAATGTTTAAACGGTATAATGGCATATTATGGTGTGCGTCTTAGAATTACAGTCTTTGAAGCAGTGACTATGAAATGCTTAGTATCCTTTTGTCCTGTTTTTTCTTTTCTTTTTTCATTTCTTTCTCTTTTTCTTGATCTTTTTCTTTTGCGTTTTTTCTATTCTTTTTTCTCTTTTGTTTTATTTTTATTTGAATGTTTTTACTTTATTAATAATGTATTATTTATTTGTGTATACTTTCCTTCTCTTTGTTTTTCTTATTTGTTTTCTTTTTATTCTTTCCTTTTTTTCCTTTAAAAATTTTTTGCATTTCTTTTTATATTATATATCATGTTTATAGTATATAATATACTCTTATTTTAATAAGATATAATGCTTTACAGTCCCAATTAGCCCTGTTTTAACCCCAAGGTTGGGTCAAATATCTGTGTGTGTGTGATTTTCTGGTTTGCACTGAACAAACCGCTGATGTAAAAGCTGGTGGTCAGTCACACAGTGACTCCAGACTAGAGGTCTTCTCAGGTCCTAAAATCCACACCCGACCGAATCTTTTCTTCCCCGAACCCGATGTGCATAAATCATTTTTTAAATGATAAACCCGACCCGAGACAGACCCGATGAAATTATAACTGAGTCCGACCCGACCGCATTTATTTTCGAACCTGACTGGACCCGAGCGTAAACAGCATTGCCGTGCGCACAGCCTGCAGCGCCGCATCGGTCCGCATCGGTCCTGCTGCTGACTGATTTGTTCGCTGCTCCATTAATTTCATTCAGTTTATTTACTTTATATTTTTGCCTGTCTGATGGATGCATGTTATTTCTGAGTTTGGCTTTCAATTGTAACCAGTGGATTTGAAATATAAATGTGATAGTTTTATAAAATGTAATAGGTTAATAAATTATGGATTTGCTAGTTTTGTCTGCAATGTTATTTACCTCGTCTCCGGTGAAGAGCTTCTGCCACACGAGAAAGAAAAGCCTTGCATTGACACGCAGCGTAATGAAGTCAGTGGGTTTCCTGATGGATCTCATCTCATTTCTATACGATGGATTTCTGAGGTTTCAAACGTATGTTCCTTTTTACGTGCGTTAACATGAATGCACAAGTAGACTACGCATCCGGGAAAGTTTAAAAGAATTCAGGTCTAATCGGGTCCTTTTGGGAAAAGCACATTTGTTTTAATTACCAAGCGGACCCGTGAAGACCTCTACTCCAGACTGTCTGTAAAGGCTGATAACATCACACATTCACACAAAATAAAAAAATCCATACAGCCTTGCCCGTGTGTGTGTGTGTGTGTGTGTGTGTGTGTGTGTGTGTGTGTGTCTGTCTGTCTGTCCAGCTTTTCAGTTCTGGTGCTTTTATTTAGGCTTCAAAATTTGTTTCATGATCTATGATTGAACACAGAGCTTATGTTTTGCGATTATCCAATAGCCTATGGAAAAATCCAATTGGCTTTTTGTCTCAGGAACCAGTTTCATGCAAACAGCCGACCCGCCTACAGAGTGACGTCACAGTTCCCCCCCACTCTATTTGTGCTTTATCTTCAATATAATTTCTTAATGTTTTTAAAACAAGTCTCTCCTGCTCAACAAGGCTGCATTTAATTGATCAAAAATACAGTAATATTGTAAAATATTATTACGGTTTAAAATAGCTGTTTTCTATGTGAATATAAATTTAATTCGTCACATACTCAATTATACAGGATATAATCAGTAGTGAAATGTAAATCCGGTCAGGTCCGCTCAATGGACAGTGCAAAATATGTAACACAACACAAGAGAATATACACAAATATAGGTAAAAAAATAAGGAAGAATAAGATGTAAAATAAAATGTGCAGGACTGTATACTGTGGACTTAATAAATAATAATATAAGCAGGGATGTGGAAGAGATACACATAGCAGCATTGAAGGAGAATAGTGGGTATCTTACTGTTTATTAAATGGAGTCATGTTGATGTTATTAGACCGAGTTTGAGTTTAGGAGTCTGATGCCTGAGGGAAGAAGCTCCTCCTCAGTCTCTCAGGTTTTGCCATCATGCTCCTGAAGCGCTTGCCAGATGGCAGTAAACAGAAAAGACTAATGTAATTTTTTGCTGTGATCATATCTGTATTTACAGCATCGTGATTTTCCCTCAGGCTCAGGATCTGAACGTCATCGAGGAGGTGATCAGAATGATGCTGGAGATCATAAACTCCTGTTTGAGTAACTCTCTCCATCACAACCCAAACCTGCTGTACGCGCTGCTCTACAAGCGGGAGCTGTTCGAGCAGTTCAGATCGCATCCGTCCTTCCAGGATATCATGCAGAACCTCGACACGGTGAGACGTGCTCTCTTCCAAACCCTAGTCAGCTCTCTAGTGTCTACTTAAGGCCACATCCTAGCTGAAACTGAACCTTACAAGTGACTGATATGAAGCATTCTCCATCGGCAGAAACTCTGTTGATGCTAATTCACACAAATAATGAAGTATAAATATACAAAGCATACAACCTCACAGTTGATTCCAGTACAGTGTAACATTGTGACATTCTCATTTAAAATATTTGTACATTAAAATAATATATGAAATGTTATATTTAAAATCTATATTTGTTTTAACCTATTAAAAAGTATAAAAACTAATTTTATATATAACATTTATATATTTTAAATTGTATATGAAAATAAATTTTGTTACCATGGTAAAAATTATCAATAGTAATATTATTAATAAATAATCAGAAAAATAAATTATATTTCTAAATCAACATTTGCTATATTTAATTTAAAAAAAACTTCAAACCGTAGAAATAGATTAATATAGTGAGTTATTTTATATTATATATTTATGTAATTTATTTATGTAGTTTTATAAGAACAATTTTAAATAAAATTATACTTTATTTATTAAAAATTATTTATAAAAAGTGCATACATGCAATTAATATTTTAAGCAATTCAAAATAAATCAAAATTTTCAAATCTAGAAATGTATTCAAAATAGATGTAATTGATATTGTTTTAATTGTTTTATTCTATTAAATATTATATAAAGTCTAAAATCCGTGTTTTAATTGGCACAAAACACATTTAAATATTGAGTTAAATAGTTGATATTTAAGGAGATGGAACTGTTTTGCATTCATACTCTTTAGCTATGAATAAAATATAATTGACATTTTGCATTGTGCCACCTGTAATACTGCTTTTGAATATGTTCAAAACAACGTATCTTTTAACAACAACAAACGATTAAAAAAACCTGCCACGGTACCACCATCTGTTACCATCACTGTACCATTGCACTGCCACAGTACTGTGCTTGTGATGCCTAAATATGTTGCCTAGATAGGCAGCTCACTGGACAGGAACAGAGCCTTCGTCTTGTATCGGTGTAATTCAAAACAAAGCCCTCAGTGCAAATGTTCATATGCTGTAGATGCAGAGATTTGCACTGGACCTGCTGCTGTTATATTGTGCTGTAGTAGCCCAGGGGGTTTCTGGGTAATCTACAGAAGTCAGGAAGTAAATTCCCTGTTTAAACACACACACACACACACACACACACACACACACACTGGTGCATTAATGCTGGATGACTCACCGCAGCCTTAAACACACTCCGCAGAATCAAATACATCCGCTTTAAATATTCCTCCAAAACCCGAGATAGTCTGAATGAATACTAGTATACGGTACACTATATACTGAAGATAGAATGTGAAGGGTGAAGCCAGGTGAGTATTACAAACAGTATATTACTCTGACGTCGTTTGCATCCAAATGTGTCAGAAATATATACAGTATTCGTTGTATGATACATATATGAAGATCACCGTTGATTCCAGTAGCATTGGAAATTGGCATGTTCTAAGATTATATATATATATAGTGTAGTAATGTGCACAATTAGTGAAGGTTAATATGTATGTGAATAAATAATATAAAGTTAATATATATTGCATATTATATTTATTATATTAAATAACAATATATTGCATTATTTAATAAATATAAATATATGTATATATATTTATAAATGTATTTTATTTTATATGTTTCTTATTAAATAATGTGTGTTGTAATCTATTTTCATCATTAAAATATAAATGTATTATTCAATTAAAAAAATAATTTAATTAAGCACACAGATGTTAGTGATGAGTGTTTAATGTATTCACTACTTCACAGAAACACTTTTACGCTGTCTATCTAGCGTCATCGGCCCGCTGTCCACCTCTCCACCGTCTGACCTCTCCACTCTGATATGTGTTCCATTTCAAAACTAAATATCTGGCTGCGTCTAAATATGGAACTGCATTATGAAGAGCCTCCATAACTGTACCACAGTATAATATAGGTAATGGCATATGTCTAATGTTTACGTTGGGCACTCCCCACCAGGTAAAATATTCTGATTGTTTGCATCTTGTTTTTAAGCCCATAAATAATATTGTACTAGTTCTAATACATTTATATTGTAATGTACTCATATTAATATATAGAAAAATCATCTTAACATTGCTGGTAGGTTATCATTGCAGAAAATTAACACACCCTCTACATTTAAAAAATAAAAATGAGAATAGTTTTGAATTAATGCGCTGTCTTCAGTGTTGCCAACTTAGCGACTTTGTCGCTAGATTTGGCGACTTTTCAGACCCCTTTAGCGACTTTTTTTTTTTAAAGCGCCTAGCGACAAATCTAGCGACTTTTGGAAAAACCTTAGCAACTTTCCAAATGTGGCCAGTACTGTCCTGCGAGCGCGAGATCTTGAGTTACACCTCTCCCTGTGTCTGCTCTGATCAGTGACCGCTGGCTCCGGCTGAGAGGAGCAGCACATTCAGTGACCGCACGGCAGCTGACATAGATGTGAATGAGCTGCGCATGTGCACACGGTGTTGCCACGGACCAATCACTTGCCTGCTTCTCCTTTGTTTGAAATAAAACTAATTCATTTGACCTTTTTTCTTCTGCCTTTTTTTTTATGACATGCACTTATATTACTCACTGTCACTCACAGAGCTTTAGTTCATTCCAGTTTCTGAACTCCTCTAAGATCGCTTACTGGGCTACGTCTGAGAGACTGTACGTGATTGTACTTACTCATACACTACAATAAACTTAATTAAACTTATTAAACTCATATACACATATAAAAAGCAAAATCCAGAATATTATCATTGCAGATGATGTAACTGCTGGTTTTACAAGTTCAGTTCCGTTGTCTGACAGAAAATATGTAACGTTAAATGATAACAGTTTTATACTGGACACTCGGCTTGTATATTAAAGTACATTATGTGAGCACGGATTAGGGAAAACAGTTATAAACCGTCATTTTAGGCAGAATGCAAAATAGGACGTGATTATGTCATTAATATGCAAATTTACGCATGACGTCATTTAGCGACTTTTCGAGCAGACTTTAGCTACTTTCCATTGAAAATAGTTGGCAACACTGCTCTCTCTCTCTCTCTCTCTCTCTCTCTCTCTCTCTCTCTCTCTCTCTCTCTCTCTCTCTCTCTCTCTCTCTCTCTCTCTCTCTCTCTCTCTCTCTCTCTCTCTCTCTCTCTCTCTCTCTCTCTCTCGGTCTCTCTCTCTCTCGGTTCTCTCTCTCTCTCTCTCTCTCTCTCTCTCTCTCTCTCTCTCTCTCTCTCTCTCTCTCTCTCTCTCTCTCTCTCTCTCTCTCTCTCTCTGTGTGTGTATATGTATATGTATATGTATGTGTATGTATATATCAAATAAAATAAATTCACATTTTGTACATCCGTAGCAAACATTTTGATAGGAAAGAATGACGAAAACAGAAAAAAGCATGCAAAAATGTTTGTGTGCAATGACCATTAGAGTTGATGTTTTGGGTTCTTGTTTGCTACATGTTGTACCCTGCATGTCGGCGACGGTGACTGATTCTGTGCTTGATCCGATCGGCAGCGGGGAGGAGTGTGTCTGATATGCAGCGAACACGCGAGCGATCATGTTTGAGAGCGGGTCAGGCCTCGTCTTCATTATCACAAACGACTCCTCCAGGGCCATTCATTACACTTTATAACACACGCGCTAATGACATCTGCAGAAGAACAGGAAATCACACAGATCTGTCGCTGATATACGGCCCGAATAAATCTCCGCCACGCGTCTCGTTACCTTCCCATCCTTACCCACAATCCTCTCTGATCGCCCTAAATCAGCGGAAAAGTGTCCGGTGCGTGCCATTTCATTGCGTGTTCTTTCACATGTTCAGTGTTTCGGATCTCACAGACGGCATCCATCATGTTAATGAGCAGATGAATGAGGACGATCGCTCATGGATGAGCTGATGGATATTGTCTGTTCATCTCGGTGTGAACAGCATTATGAGGAGCAGACGTTCTTGTCACCGGGTCTTTATGGGTTGAGCGATATGGCGGTTTACAATCTATACAGAGGTATAAAACGTACTTGGTGTGGATGAAGAATAAGCGGCATTGTAGCAGACAGACCGATATTTTTATATATATGTATATCCGTATGTATATCATAATTATATCCGCTTATATATTATATGTCCTCCATGTGTATGTGTATACCCGTATATGATATGTTGATATGTATATACTATGTATACGTGTACACTATGTATATGTGTAATGTATATGTATATGTGAAGGGTAAGCAGTGAGTATTAAAACAGTATATTACTCTGACGATGTTTGCATCCAAATGTGTCAGAAATATTTACAGTATTCGTTGTATAATTCATATATGAAGATCACTGTTGATTCCAGTAGCATTGGAAATTGGCATGTTGCTAAGATATATATATATATATGTAAATGTGCACAAACGTGCAATTAATATTAAACAAAATAATAAAAGTAATATTAGCATATAATATATATTTAAAAAAAAATTGTATGTATAATATTGATATAATATATTGATATGTTTCATATATTAAATAATTTTGTTTGTAAAATTGATATTTTCATCGATTAAAATATATAAAGTAATGTTTTATTCAATTAAAAAAAAAAAAAACATATTTTAATTAGCACAAAATATAATTAATATGATTAATATAATAATACAACTAATATAATATTAATTTTATGTTTGAAATAAATATAATTAAATTGATCAAAAATGGTATATAAAAACTAATTGATATATAAATTGATATTCTAATCTGTTAATATTTATATATATATTGCGTTTTATATATAAAATGTATATTTTTAAGCAATTACAAATTAAACTTGCATTATAAATAGATATGTTGTAATTGTATCCAAATGACACACAGATGGTTCCAGGAGATGTTAAAACATTTGATGTTTTTTTTATTCATTCATCACTCTTGAGCTTGAAGGTCAAGTCACACACATTGCATTGTGGGATGTTGTATCTCACACACTGTGCAAACATCATAATTTCTGTGTTTACTGCATCCCTGTCAGTGCGCTGATGTTGTGGCATTGACTGTGTGTGTGTGTGTGGGGCGGGGGGGCAGGTGATTGGGTTCTTCAGCCAGCGACTGGAGCAGGCAGGAAGTGACCTGTCAGTGGAGAGAGTTCAAGAGGTCATCAAGAAAGGTGCGGCGGCCCTCCCTAAAGAGCGTCTGAAGGTAAGCACACAGATGTTAGTGATGATGATGTGTTTAATGCATCTCTCTCTCTCTCTCTCTCTCTCTCTCTCTCTCTCTCTCTCTCTCTCTCTCTCTCTCTCTCTCTCTCTCTCTCTCTCTCTCTCTCTCTCTCTCTCTCTCTCTCTCTCTCTCTCTCTCTCTCTCTCTCTCTCTCTCTCTCTCTCTCTCTCTCTCTCTCTCTCTCTCTCTCTCTCTCTCTCTCTCTCTCTCTCTCTCTCTCTCTCTCTCTCTCTCTCTCTCTCTCTCTCTCTCTCTCTCTCTCTCTCTCTCTCTCTCTCTCTTCTCTCTCATCTCTCTCATCTCTCTCTATCTCTCTCTCTCTATCTCTCTCTCTCTATCTCTCTCTCTCTATCTCTCTCTCTCTATCTCTCTCTCTCTATCTCTCTCTCTCTCTCTCTCTCTCTCTCTCTCTCTCTCTATCTCTCTATCTCTCTATCTCTCTCTATATCTATATATATATTTGCACATTTTTTGCATCCGTAGCAAACATTTTGATAGGAAAGAATGACGAAAACAGATGATCAGCATGCAAAAATGTTTGTGTGCAATGACCTTTAGAGTTGATGTTTTGGGTTCTTGTTTGCTACATGTTGTACCCTGCATGTCGGTGAATGATTCTGTGCTTGATCCGATCGGCAGCGGGAAGGAGTGTGTCTGATATGCAGCGAACACGCGAGCGATCATGTTTGAGAGCGGGTCAGGCCTCGTCTTCATTATCACAAACGACTCCTCCAGGGCCATTCATTACACTTTATAACACACGCGCTAATGACATCTGCAGAAGAACAGGAAATCACACAGATCTGTCGCTGATATACGGCCCGAATAAATCTGCGCCACGCGTCTCGTTACCTTCCCATCCTTACCCACAATCCTCTCTGATCGCCCTAAATCAGCGGAAAAGTGTCCGGTGTGTGCCATTTCATTGCGTGTTCTTTCACATGTTCAGTGTTTCGGATCTCACAGACGGCATCCGTCATGTTAATGAGCAGATGAATGAGGACGATCGCTCATGGATGGGCTGATGGATATTGTCTGATCATCTCGGTGTGAACAGCGTTATGAGGAGCAGACGTTCTTGTCACCGGGTCTTTATAGGGCTGAGCGATATGGCGGTTTACAATCTATACAGAGGTATAAAACGTACTTGGTGTGGATGAAGAATAAGCGGCATTGTAGCAGACAGACCAGATCTGTTTTCCGGTAACTCTTGAGTGAGGCTGACTAGTTTATCTAGAAGTCTTTGTTTAGTTTTGATATTTCAAGCAGTCGTTTTCACAATAAAATCAGCCCAGATATACGTAACGTCTCTGAATTCATCTCCTTTCAAACACGTTCAGATGAGCGGCTTTGGTCTGTTTTTCAACCTTCAGTGAAGAATATGTCTATCTGTAAACCAGTTAGTTTCAAAAATAACTAAGTATAATTATAAGTTATACATTTTCTATACATTTTTCTATGAAAGACTGCTAAATAATGTCTGTCTGTGTTCCTCTGTCTACTGTTGGTTTTGAAAATGCATCTCTAATGTCTGCTAGGTTTTCTCTAGTGGTTTATTGGCGTGTGTGTGCATTTCTATCCGTACGTTTTCAATTTATCTGTGCGTGTTGTGTTTGTGTCCTGGGCGTCCCCAGGACTGGGATTGAAAAATTCTTGTCTAGACATCCAGACTCGTGCTCACACACACACACACACACACACACACACACACACACACACACACACTTAAGCATGCAGTGGGCAACACTTATCAGAATCAGAGTCCCAAGAGAGCAACTGTATGCTTGAGGGATGTTCCGTACCCTCGGCCCTGGTACAGACGGCCCTTATTCCACCACAAACACACACACACAACACACACACACCACACACACACAAAGGAAGCGTGAAGGGCCAGACTGCCTGTCTGCGCAGAGCTCTGTCTCTGCCGTTTTCTTTCTCTCTCCCTCTTCAGTGTTGAATAAGAGCAGCGACAGCCGTGTGTGACGTGGACGGAGTGACAGAGGCGGTGGAATTTGTTGTTTGGCCAGTGCTCTGGTGTGTGTGTGTGTGTGTGTGTGTGCGTGGTGATAAGACAGAGACTCCGTGGCTCCTGTGAGGGAGGGCTACATCAGCGTAACACACTCTCAGACATGCTTTCATAAGACTTTTGGATGCAGTTTTATATAATCGCTCAGATATGACACTTGTCATGAAAGAGATTGCTTTCTCAGTGAGGTTTTTGGATGCTTTCTTAATGCATTTAAAAGCCAAATGTATTTGGACATTCTCAGTTTGTGCTTCTAGGGTCATTTTGATTTATGCCAACCTAAAATTGGTTTAATTTCGTAATAAACGTTGGGGTCAGTTAGATTTTTTTTTTTTTATAAAAGTCTCTTCTGCTCACTAATGCTGCATTTATTTGATCAAAAATATATTGTTTAAATATTTGTGCACTTTAAAATATCTTTTCTATGAATGTATTTTAAAATGTAATTTATTCCTTCTGAATTTTCAGCATCATTACTCAGTCTTCATTGTCACATGATCCTTCATAAATCATTCTGAAGAAACATTTCTGATTATTATCGATGTTGCAAACAATTGTGCTGCTTAATGTTTTCTGGAATTTGTGATACATTTTATTTTCCAGGATATTTGGTAAATAGAAAGTTCAAAAGAACCGCATTTATTTGAAATACAAATCTTTTAAAACATAAATGTCTTTACTGCCCCTTTTGATCAATGTAATGCATCCTTGATGAATATAAGTTTTAATTTCTTTAAACCACAACAACAACAACAAATCTTATTGACCCCAAACTTTCGAACAGTTGTGTAAATGTCTTTTATTTGTTTAATTAGATTTTTACTTGCAAAATGTATCATTGCATGCTATTTTAAAGAAAAGAAATAAAGCTTTCATCCAAATCTAACAACTTGTCTTTAGAATAACATTTTGACTCTATTATGGATGCGTATTGCATAATGTCCACTTTTGCAGAAATTCTTATCAGTATATGTCTTGAATCAGACACGAGTGAGTAACCCTCTCTCCGCTCAAACAGAATGATTGTGTGTTTAATATGTGTGTTTGCATTCTTACGTAAATCGTGTGTGTGTGTGTGTGTGTGTGTGTGTGTGTGTGTGTGTGTGTGTGTGTGTGTGTGTGTGTGTGTGTGTGTGTGTGTGTGTGTGTGTGTGTGTGTGTTGTGTGATAGTGTGTGTGTGTGTGTGTGTGTGTGTGTGTGTGTGTGTGTCTGTGTGTGTGTGTGTGTGTGTGTGTGTGTGTGTGTGTGTGTGTGTGTGTGTGTGTGTGTGTGTTGTGTGTGTTAGTGAAGCGTCTCTGCTCTGAGGCTCCGACTGCAAACCAGGGCCAAGCCGACTGGCGACCTTGGAGCGCAGCCAACCATGAGCCAATTCTGCCCAGGCACTGTCTGGCCCTTCTCTTCCCAGGAAACACTGGGGCCCCGGGGGGGGGGGGGGATGTCTGTGTGTGTGTGTTTGAGAACCGAGAAGGGAACAGTGTGACGCAAGACTTCAGTTCAGAGAACATCTGAGAGTTTAAATAGCTCTGGGTTTACATCTGCTCTCAGTGGAGCTCATGTGTACTCCGACATCAATCCCAGCACCGCTTTATTTCCTCTTGAATGTTTTGATTCGTTTGAGTCGCTTCATGATAACGGAGGTTTTATTTGTCTGAAGGGTAAAAGGGACTTTATTTTGATTGGATTGTGATTTTGAAGACTTTTTATTGCTACAAGTTGCAATTCAATTTTTTGTTATAATTTTTATTTTAATATATAATATTTATATATAATGTTCAATTGTATATATAATTTATAAAATGAAATGTATGTAATTTATAAATTAGGTGTGTGTGTGTGTGTTTGTGTTTTTTTTTTTATTAAGCACATTTACACGTTTTTTTTAGAATTTATTTATACATTTGTGATTTCTTTTTTTACAGTCAAATTTATGGAATTTATCTTAGCATAAAAATGCTGCCACAATGTATTAATGCTTTAATAATTACTTTCACATTAAAATAATGAGATTTTTTTCACTTTTCAGTTTATATATATATATACTTTCTTTCTTTTGATTTTATGGACAAATATGACCAAGTCAAGCTCTTGACGTGTTCTTGACACATTGACCCGTTGAGTTTTGAAGACCGTAAAGACTAAACGTCCCTTGTGTATGGCCCCCATCAGCCATTGACCTTTTGACCTCGAGTCCCTCATCACGCGAGTCGCTTCATGTGCTCCCACGTGTGACAGGCCGGGTCCGTGCGCTCACATGGTGTCTGAAATGAACAGACAGACTTTGAGCGGCCGTGAATAGAGCCGCAGTGTAGCCGAGCCAGCAGACCCGGAGTCAGCGAGTCCTGCCAACTTCTGAGCCCTTTCTGTGGAGTCAGATATGAAAGCGCTTCAATGCGGCCTCTGTCTCGCACAATGAGAGCGCTGGGGAATATGATAGGATGCGATGCATTATTAACGCCGATGGGCAGCTTACCTGCTGTCGATTGGCCCGTGACTCACCTGAGCTCCGGCTCGGGTTGATCGGGGTTGGGTCAGATCTCTATTGATGGACCGGTCACCTCACAGCTGTTGGTTTTGTCCGGGGCGGCCCGTCCTGCATATTTAATGTAGGATATTGTAAGCGTTTGGTTGAGCTGGATTGGGTTTGGGCTGTTTGTGTTAGCTCTCGATTCCTGTAGCTACTGTTCATAAACCTGCGACTGTCTGATTGAATACTGACACTAGTATTTGAGACGTACACCACAACCAGGCTTCATTCTTCATTTAGGAGTCTTTGCAGGGTGTTAAAGATCGTTCGAAATGGCTTATTCTGATTAGAAAACCACCTTTAGACGATACACATGTATATGTTATGTCTCTGATCCCCAGCATGATGGGTTTGATTTCCATGTAATGCATGAATGCAGTGGAAGAGTGTGTTTTTAATCTCGTGATGTGGCTCATTCTGTCGGAGAGAGCGTCAAGCTGTTGGAAAGCAACCTTTGTTTTTCTTTGTGACGTGGACTGGCAGGAGATCTGAAATCGGATTATGAAAGTAAAGCAGATTGTGCAAAAAACAATGCTTTCTCGGTTATTCCCGGCTAAGACTCTGGTTTAAAGTGTCTTAATTTGCTTGTGAAATCTTATGGATTGCATGCACGTTGTGGCTGTAGTGCAGGGCGTATGAAGAATAACTGCACATGCTAATACGAGACACACACGCTTTTGTTTGTGGTTGTGCCAAACATCACAACTTGTGGCTGGCACTAAATATCCACAATTTATATGTGATTATATTTATTTTACTAGCAATCAATCTATCTATAGAATTATAATATATCATTATATGAACTAAAATAATATATTTATATTTAGAATGTAGTAATTATATTTCTAAATATATTAAATTAAATATGTATTTAAATCTGTTTATTACAGAAATTGTTATTTTAGAAATGGTAATTATATTGCCCTAATAAAAATGAAGTGGGGGAAAAAATTTAGTGAAATGTGCGTCATGAAACTAACACTAATAAAAAAGATAAATATATGTATTTTGTACATTTATATGCATCAATAGTATATGATATCATTATGCTTGAAATGTTTCAGAAGCATTGCATTAGATATTCTGCTTTATGATGCCACCTGAATTAACAGATTATACTGGAAATTGATGCATAATCAGATGAATACGCTCCTTTCTGTGGCATCAGTTTGCACACAGTGTATGTTTCTGAATCGATTATCAGCTGTGATAAATCACTGCAATTGAATCCTATTCAAATGAATTTGCAATGCCAGTGCCTTGTATTTGAGTCTCAACGTGCATATTCATTCATGTAAATCCAGCTAGACACTGTTTTGTTTGTATGACAGGCTACGTTTGCATGTGCTGTCAAGTTTACGTAAACCTTTACAAAGCTTTCTCTTCCACAAACTCTCCAGTTTCTGTGGCGAGGAAGGACTTCAGAGAGCTGCTCGTGGCAGCAGCCGCTGAAAAGCCACGTTTCAGCAGCCTCCTCTTTTTTTCTCTGATGGGAAATGACTCCGGGGGAACTGTGACGTCCCAGTGAAAGGACTTCCTTCATGTCTTCTGGGCTTGTTTTCCTCCGTGGCCTCTGAAAAGAGCGGACGGAGGATTTCTGTGGTACGGCTAATACCGTTACCCGCAGCCACAGACAGACAACTTCCAGTTTCAGAAAGTGCTCTTCCTAAGAGTCAGTCTGTACGTTTGAGAGCTTGCTGCTGTGTCTGTTTAGAGACGGGTCAGCAGTCATTGAAACAGTGGTCATAGTTATCAAGAGCTGTTGTAGCGGAGCAGAAGGATTGTAGATGTATCCCTCAATCTTGATATTATTCACCAGCATCAGTGATTGAAAGACATTTTCTTGAGTTAGTGGATTAATCTTTATATTTACATTTTACAGATGTCATTTTATATTATAGCCATTGATTACTTTCATTAAATTATTTATGTATTGCTTTCATGACAATGTAGCAAATTCCCTTTATATATTTAATTGATTTTATTTTGCATTAACATTTGATGAATGATGTATCATATTTATTTACATTGTTATAGGGTGTTTGGACTATAACCAATTTTATGGACAAATTGTATAGATTAGATAGATCAATAGATTAATTTTTTACATTAGAGGTGTGTGTCATGTGTAAACTGTTTAAAATACTAACAGTTGGTGTGTGTGATGTGTGAAATGTAAGTCTTTCTCTGTGATGTGTGTGTGTTTAGGTAGGTGTAGTGTGGTGATAGATTCAGTTGTACAGTATAAAACCATGTCGTCTTGTGGGTCTTTGTGTAGTGTGTGTGTGTGTGTTGTGTGTGTGTGTGTGTGGTGTGTGTGGTGTTGTGTGTGTGTGTGTGTGAGATGATATGTTTCAGTTAAAGCCAACATTTCCCACAATCTCTGTGACATTAGATATTAGAGAAGTCACTGTCGCAGGCTAACAGTGTTGCTAAGCTTACCTGTTAGTTAAAAATACAATAATGATTTATTTATTGAGATGTTAAAATGACATAACCCAAACTGATTCAATCGAGTCGACCTGTTTTCTGTTTTTCAAACGCACTTTGCTTCACGTTGAATGTTTTAATATTGTAATTCATCTCAGCCTGTTTGTTTGACTCAAGGTCTGAGAATCATGAATGAATGAATGAATGACATGCAAAAGCGAGGCCGGTGTAAACGTAGACGCTCCGTGTTGTGCTGTCAGCGAGAGGAACTCAAACCCTGCGACTCCGGCTCTTCTTCACCTGATTAGCACAGGAGATGACCGCTAGCGTCTCCGATACTAGCGCCGCGTATCCCTTTACCAGAGGTTAAGAGGGTTGTATTTAAACTTCAAAAGCAGCGTCTGAGGTGTTCCCGTGTGTCATATAATCAATCAAACTCAAGTGTATTTACCTCACAGGTGGATGGAATTACACCTGCGCTCCAGCTGAAATCAGATAACACACACACCGTATCCGTGTTCAGCGCTCATCATCAATGCTTATTTACGCTCCTCATTTGCACTTGATGCATCGGTGCATGTTATTCTACAGTATAAATATGTATCTTTCATCTATAATCTTTCATCAGAATGAGTCATGTGACGTAAGAGAATGACGCTGGATGTTGACTTTAAACTCTTATCTCAGAGCTGACCTTTGTGTCTTTAGGGCCATATTTCTGAACATCTCTTCAGCATTAAACCTTAGTGATGCTTTATCTCGATTAAAAACAATGCAGGAATGCAGTGAACATTTACACCAAAACTGATCATAACAGAAATCTGATCCACGATTGTGAGAAATGCTTTGTGTGTTTTTAGTGTTATTCTGGTTAGTCAGGGCTGTTTGTGTTAACTAAACTATTAAAAAGCATTTTTGTTAATTAAAGATGAAGTAAAATCAGATGAGAACAAACTACAATAAAATGAGTTGAAGAACTAAAATGTTACATGAAAAATTAAACCTAAAAAACTTAATTAAAATAAGCTGAATTTGAAGTACTGAAATTACTAATAGTGAAATAAAAATAAAGTTTAATAGGAATATTAAAAACTAAAATTAAAATAAAACTGAAAATATAAAAATTAAATTCAAAAGTTTTAACACACCAAAATGTACAAAAACTTGAACTAAAAGTGTTTCTCACTTTCTTATAATGCTCTTAATTTGAATCAATTAATTAAAAATTAAACTTCTAAAAGTCTTTTTTTTTAAATATAAAAAATTATTTTATTTGAAATAGATGAAATATAAATAAACTTAAAAAACGTTAAAGTTAAAAAAGCTTAAGTACTAAAATTACTAAAACTGAAATATAAATAGAGCTGAATCGAAATATAAAAAACTACAAAAATTTCAAAACTCAAATTAAATTGAAAACTGAAAAATATACAAATAAAAATTAGTTTACCAAAACCAAAATTTTATTTAAAATTAACATGAAGTATAATAAAGTATAAATATGAGATGGAAAAATGTAAACTTAAATTTAAAGTTAAAATAAATAATAAATTTAAATAAATAAAAAATTTTAAAAAATAAAAAGTTAATGTACTAAAATAAACTTAAAATGAAATTAAGATAAATATATTAATATTAAAAAATCAAAAAATTAAACCATAATTAAAATGAAAAATGAAAATATAAAAATAAAGTTGAATTCAATAAAAATAACTGATTGTAGTATATAAGTAATACCTAAATAATTAAAATGAAACAGGAAAATATAAATAAATAAAGAACTGATTGTAGTACATAAGTAATAGCTAAATAAGCCTGATGAGAATGCTTGGTTGGACTGTCTCTCTTTCTTCCTGAAGGCCCTTCAGTGCTTGACTCTGGACAGATATTCTGTCTTGGATGTTCTAAAGGCTGGAGAGGTTTTGGACTGTGGTGGTTTGTGTGGGGATGATTTGAACATTCAGCAGGAGTTATAGACGTGTGTTTCTCCTGCAGAAGTTTCCGGAGCTGAAGTTTAAGTACGTGGAGGAGGAGCAGCCGGAGGATTTCTTCATCCCGTACGTCTGGTCTCTGGTCTTTAACTCTGGAGTGGGTCTGTACTGGAACTCTCAGGGCATCGAGCTGTTCATCATGGACTCTCCCTGACGGGCCGCACCACTCTTCAGGTGTCTGTCTGTGTAAGTGCCTGCACACAGCTCCCGCCCCGTCGCCGGCTGCACTGAATTCTGGGATTGGTATGATTTGGGGTTTCATTAACTAAAACACTTCGGTTGATTGTGATATTCATTCGTTTGTTTGCTTGTTTCTGTTTGTGGGTCACATGGGTGAACATAAATCATAC
>CM049834.1:26284327-26326827 GCA_027422435.1 Schizopygopsis pylzovi
CATCTGGGGCTCCTGTCCCGTTTGATTCCTTCAGAGAGCCGCTTTGTGCCGACGCACTTCTCTGCTGTTGTGTTTCCTTCTGTCTGTCCGTCAGCTCTCTCTGTGACGTGATCCGTCTGCCTTCGGTCCATCAGTTTGGCGTTCAGGTTGAGTAACGTCCTCTTGCAGCGCTCTAAATCTCTCTTCGGCCGCGTCGGCTCCATTAGCCGTAGTTTGATGTCGCTGTGTTCTTCTACACAGCAGGGTAATTACATCCATTCTGAGAGGCTGAACACATGCTGCAGTGATTGTGAGGAGAAGCCGTCTTTTACACTGATAGCTGAACAACGGCGTCTGTTAGGAGGCGGTTTGATCTAAGCCAGAGCTGCCAGTGCGATTTAATATTTATACAATTCATTTATGCCATTTTCAATGAACTTTTATTTGTATTAATGCTGTTGAACGATTAATCGCATCCAAAATAAAAGTTTTTGTTTTTATATTTATTATGTATTTATAAATACAAACACATGCATGTATATATTATATTTTAGAAAAATTTTATGTTTATATATATATATATATAATATGAAATATAATAATGTGAATGTATAAACATGTAAATATTTTCAAAATATATACTGTATGTGTGTGTATTTACATATACATAATAAATATACACAGAACACAAACATATATTATGCAAAGAAAAACTTTTATTTTGGATGCGATTAATCATTTGACAGCACTAATTAGTATATATTCAGATTTAATTTAGATTTCAAACTTAGCCAATTTAGTTTAGTAATTTATGTGATTGTCATTTTTATTACGTTTCATACCTATTTATATATTCTGTTGGATGGATGGATAGATCCAAAAAAATGTAATCGATCAGAACTATCGCAAAAAAAATTATTACTAAGAACTGTCACAAAAAATAAAAATCACCCTGAACTCTCTCTAAAAATCACACAAGAACTATTGTTAAAAATAAAAATCACACAAGAACTATTGCAAAAAATAAAAATCACACAAGAACTATTGCAAAAAATAAAAATCACACAAGAACTATTGCAAAAAATAAAAATCACACAAGAACTATTGCAAAAAATAAAAATCACACAAGAACTATTGTAAAAAATAAAAATCACACAAGAACTATTGCAAAAAATAAAAATCACACAAGAACTATTGCAAAAAATAAAAATCACACAAGAACTATTGCAAAAAATAAAAATCACACAAGAACTATTGCAAAAAATAAAAATCACACAAGAACTATTGTAAAAGATAAAAATCACACAAGAACTATCTCTAAAAATCACACAAGAACTATTGTAAAAAATAAAAATCACACGAACTATCTCTAAAAATCACACAAGAACTATTGTAAAAAATAAAAATCACACAAGAACTATTGCAAAAAATAAAAATCACACAAGAACTATTGCAAAAAATAAAAATCACAAGAACTATTGCAAAAAATAAAAATCACAAGAACTATTGCAAAAAATAAAAATCACACAAGAACTATTGTAAAAAATAAAAATCACAAGAACTATTGCAAAAAATAAAAATCACAAGAACTATTGCAAAAAATAAAAATCACACAAGAACTATTGCAAAAAATAAAAATCACACAAGAACTATTGTAAAAAATAAAAATCACACGAACTATCTCTAAAAATCACACAAGAACTATTGCAAAAAATAAAAATCACACAAGAACTATTGCAAAAAATAAAAATCACAAGAACTATTGCAAAAAATAAAAATCACAAGAACTATTGCAAAAAATAAAAATCACAAGAACTATTGCAAAAAATAAAAATCACACAAGAACTATTGCAAAAAATAAAAATCACACAAGAACTATTGCAAAAAATAAAAATCACACAAGAACTATTGCAAAAAATAAAAATCACACAAAAACTATTGTAAAAAATAAAAATCACACAAAAACTATTGCAAAAAATAAAAATCACACAAAAACTATTGCAAAAAATAAAAATCACACAAGAACTATTGCAAAAAATAAACATAGCTCAGAACTATTGCAAAAAATCAATATCGCTCAGGACAATCAAACAAATATATATATATCAATAAAAAAATCTGAACTATTGATAAAGCGCTCATAACTATCACTAAAAATTTAAAATAATTCCAAACCATGACAGATTTTCCATAATTCCAGACAGACCGTTTGTTTATACTCTGCGTTGTCTATTCTGCTTTGGGTCCACTCTCAGCGCGTGACCTTTGACCTCCTCACTAAGGTCAGCTTCCTGTGGTCTGTTTGGGTTTCTCGCAGTCAATCGATCTGCTTCAGTGTGAGACGAATCCAGTTAAATACACTTGACTGAATGTGAACACATGCTGGATCTACAGAACTGGGTGTTTTACTTCTCAGAAAGACTGATTATGATATGATTATGATTATGATGACTGATATCAGGCCATGAAGCTCATGTGGAGTGATGTCTGTGTGTTTGGGCGGAGCTGTTCTTCATCATCATCATCATCGGAGCGTCATGCGGTTTCTTGCTGATCTATCAGGTGAGTCCATGCTTGATAAATAAACCGCTGTTTTGTGGCTGGAGTCAGGGATGTCAGTGTTGCCAAAACTAAAAAACACCAGGACACAGGGCTTTTGTTTGACTACATTAAATAAATAAAAGCATACATGCGTAGATAAAAGAATACATGATAAATTAAGGGAAACTAAAATAGTAGAAAACAATTTAAATAACAGTAAATCAAAGACAAATAATTCAGTAATAATTTATTTTTAAAAATGACTTAATTTAGGATAATAAATTACTAAAATAAATAATTTTAAGAAGTTAAAGTAATGAGAAAATTATTAATAAATCAAAATGTAAATACAAAAACTGTAATTAGAAAGCATATAAAATATTTGAATAATAAAAACAAAATATTTTCAAATGTAATTATTTATTAAAGATGGATACAGTCGTGAATGCGAGACAGCAGCAGATCGTCATGAGCTCGCGCGGCATCATCATCATCATCTCTGGTGCTCTGCAGTGACGCTCTTTCTCTCTCTGTGTCTGTCTGTTATGGGATGATGTGATCGGGAAGTCTGAAGCTGTTTGTTTCATTAATTCGTTCATTCATTATTCGGAACGGTGGCGGGTTCGCGTTCCTGTCGTGACGTCATCTGGAAAGGAGGCACGCAGTCATTGTGAGCGCGCACGCAGCCCGTCTGTCACGCAGCGTGCGCCATTGATCAGAGGTCGCGACCCCTTCATTCCCTAAAAACCACCGGAAACGGTTCATTGATTAGAGGATACAGCGACAGACGCAGAGCTTGAGTCCCTGGAGAGACCCGTGAACTGTATCATCTTTGATGCAGCAAGACGCTCGTTCTCTCTGTGTGTTGTGTATGGTGATGTGTGTGGGATCTGTGTGGTGTGTGTGTCTCTCTCTCTCTCTCTGTGTGTGTGTGTGTGTGTGTGTGTTTCTCTCTCTCTCTCTGTGTGTATGTGTTTGTGTGTGTGTTTCTCTCTCTCTCTCTGTTTGTGTGTGTGTGTGTGTGTGTGTGTTTGTGTTTGTCTCTCTCTCTCTTCTCTGTCTGTGTGTTCTTTCTCTCTCTCTCTGTGTCTGTGTGTGTGTGTGTGTGTGTGTTCTCTCTCTCTCTATCTCGTGTTCTGTGTCTCGTGTGTGTCTCTGTCTGTGTCTCTGTGTGTGTGTTGTTGTGTGTGTGTGTGTGTGTGTGTGTTCTCTCTCTTGTGTGTGTGTGTGGTGTGTGTGTCTCTCTCTCTCTCTCGTGTGTGTGTGTGTGTGTGTGTGTGTCTCTCTCTCTCTGTGTGTGTGTCTCTGTTTGTGTGTGTGTGTGTGTGTGTGTGTTGTGTTCTCTCTCTGTGTGTGTTTGTGTGTGTGTGTGTGTCTCTCTCTGTCGTGTCGTGTGTGTGTGTGTTTGTGTGTCTCTCTCTCTGTGTGTGTGTTGTGTGTGTGTGTGCTGTGTGTGTGTCTCTGTTTGTGTGTGTGTGTGTGTGTGTGGTGTGTGTGTGTGTCGTGCTGTTTGTGTGTGTGTGTGTCTCTTGTGTGTGTGTGGTGTGTGTGTCTCTGTGTGTGTGTGTGTGTGGTGTGTGTGTGTGTGTGTCTGTGTCTGTGCGTGCGTGTCTGTTGTGTGTTTGTGTGTGTGCGTGCGTGCTGTGTGTGTGTGTGTGTGTGTGTGTGTCTCTGTGTGTGTGCGTGCATGTGTGTGTGTGTCTCTCTGTGTGTGTGTGTGTGTGTGTGTGTGTGTGTGTGTTGTGTGTGTGTCTCTGTGTGCGTGCGTGTACTTTGACGATGTAAATTATTTCTCACCAATAGGCGGCAGCAGTTCATGTGTTCTCATATACAGACAGGAACATGTTCACACATTTACAAACACTGCCAATATAATAATATTGTTATTAAAACAATTAAACTATTTCTCTAACATCTAAATATCACATACATTCTAAAACATTTTATATATTGTGTATAAAAATAATATTAATGTTAATAAAGTATTTTAATTAAAAAAAAATTTAATACAATTTTTATTAGAATATATAATAATAATTGTTGATAAATTATTAATTATAATAAAATATACAGTAATAATAGTCAATAATAATATTCACATTTAATATTATTACTAACCCATTTAATCCCACCGGTCACAATAGTGACCGTAAAAAAGATTTTCATTTATAAAGCTCTAAAAATCTTACTGACTGATGTTTTAGTGCATTCCTGCAAATATGGAAAACATAAAGAGTCTCAGTTTCACATGATTAGTGCAAACTGTCACGTGACCAGAGCAGTTTACTTCCTGTTTGCACCTTGAGATGATGATGACTGCATCAAAACAAAAGGCTAGTAAAGTATGTTAGCATAAAGATATGACAAAGATTTTTGGTCCATGTGATCTTTAGGGTGTCCAGTATTAATATATGAATTCACATTTATTCAGTTGTGTTGCGTGTGGTCACGGAGTGAGTAAACATGTTGATGGTCACGTGCTGGGATAACAGTGAACAGGGATACGATATAAATCCAATTTCAGTTGCTACTGAAAATCACAATAAAATGTTTCAATGACAAAATATTGCACTAAATTAAAAATTCAAATGTTTCAAAAAAATTCAATAATGATGTTGTAATACTCGTAGCATTAATATAAAAATGTGATGTTATATTTGACAAAAATTAACCATTTTGAAATGCGATGATGGTTGAATTTCTATTAATGTTGCATAAGGTTTTTTATGCAATAATAGTAACCCTAGAATGTGATTAAACAAATAATGTAATAATTTAATAAACATAAATACAATACAATACAAAATAATCGATGTACTATTTTGTTTCAAATATATATCACATATATTATAAATATATGCATACGCATTATTTGTTGTTTTAATTCAGTGTATCTTGTATTCAAATTTCACAATTTACTTACAAGAAATGTTTCCATCTAAACATGATAACATAAACATTTGTTGTGTGTGTGTGTGTGTGTGTTGTGGTGGGGGGTCATTCTTAATGTGAATTTACCTGCGCGCCTGGCGCCAGTGTGTGTGTGTGTGTGTTCTTTAAATGAGACTTCATAGCACAACAACACAAGCAGCACAAACACACTCTGACTCCATCTGTTACACTGTAACTTTATAAACTCCGCGTCCGATGGGTCAGTCTGGTGGTACATGTTACTTTGTTTTGTGTTTGCGCAACACAATCACTTTTTCCTGCCTGTTCTTTTTTTTTTTAAAGCGACAGGGTGTCTAGACAATCACGTGACCTCCGACACGCCAATGAGAGACGCGGAGAGAGAGAGAGAGAGAGAGAGAGAGAGAGAGAGAGAGAGACAGGCGTCTGGTCTTCATCTGGTTCTCAGTCCTTCAGTTCTTCATCGACTCGGAAACTTCCCGCGTTTGCGCTCCGGAGACGGATATTTGTGGATATTTGGAGCGGTGTAATAGCGGTGTAAGCTATTATCGTACCGTGCGAATTGTCGTGAGAGGTCTTCTTCAGCGGGTTCTGATGTGGATTTAACGTCTTTTGTCCGTCCGATCCGAGCTGCAGATTTGATGTCAAACGCAGATTAATCATCCTCAACACGAGCGATCGCTGTGGATTACGAGCGGACTCGTCTCTCGCGGATCGGTTCCGATGATTGTGCTCTGACATCAGGTCCGAGATCCTGCCTAGCAAACCCACACAGTCGTTTCAGCTTTTCCCTTTTGGATTCCGTGAGGTGAAATATTAAAGTCTGGCGTATGAAACGGATCGCGTCCGCTTCTCCTGTTCGCCGTTTCTCCGCCGTCTGCTCTGCGCCTGTGGATTCGGACCTCCGGATCTTCATGACTTGCGGACAAAATGGCCGTTTTGTAGCCGGGGAACCCTCTTGTCGTCCCGCATGTTCAGGACCAAACGATCGGGACTCGTCAGGCGACTCTGGAGGAGCCGTGCGCCCGCGGAGGGCGACGGAGACGCGATCACCGGCGGCGCCGCGGGCTGCTGCCTCGGGAAACCGGGCGCCAGTAAGCCTAACCCCGGCACCGAGGCCGAACTGAAGGCGCTGACGTACTCGGTCCTGAAGAAGATCAAGGAGAAGCAGCTGGAGGTGCTGCTGCAGGCGGTGGAGTCCCGCGGCGGAGCGCGGAGCCCCTGCCTCCTCGTGCCGGGGAAAGCGGACGCCAGGCTGGGTCATCAGTCGTTCCCGCTGCCGCTGCTGCTCTACAAGGTGTTCCGGTGGCCGGACCTCCGGCATTCCTCGGAATTAAAGAGACTCTCTTGCTGTGAATCTTACGGAAAAATCAACCCGGATCTCGTGTGCTGCAACCCGCATCATATGAGCAGACTGTGCGAGCTCGGTACGACCGTCTCTCCTCTCACAGATCTAGAGCTGTGTTCAGAAATAATGTGATGCATCTCTCACATACGCGTTATATAGAGACTTATTCTGACTCTTCTGTACTGAAGATCAAGCATAGAGTGCTCGAATACGACTATAAAACATGTGGCGTTTAATTACAGCTTAGAATGGAATAGAATTAAATAGAACAGAATGTAGGGATCTGAACTAAAATTATTCTGGCTGTTGTTAATGTTTCATATAGTGCTTATGCAGTACTATAATAACACATAGCATGTTTCGATATCTGTGTGTGTGTGTGTGTTTAGTAATATAATATAAATAGAGAGAAATAACATAAAAGATAATAATAAACAATGTATATTTAGTAACATTAAAATTGCCATCAAGAGTTTAATAATTCACATTGCATTCTGTTAAGAGTTCATTTGCAAAAACAGATAGCTTGAAGTTTTTTTATATTTTCCAAAATCATGTTTTTTTAATGTTGCATTCCAATTAATATCAGTCAAACTGCAGTCGAATTGTTTTTATTAAATAATAATAACTTAAAAATACAGCTAACTAACACAATAAAAACATGATAATACAACAAAAACATGATTTATGAAAATTAATAAAAACAGAGTTATCTATTTTTGCAATTAAACTCTTCAAATATAACCTCTATATTATATAAAGATAAACACAAGAAGTCTATTTGACGAATAATGCACATTCATCGTATGTGGTCTGTTTGGTAGTTAGCTGCGTGTCTTGGTATGAGCTACGGATTATAATTATTATTCTTATGGAGTGATGAATGTTGTTCCGTGTGGATAATGCGAGCGAGTTTTCAGCTGGACTGGACTTCCAGTCTGTGGTTGTTCATGTGAAACCCGCCGGAGGCCCCAGTGTTCAGTGAAGTTAGTTTGCAGTGTGTGTGTGTGTGTGTGTGTGTGCGCGGAGTCTGGCGCCAGGCGGCCGTGTGTTTATCAGAGCTGTCCTGCCTGTAACCCTCAGCACTACACAAACACTTTTCCCAGAGAATGCCAGGCCTTATCATCAGCCCACATCTCCACTCACGGCCTCTCTCTTTCTCCTGCAGAATCCCCCCCACCCCCGTACTCAAGATATCCCACCGATTTTCTTAAACCACCTGGTAAGTTGAACTTTCTTCTTGAATTTAAGCAGATGTGGAGTCTTTCAAAAGTCTTAAGTTGTTTGCAATGAAGTTTTGTTGTTGTTGCACATTGTTAACACCACGGTACGTTAAATACTTAACACACCACTTGGTATGTTTAAGATTGATCTTAAGTTTAAGCTAATCTTTAAAATCCTTATTTTGAGTAAGAAAAAGGCTTCTAATGAAAGTTTTTGGACATTTACTATAGTAATACCATGCAATTCTGACCATTTAAATACCATCCCACCAATTTTCTTAAACCACCAGGTGTGTTTAAGTTTAATCTTAAATTTAGGCAGATGTGGATACATTAAAAAGTGTTGTTTGAGTTAAAAATTGCATGCAATGAATGTTTTGGACATGTACAATGGTAATACCGTGGTGTTTTTACCACATAAATACCATGGTGCATGAATATGGTAATCATTTAGTACCCTGCTATATGTAATGATACTGTTTCGTAAATCTTAGTAAGTTTGCTATGCTGTACCATGGTAATAATGTGGTATATGAAGATAGTAATCATGTTGTGGCATGATTTCATTCATACTTTAGTGTTTTCACCATAGTACTGAATGATTACCGTACTTAAGTATCACGTCTCTAAGATGCAAGTGCTAGTAATTGGAGTAAATGCATGAAGAGCACAGTATATGAATATGGTAATGATTCGTTGTGTAGTAGACGTTATGATGTAATATGGTAATGATTCGTTGTGTAGTAGACGTTATGATGTTGTTCGGTCTGAATGATGTAAGTGGATTGAATGTTTGCGAGGAGAGAGGACTTCGTGGAGCACATAAAGGAAAAGCTGAGAGAGCTGATTTATCTGCCGAATTAATCTGAGGTTTTGGGAGTGTCGCTTTGCGTCTTTCCTCTGAGCGTTTGCGTTCTCTCTACCCATAATGCCGTATGGCTCTTGAGCATGTCCTGTATATTGGCTTCAGATACGCGTGTTGTGTTTGGCAGCGCCGTGGATGAGGTTTCCTGCCGATCGCCCCGTAAAGATCCTTCTCAATCCCGGCCAAAACTGCTCAGTTAAACAGTATCACTTACGTATTGAGAAATCCAGCCCAGCTTCGACGAGCGCCTGTTCCCAAATCCTTTCTTTGAGCCCATATTTGTGTGTCTCGAGAATGTTTATAGTTACGTGTGTGTGTGTGTGTGTGTGTGGAACGACTCTACGCTGACTGACATTGGCTCTCGATCTTTGAGTCATTCTTCTTTTATGAATCAGTTTGGGGTTTGAGCGACTGAGAGAGAAAGCAAGAATGTGAACGAGAAAAGGCGCCGCGGTGGAGGACAGGAAAGCCAGTTTGGGGAGGACATTTCCTGTGAGGACACACACACACACACACACTAGCTGCGTCGGCTGACGCGAGACAGCACATTAGCTGACGGGCAAATTCGGCTCAGATTGAAAGACGCGAGTGACAGCTGAACAATAGAGGAGACGGTGCATAATGTTCTCAGATGTGAAAGAGAGAGTGATGTGGTAACGTAGTGAGTGTAAGTGTAGTGTCGTGTGCTTGAGTGTGTGTGTGTGTGTGTGTGTGTGTGTGTGTGTGTGTGTGTCTCATTGGTAACGTCAGGGCGAGGGAGACTGTTTGACAGTGCTTCAGGGCGACTGGCACATTCACACGTTGTTGATGTCTAGGTGAGATGAAACGGCCGTTGATCCAAGCTTATTTGCATATCAATCACTGGAAGCTCTCAGACGCAAACATTCACACTTATAATGACAAAGAAAGCAAAGTTTGCCAAGAACTAGTGAAATGTCGTTAGCTCTGCTAAGTTCTAGAAGGGTTCGGTTGACTTTCAAATGCTTTTGTGGGCTGCAGAGATTGTGTTTGTCATTGTAGCCACGTCACGGGATCCGTTTACACGCTAGACTCGTCTGATTCGAGTCTTAAACACATTTGGATCTCTGAAGTCTAGTTATTGAGTGAAGCTTGTGCTTGTGATGGATTGAATCGTCCAAGACGGACCGTTTCAAAGCTGTTTTTGATCCCTGGAAAATGAATCATAACTTGTTTGAAGCCGCTGCTTGATCCCACATCTTTTCCTCGCTCACTTTCTCTCTCGTTGTGGTCAGGTTCAGGTTTGACCGTGTGTCTCATTAGACTGACCACAGCTCAGGGAATGTGTCCAACTCCCAAGATTGCTTCCGAAAGAGACACCATTTCACAATTTATGCTCATAAATTGTCACATTTTCGGAAATACCCTCTAATGCTAAACTTAAAAACTCATCATCCTCACACGTGGTAGGATGTCACTATAGTACATGTCCAAAAACTCATGGTAAATCATTGATATGTCTTCGATACGGATGTTAGATCCGAACATATGGAGACAATATCCATTTATTAAAGGGTTAACTTTAAAGGGTGTTTTCCTGTCTACTCGCACGCCAATTAGAAACTTGACTGTACACCGTTTTCAAGGCTGCTGCTGTTTCCTGACTAGCTCGTTGTTTTGGACTGGATGCAGTATATCCTGCTAAACAGTGTATTGCTATTAGAACACAGCCGCTCTCGCTCGCTAACCACCGCTAGCTTTCAACCTCACAAACACTTTATTTATACTGCATGACAGACAAGTGGAAGGAGCAGGAATATGAACGTCCGCTGGAATTCAAACGATTCGACGCAGAATGAGTACTTTTGTCCTAAGAACTGGGCGGGTCTTTTAACCCTGTGATTGACAGCTGTCACTCTGTTTCTCCACAGATTCTCCAGGTTCTGTACCTGCTTCCACTGAAACTGGAGGAACGGCGTATTCGGCCCCTATGGGGTTCTCAGGTAAGAGCTCAAGACCGTCTCTGAACCCGTCTGAATCCTAAACAGAGCTGAGGAGCTGGAAGAGAGAGAGTTGAATGAGTTTCTTATATCGTCTTCTGAAACTAGCAAACACCACAAAAACGTCAACATGAAATCAAACGGATCATATTTACTTCCATAATGCACATTCCTGATCTTATCATGCACATTATTCCAAAGAACGTAATCTTTCATCACAATGTTGTAAGTCCATGTGCATCTAAAAATACTTTCCTGATCCACTGATGTCTGCGAGGATGATGTTAACTCATAGACAGCCAGCTATGTAGACGTCGTTTGACCAATTAAATCATAATCTGTTTGATCACAAACACATTATTATTTATATTCTATTAGAAATGAATACTTGTGCTCTATTTAATATTAGCATTCATTTTTATATATTTTATCATTTTAGTTTAAGATTTAGTTATGTGCTTTATTTTTTTTTATATATATATAAATATTTGTCATATTATATTTCATTTATTTCAGTTAATTGCGAAGGCAACACTTCACATTGTAACTTTGCCATTTTTATTAATGTATTTTTTTATATTTAGCTTTTGTCATTTTTGTATATTTATATTTAATTAAATATTTATTTTTATTTTAATATTCAACTTATTTTAATTTCAAACAAACATTTATAATTTCAATTTTTTTTAATATTTTGCCTGTCATTATTTGTAGTATTTATATATATTATATATCGTATGTATATTAGTTTTAGTCATTTTAGTACTTAAACTTATTGTATCTCAGTAAATAGCCAAAACAACATTTCTAATATAATATTCTTCATATAATATTTCTATTTTATTTTGACTTGATTTCAATAACTAAAACGATTTTTAATTAAGTTAACAAAAGCATCACTAATCATCATGAACATCATCAAAAACATCATGGCAACATTTCTCATTTTATTTCAGTTTTTTACAAATATTTATATTTAATCTCAGCTTTTTTTCAGTTAATTTTCATTGTCAATACCATCCCTGGTTTGATGTTGACTTTGCATCGTGTTGTGCTTTAGTAACCGGACCTGGTCGCTCGTCCCGTCCTGAGCTCTGAGCGGAGAGAGAGAGAGAGAGAGAGAGAGAGTGTGTGTGTGAGAGAGAGAGGGAGAGAGAGAGTGTGTGTGTGTGTGAGAGAGAGAGAGAGAGAGAGAGAGAGAGAGAGTGTGTGTGTGTGAGAGAGAGAGAGAGAGAGAGAGAGTGTGTGTGTGTGTGTGTGTGTGAGAGAGAGAGTGTGTGTGTGTGTGTGTGTGAGAGAGAGAGAGAGAGAGAGAGAGATTCGTTTGGTCTAGGCCGGGTTCCTGCGTACAGATGGTTCTCATTACAGTGACTTTAGAGTTTTTATGATGGTGTTTAATTCAGCGCTGGGCGGCGGAGTGAGTGTGTGTGTGTGTGTGGTGTGTGTGTGTGTGTGTGTGAAGGGTCTTTAGATGGGTTTTCAGATAAGAGCGGCTAAATAATGGAAGCTTTACATAAACACATGTTAAAGTAGTGCATTCAGTGTGTGTGTGTGTGTGCTGCTCCCTTTCCCTGGCCTCCACCGGCATTTGTTTAATGTTTCTTGTTTGTGTGTGTGTGCTGTGTGTGTGTGTGTGTGCTGTGTGTGTGTGTGTGTGTGTGGGATGAAAGATGGAGCGCTTCAGTCCCGGACAAACGCCTCCCCCCGACTCCATTTACATTTCTGACTGCGCTTGCGTCCCGCTTTCGTTCAGAGGTGTGTTTGGAGAAACGAGTGAATGGAGCTCAGAGAGATGGGGGGGGGGGGAGTCGGGCACACAGGAAACACTCCCAATGAAAGCGTCTCTCTGACCTCTTAATTCACTCGCTGCCATGAGACGGCAGAGAGACGCTACGTAACATGCTTGAATTAAATGATGTGTGTGTGAGCGTGTGTGTGTGTGTGAGCGAGCGTGTGTGTGAGCGAGTGTGTTGTGAGCGAGCGTGTCTGTGAGCGTGTGTGTGTGTGTGTGTTTGGGATTACTGGATGCCAGTCTGAGCACTGTTTGTCCTGGTTTGTCTGAATTAAGAGTTAACCCTAATATGACAGACAGATAAAGGCTTTCTTCACTATAAGGTCTCGTTTAGGTAATGCATTATTTAACAGTGAGCAATACAAATGCTAGACCTGGTCTATATATATATATATATATATATATATATATATTAGCATTTATTCATCTTTGAATGAATATTCAAAATTACAGTTGTTCATGGTAACAATGAAGTTAAACTAACAAGACCTTATTGCAAAGTTGGCTTACATTGCTGTTTTTCTTTGTGTGTTTTAATTTTTTTTAAACATTTGTTTATATTTTATTTTAATAAAATTACATATATATATATATATATTGGCCAAGGCGTTTTTTTTAAAGTAAATTTTTCCAATTTATTTTATTTTATATTTAATCAATTGTAAATTATTATGATCTTTTTATGTTTTTAGTTTCAGTAATCTTGTGGTTTTGTAATTTTTTTCCTTTGTTTTTTTTAATTGTAATATCTTGTTAATTGATTTGTAATACTTTAACAAACTTATTTAAGTTCTAATTTATGTTTACATTATTAGTAATTTTAGTATGTGCTTTAGACATTGTTTTATTCGTTTTAGTTTAGCAATATTTTTTTTTAAAGTAATTGTAGTACTTCAATTTAAACCTATTTTATGTCAGATAGTTGCCACGGCAACATTTCTCATTTTAGTTTAAAACTAAAACACTTGATATTTTCACATGCTACTATTCTTTGCTTGTTTTTCAAACAGATAAAGTTGAGAGTAAACTGTATTGCATCAGATCAGTTGAACCTCGTGTTAACTTGTATATTAAACCTCTTTGCGTTCGATGTGGAGGAATGACTTGGTTTAGGAAGAATCTCACCCAGTTAAGCTGTTTCCGCTGATCTACAATCACGTCTTTCTAAACATCCCATAAATATAGGGCCCTCGGTGGCCATAACCCCCCCCCCCTTAAGGGGCCCAAACGTTGTTTCCGTGGCAACCTCGTGCCTCATTCCAGGGTTGTTTGGGTTAGCCAAGGAGGAAAGGGCAGCACAGGAAATGACATCATGCCTCGGAGGAAAAAGCCTTGAGTCTTGGGAAGGGCCTCCGCCGAGCGGAAAGAAAACATTACGAGAAAATGACACAAAGCGGCTAGTTGGACGTCCAGAACGACATGTTTTGAACTGTGAACACTTTGTTGTGCCTTTCGCTCGTTACCGGCCACTTCCTCCGCCATCAAGCTTGACATTTGACTCCTCATCCATTTCAAAACAAGGCTAGAAGAGGAACATAGCAGAAGAAAGTCAGTACAGACGCCCTCAGGATCCAGACACCTCAGACACAAACATTTTCTTCAACCGCAATCTAATCGCTTAACTAAACACACAGACAGACTCATGTTTTCTCACGCACACACGTGATCCGTTCATTCAAGTCTTTCGCTGTCTCCGGTCCGACTCACTGAACTATTGAACATCACACTTTTATTATTTACCGTCTAAATGAGAATAAAACTACAACTCGGGCGTCTCCGCTCGACCGGCTCGACCGGCTGTCGAAGCTGGAGTCTGGAAGGACCGGGAACGTTTGAGGAAAAACTTACCAAAGAAATAAGACTAAAATAAATAGATAAAAATAGAAGAAAATAAATACAAAATATGATTAAAATAAATACAAATAGATAAAGACAAATGAAAATTAGGCTAAAATAAGACATTAATAAAAAATTGAATAAGATAAATATTAATTTAATAAAAAAATTCATGAAATAAATTCTAATTTGACCAAAAATAAATAATTTGAGAAAATAACAAGCAAATAAAAAGTTGATTTAAAATAAATAAATAAAATAGAATAAAATAAAAAGTCGAAATTAAGATAAATACATAATAGTTTGATTAAAATAAATAAACATTAAAATAAAATTAATAAAAATTGTATTAAAATAAATAAACAAAATAGAATACATTAAATAAATTTGGTTAAAATAACATACTAATAATAATATACAAATTTTGTTTAAATAAATATGAGGGAAATTCTTTTGATTTATAATAACTAAAACTTAGGTTAAAATAATAAATATAAATGAGACTAAATTAAATAGCGATTTGATTGTAATAAAATTAGAATAAATATAAAGAATAAACTATAAAATATTTAAATAAATAATAAACTGATTAAAATAAGTAAAACTATTTTTTAGAATAAACATTTTAAAAAAAATCTATAAAATAATTAAATAAAAATCTGATTATAATAAGTGAATAAATACTGTACAGTACTATACCGAGTAGAAAAACAACATAATAATGTCGTTCAATAGAAACTAAATATTTTCCAAATAATACTTGATCATATTAGGGCTCTGTGGAATCTCCTGGTGAAAAGTTGAGCACACACACACACACACCACACACACACACACACACACACACCACACAATCACAAAGATTTGGTTCTCACAGCGATTGTTAACATCCTGAATTCTGAACAATGGTGATAGTTATTCTGATGATCACCGCATCGACACTCATAAATTCAGTTGTGACACCAGATTTAGGCGTTTTATTAGTGGAGAGAGTTAAACTGCTGACCTTTGACCTCATAATCAACATGATGTCATAAACGGTTTCCTTTGGCCCGATACTCCCACAGCGAGCGTACAGTATACAACCTGAGCGTCGTGAAATCCCAGCCGTCTGATCCACGTATTAGAGCACAATGGAGGACCACGTGAAGTATTTCCTGTGTGTGTGTGTGTGTGTGTGTGTGTGTGTGTGTGTGTGTTATGTAATGGCTCTCAGTCTAATTGCCAGTTTCCTTTATTGACCTCCAAACAAAGAAGCTGCCAAACATTTCTGTGCGTCCATCGGTCTGTCTCTCGGTGGAGCGCGTGTGAGATTGTTGTTATGATAGCGACGCCTGAGGAAAAAGATAATATTGATAGAGCCGTAACTGACACACACTCATCAGAGAAGTTGCCTCGGGTTTGTTTGTTTAGTTGGTATTTTGCATGACGAATCCCAAACGTCTGCCAGTTGTGTGCAATCATTTCGTCTGCACACGAACGCTAGCACTAGCGCTTCTAGCTACGCAAACCCTCGCGTGTAGTTCAGATGATTACCAGGAGAGGCGCTGTGGCGTGGACGCTTTTCTTCTATAGCTAGCTGTAGAGCTGCAAGATTAAATCTTAGGAAATACATGTTAAATATTAGCGTTGTACTTTTGCAGTTTTTGTAAAATAAAATAATTATTCGTAAAATACAACATTTTTATATTTTACAGTGAAATGTTATAATAGTAATGTTTCTTATTTTTATATTTTTGTGTAAAAATAATCAATAATTTTCAATAACAATAAAATAATTTCTTAAAATAGGATTAATGTTATTATACTTAAATACTATTTTTTTATTTTACAGTGAAATGTTACAATAGTAATGTTTTTTATTTTGTTAAATTTATGTAGTAGAAGTAATAATCATAATCATATACATATTTTTGTATTAAATACTCAAATTTTCAGTTTACAGTGAAATATTACAATTGTAATACTTATTTTAATATTTTTTATTCAGTAATAATAATAATCACAGTAACAATATTTTTTAGTTTTACAGTGAAATTTTACAATCGTAACGTTTCCTATTTTGTTTAACATTTTTATTTAGTAATAAGAATCATGAAAATAACAATAAAGATTATTATTCTTATTTAAATACTTAATTTTTTATTTTATATTGAAATATTACAATCGCAATGTTTCCTATTTTGTTTAATATAAAAAAAATATATATATATATATATATATATGTACAGCCATACAGAGAAACACAACAAACCTGAAAAAATAAAAAATGTTGCTTTCACATCACCCATGTTGAATGTCATTGTGTCCTGCCGTCATCATTGGTTTAGGTTTAGGCCCCTGACCTCTGACCCCTGACCTCACGGCAGCTCGCTGGATTCACGTCCGCGCCCTGTCAGGGGATAAGAGCTCCGGCTGGTCGTAAAAGAGGCCGTCGCCTCCTGTGAACCTCAGCCAGACGAGAGACGATCAATAAAAACACCGACTTCCCTCCAGTGTGTGTGTGTGTGTGTGTGAGACAGACAGAAATAATCATTAACTTCTCCAGACTGCTGAGTGACTCGTGTTGATGTGTGTGTGTGTGTGTGTGTGTGTGTGTGTGATTCCATTAGATGTCCAGACACTTTCTGCTGTTGTTATGGTCATTTGATGTACAAAGTGACTGTTTAAAAAGCTGAGTCTCCTTAAATGGAAAAACTTTGCCCGACATACACCAAAAACACCACTGTGTGTGTGTGTGTGTGTGTGTGTGTGTGTGTGTGTGTGTGTGTGTGTGTGATTCCATTAGATGTCCAAACACTTTCTGCTGTTGTTATGGTCGTTTGATGTACAAAGTGACTGTTTAAAAAGCTGAGTCTCCTTAAATGGAAAAACTTTGCCCGACATACACCAAACACACCACTGTGTGTGTGTGTGTGTGTGTGTGTGGGTGTGTGTGTGTGTGTGGTATTCGAGCGCTCAGACCAAAGGGAGCCAGTGTGGACAGAGGAAGGATGGTTTGTTACCTGAGGCAGTAAAGCTCTAAATGGAGATTTGACTTCAGCTCAACCACAAACAAAGACCCTGAGAGAGAGAGAGAGAGTGTGTGTGTGTGTGTGTGTGTGTGTGTGTGTGTGTGTGTGTGTGTGTGTGTGGTGTGTGTGTGTGTGTGAGGGTGTATGGAGTCGTTTTGTCCCCTTCTACAAGAGAAAGAATGAAACTGCTTGGGGGGGGGAGAGAGCGATTTAAAAGGACCCTATGAAATCCGTTTTATTTGTTCACAAATTCTGTTTTATTTATTTAATTACAAATTCTGTGTTTTCTGTTGTAGTTTTTCTGGATTCCATTCATTTTTTTTTTCTCATTCTGTTTTGTTTGTTTGTTTATAAATTTCATGCTTTGTTTTAATTTTGCTGGATTTTGTTTTAAGTAATTCATTTTATAGTATTTTATTTGAATCATAATTGTTTTATTGTTTCCCAATTATGTGTTTTCAATTTTAACTTTTCTGGATTCCGTTTTAGTTGTTTAATTGGATTTTTAATCATTAAACAGCCTCTCTATTCAATTTAATTTATAAAATGTAATATAATACATTATAAAAAAAATTACATAATTTACAGTAAAACTGCTTTTTTCCCAAATAGAGTGCTGTACGATAGATCTTTATTGTATAGATTAAAACTTTAATTTAAAAATCTCTGTATATTCTTTAATATATTAATGTTAATGGCTAAAATCAATATTATTATTTAGTCTGCGTTTTTTTGGCAGTTTGTCATGAAGACCCTCGAGTTTCTGTCTCTGTGCAATAACGAGCTCATTTAACTCTAGTTCAGAGCGTTTGGACGAATAGAGTTCAGGATGTCAACTGAAGGCTTGAGGCTGTAGAAGACTAGCTGTGTGTGTGTGTGTGTGTGTGTGTGTCATGTTGCACGCTCTATTTCAGGACACTCTCTGCGTCTGGCTGTCACCATGTCATTCGGGCACTGTGACACTGTGGTCATCCAACCGACCGACACCGAGACGCCACACACACACACAGCAGTAAATCCATAACCTATACGCTCAAATCCGTTCACACGCACACACTCACGTACCTGTGCTCAGAGTTGTGGCTCTAGTTGAATAAACACATTGTGTCGTTTGAACACACACACACACAAAGTCAGAGGTCTGTTTGATGTATGATTTGTGTGTGCGTGTGTGTGTGTTACTCAGGTTTGCTTGCTGTTCACGATGTCGTCAGAGAGACTAGTCAACTATTAAGACGGAAATAGCATCAGTCTGGCACATAGCAACCACACACACACTAAACATTAAACAGCTAGTTGTGTGTCAGTATAAAGACGACTCTAGCCGTCTCCATATAATAGCAAACAGGAAGTAGATGCTGTTCTGTACTATGCTTTAGTGATGCTAATACTGTGAAATATTGATATATATAGACCATGGTATTGCTGTAGTTTTTACATGGTGTAATTAGATGCTCATCTGAATAACAATTTGTCATTCACAAAGACTTTTATGCTCACCAAGACTGCAATTTTTTAATTAAAATACAGTAAAAATTGAATTTTTTAAAAACATTTTACAATTTAAAATAGCTGTGATCCATTTGAAAATGTAATTTATTCTTGTGATGAAAGCTGAATTTTCAGCATTCATCATCGTCACGTGATCCTTTAGAAATCATTCTGACACATCACTGTACCATGGTATATTTAAAGTTTTTACTTGGTGTTATTTTTTTATGATTCAGTAATACTGTGTTATTTTAATATATACCTTGATACAGTTTGATTACTGTATTCACATACAATGCTACTTAAATGGCACCGTAAGCTCTTATAATGGTATTACTATGGAAACACATCCAAACAAGCATGTTTGTAAGGGTTGTAATGATGGCTCTACCTACTCCAGTCATCAACTTAGTCTGGGCTGGTGCGTAATTAACAATACTGCTGAATTACCGCCTACTCACCCGATCTGAGATTAAAGAGAGACTGTGGACATACAAAGAGTCCAGATGACTAAAGAACTGCTTAACTTTAACTTTGTATACTAACCGGACGTCAGATCAATCTTTGTTTTCACTGAAAGCAAAAACATTGCACAAAGCATGGTGTTTAATATACATAGCAAGATGTGGACCAATGAGATTTCCTGTAGGCGGAGCTAAGTTGCATAAAGTTCATTGCATTATTATTATTCTATTTGGTGTGTCTTCTATATCGTTACATCACGAAGCTCAGAATGGGCGTTGACAGCGGATTTCTCTCCTATCGCTGTCAAAACTGGCGTTAGTTGGCGGAGGCGAGCACAATTGCAGATTTATTGTAGCGCTGACGTCAGAACATTGTTCGGGTTGGCGTACGGAACAGAGGCGGTCCAGACGAATGATAAGCAGTACTGCTAATGTAAACAAGCACTGGAGGCCAGTGGCGCTGCTCTGTGCGGGGCGGCAGATTCCTCACATTCCGTCGCTGCCTCTCGTGAATGCTGAAATTAAGGATGCAAGATATGTTTGGCATAGCTCAGGACGGTTTTCCTGGACCGAAGGCATGCGCTGGTGTGAAAGTGTGTGTGTGTTTACTTATTTGGGCTAGTGTTCCCATCTAATCTAGTCAGTTTATCTCCTCAGCTCTCTACTTCCTTCCTCGACAACACTGTTCACTTTTGGAGGCTCTAGTAAAGCCAGTTTCTGATGGGTTTCCAAGTGGGTCACATACTGTTGGTGGTTTTGGTTTTAGCCCAATAGACCATCTTGGTCAGGCTGGAAGAGCTTGTAGACCACTTGATCTATTATCTTCTGGTTTTTCCAGCAGGGATATAGTGATGTTTACTTGATAAAGATACATTGGCATAAATATTATTTGGTTTTTATATGGAAGTCTAGTGAAGCCAATATCTGGTGGTTCTTATTGGTTCAAGTTGGTCATAATCTATTCTAGATGGTTAATCAGTTGGCCTACCCATTGGTGGTCTTTGTTTCGGCCTTCTAGACCATCGTTTTCAGGCTGGAAGAGCTTGAAGACCTCCTTGGACCAACAAGTACTAGTTTGATCACCTTGATCTGGCATCTTCTAGATTTTACAGTAGCGATTAAGTGAAGTTCACGTAATGACGTTAAATTGTCATAATTAAGAATTGTTTTTCCTTCCTCAATCAACACTTCACTCACTTTTACTCTGCTGGAAACTCTAGTAAAGCTAATTTTTGATGGTTCTTACTGGTCCAAATTGGTTATAATCTAGTCAAGATGGCCCTCCTAATTGATGGTCTTGGTTTCAGCCTGGTAGACCATCTTGGTCAGGCTGGAAGAGCTTTTAGACCACCTTGGACCAGTAAGTACTAATTTGACCACTTTGATCTCAAGCAGGGATTCGGTGAAGTTCACTTGATGACGTTAAATTGGCATAAATAATAAATGGTTCTTGTTGAAAAGTGTAGTGAAGCCAATATCTGGTGGTTCTTACTGGTCCAAGTTGGTCATAATCTATTCTAGATGGTTAATCACTTGATCTACCCATTGGTGGTCTTTGGTGGGCTGGAAGAGCTTGTAAAACCATCTTGGATCAGCAAGTACCAGTTTAACCACCTTGATCTGGGATCTTCTAGTTTTTCCATCATGATTCATTGAAATTCACTTGATGATATAATTAATAAATGTCTCTCTTTCCTTCCTCAATCAACTCTTTGTTCACTTTTACAACTGTTGGAAACTCGACTAAAGCCAATTTCTGATGGTTCTTACTGGTCCGAGTTGGTCATAATCTAGGTTAGATGGTTAATCAGTTTGCCTACCCACTGGTACCTTGGTAGACCAGCGAATACCAGTTTGACCATGCTAATCTGTGATTTCCTTGCTTTTCCAGCAGGGATTCAATGCAATTCACTTGAAGTTAAACTGGCATAATGAATAACCTCATCTTTCTTGTCTCTCTGTAGATTCCTTGGCTCTTCAGGAGCGTGGAGAACAGCCTCACTGGTGTGTGGTGGCGTACTGGGAGGAAAAGACCCGTGTTGGGCGCCTCTACTCCGTCCAGGAGTCATCTCTGGACATCTTTTATGACCTACCTCAGGGCACAGGCTTTTGCTTGGGCCAGCTCGCCTCCGACAACAAGAGTCAACTGGTGCAAATGGTTCGGGCCAAGATCGGCTACGGCATCCAGCTGAGCCGCGAACCCGACGGCGTGTGGGTGTATAACCGGAGTTGCTACCCCATATTCATCAAGTCAGCCACACTGGACAACCCCGACTCGCGTACGCTGCTGGTGCATAAAGTATTCCCCGGCTTTTCCATCAAGGCCTTCGACTTCGAGAAGGCGGGAAGCCTACAGCGACCCAACGACCACGAGTTCAGCCAGCAGCCGCGGACAGGCTTTACCGTGCAGATCAGTTTCGTGAAGGGCTGGGGGCAGTGCTACACCAGGCAGTTCATCAGCAGCTGCCCCTGCTGGCTGGAGGTCATATTCAATAACCGATAACAGTGAGCTCCGCCCCCTCACCACGCCCCCATTCCTTCATGGAGACGGACTAGCCCTTACCTTTTATGGACCCTTGTTTTTCACGAGAAGTTCTCAAAGGATGTTTTACGAGAGAAATGGAAAACGGAAGTTCACGTGGACTTGTTTAATAAATGACTAAGATTTAATTGTGAAATAAAAGCTAAAATGTATTTTATGTTAAATATAAATATATTATTACCTGTAAATACGAAGTTTTATATGCATTGTTATTTATGTATTGTGCAATGTGTTGATGAGAAAAAGAGATGCACTTTGCTTAATATAAATGCAAACAAAGAAATGCCAAAATAAAACAAAAAATACAGAATACATCTCTGAATTTGTGTTTTTGCTAATCTACTGGTTATTGTAAGTCCAACTGTTCAGCAGTTTGATTTATCTTAGTGTCATTTTTTCACCCACAAATTAAAGTTTTAGCAGAGATAGAAATTTCTACATATATACATATTACACCATAAACAGAATACATTTTTTTTTGTTATGCTCAGCACTAAAATACATGTCAATTCACTAAATATTAATATTTTTAAAAAAAACTGGTTTTTTTTTTCTTATGCTAAATAGTTAAAAAACATTTCATATATGCAAGCAAGCATACGCATATAGATTTATACATTTTATTACATAAATTATATATTACTCAGTCTAGTAATCATGAGCAACTGTAAGAGTCATGGAAATTCATTGTCCAAAATTGGTTCATGCGGATAGAAAATCTCACAACTAATGACCCACATTGCTTTTTATTTCCATCTGTGTCATGTTTTAATATTTAATGAGGATTCATAGACAATGTGAATGCGCTTCTGTGAGAGAAAATTCCCTCAGTCTAACTCGAATGCCCCGTGGGCCGTTGTGTGCCAGGAACAGAAGGTCTCTGGGGGAGGGGAAGTGTCTGCGGGCCGTCTAGACGAGTGCCACACCTCCTGATATGGACGTCTGCCGGGGGGGGATTACAGCCGTAAGCCTGCTCTGACCTGAGAGACCTACATTCACCAGACCCACACAGACCTGAGAGACAAACACAGCCATTATTTCATGATGAAAACATAACAGTAAAAATGTGGTGTTGGTTCTCAGTCTGCGTGTCTCTCTCGGGTCGGTTCGGAGCGTGTTGGTGACTAAAGGGTATTCCGGGGTATTAGTGTCATGGTGGTGCCCTGGTCTCTGTAATCCAAACTCTCCTAATGCATCTAAAGCTTGTGCTGGCCAGAAACCCGGACAGATGCTTCGACCCGACACCAAGAGCGTATTTATTCCCCTTCTGATCAACAACTAACTCCAAAGATCCTGAACCATGAACACCCAATCGAATTACACCATGAACAAAGACAATTATGAAGAACTAAACTAATACAATTAATGCATTAAAACACGAAATATTTTTTTCTTATGCTCAGCGCTAAACTATAAATTGATATATACACATTGTGTATAGTGTCTATTTTTTGTATATGTTAGCATACATAGTAAACATTTATATATAATATAATACAGTATTATATATGATACATATATTTCTACTAATTTTGAGCGCATGTTTTATGAAATAATTTAAACTTGTCCAATAATGAGTGACAGGTTTTTTTATTCACCTACAAAAAAAAAAAAAAAAGTTATATTTCTGGTAAAAAAATCTACCAAAATATCTAAGTACTAAAATTATAATCGAAGTACAATATAAGTATTTCAGACCTGGCCATTCATATGCAAACTCAGACTCTAAAAAAATATTTTTTTTTCTTTCACTCAGCTCTAAAATATATAATATGTTTTATAAATATTAACACATACATATTCTTTTTTTATTATTAGAAATATTTATAAACAGACTTTACATGTACATCATCGAATGTTTCTCCTGTGATATCAGAATGGAAAATCTATTTAGTTCTATTTGGAATCTTTATATTTTAGAGTCAGTTTTGTTTATTTAAAGTTAGAGCAATTAACATCACATCAATGTGTGCACATATGTGTTTATACTGAATCACAAACAAAAAGATGTCGGGACAGGGATCACGAGATTAGGGAAGGGTGATGTGGGGATATTAACTTAAAAAAAAAAAAAGTCTTATTGAATTTAAAAATAGGAATCATAAACCTTATGCAAAATATTTTCTATTTATATTTTCAGAATAAATCAATATACAAGATAAACAGGTTAAAAGACCAAAAATGTGCATTATGACTAATACAAACTTTTACACAGTATAATATATATATGTTTACAGACATAGAGTAAAGTTTATGAAAATATTAAATGTTCAGATCACATTTGACCCCAACATAAAATAAGTAATAATTGCAAAATACAGGTAAAACACCGGTGTAAAAAAATACTGAAATTGCTTCAAATCAATTCCATAAAACAAATCCTTCAATCAATCATGTTAAATAAGGGCAGTCTCATTCATTTGACTACTATTAAACGATACATAATAGTATATTATTTGAAATGTTTCAGCAGAACATTTAAAAGTACAGGTGTCCCGAGATTCATTTCAAATGTACTTTAGTTTTCTTACAAACAAAAGGGTTCTTAAAATAGGAATCATTGTCTTTAAGTAAAATATATTTTATATAATATTTTGAACATAGCTGAACGTGTGTGTGTGGGGGGGGGGGGTCACGTTACGCTCACCGCACAAGCCAAAACCTGCTTCACTTTATCTGATTTGATTTTCTCTCTCATCAATCAGATACCGCCGCTGCCCTCATACACCGAGTGTTTTCAGTTTGCTCTTCACACGCTACGAGCGGAGAACGTTCCTGACTCCGACATGAAGCCGAAGCGTCTGATCCTCCTCCTCCGAGGTCAACAAACATGAAAATATGCCATTATTTACTTGCCAAACTCACTCTCATGGTCCAAAACAGACAAAAGCATCTGTATGACTCAAGCGTGTTTAGACTTCAGTACTCTGTATGAGGAACAGACTGACATTTAACTCATTGATTGTGCATCGAAGCTTAGAAATCATTCATATGTAATAATAATAATAATGATGATTATGTCATTTTCACTAAATGAAACGCATGCAATCTGTTTGAATATGGTAAATGCAGAGTGATTTTTGAGCATCACTGAGAGACTAATATAGTTTATCAATAAATTGGATTATTTTTCTATTTTAATTGTAATTTTAGGTTTAAATTGTAGTGATGTTTTTAAATGTCTTTGTAATTTATTTTTTATTTTGGTACAAGCCAAACTAAAGAAATATATATATATATATATATATATATATAAAGAGTTCAGATGCAAAAGCCTCCAAGTACGTCTGACGTTTTTCTTTAAAACGAGTATTTCTGTCTGGCTACTATCATGTGTAGAGAACTGGTTCTTCTGAACGGGTCGAGGATGGGATTTAACACATTTGAAGTGAAAGTACTTGATGAACAGACACTACGTGTGGAGCGCATTCACTCAGCAGCATTATCTCATTTTGACCAAAATTGCTTTTAGAGAGAAAGATTATTTTATATATATTATATATATATATATGTTATTAGTGCTGTCAACCAATTAATCACGACCAAAATAAACATTTTTGTTTATGTAATAAATGTGTGTGTTCTGTGTATTTTTATTATGTATACACACACACACACACATACCGAATATAGGAAAGCTAGCCAGGAACGGAATAAATAAAGAGAAAGTTCTCAATATGAGAATTTAGTATTATACACTCAACTTTCTCAATATGAAAACAGGAGCCCACAGGACACGAACAAACCCCTGAACTCACAGCACTTATAAACCAATGAATGAATGAGACGGAGCCCAGAAATCTCTGTGAGTGAGTGAGAGAGTGAGTTGGAGTGAGTTGGAGGGAGTGAGTTGGAGTGAGTTGGAGTGAGTGAGTTGGAGTGAGTTGGAGTGAGTGAGTTGGAGTGAGTTGGAATGAGGTGAGTGAGGTGAGTGAGTGAGTTGGAGTGAGTTGGAGTGAGGTGAGTGAGGTGAGATGCTAAACCGAAGCAGAGATCTGGACTGGTGTCGAAACACTCTGAACACTTTACACGAGCAGCAACACAGCAGATAGCATCACCCATCATTTACAGTTTTGAAAAAATTGAACATTTATAATAAGCATAAGCAACTCTAATCTAATGCTAAAATGCCACGCAGTTCACTAGATTCTGGAACAGGGATATAGTGTGGAATTTTCCGCTTTGTACTTATATTAAAATATTGATATTGTAATTAGCTTGTGTATGTGGTACATTTAGCATAAATACACAGTGTAGTAAAGTTTAGCCAAGCTTGACTATTGTTTGGGTCCAGAACATAAACATAGTAAATCAGAAAGTGCACGAGAGAGTGAATATTCATAAACTAAATTGATTTGAAAACAATGCATTTCTATTCTCATAATAAATTAAGATTCAGAAAAATCAAGGACAGTAGTTTACAGTCATGTTTATCTTTGTTCAGAGAATTGGCCTTTAATTTGTATGTTTTATATAAGTAAAATATAAATATTAGATGAAATGTTGCCTTGGCAGCTGTAACAAAAAATTAGAATAATTAATACATAATTGTAAACTAAAATGACTAAAACTTAAATAAAACTACATGGAGATATAAAACATAGTAAACTAAAATAAAAAATACAATTAAAGGTTAATTTAAAATATTAATGAACTATAGTAGTAAATAATATACATTATTTTATTTATAATAAATATATTTTTATATCAATATTATTTATAGAAAATCTATTTATTTGTAGATATTTTTCTTATATATGATATTAAATAGTATGTTAGTAGTGGTTTTTGTAGTAGTAGATGTGTGCTAGCATATTTACGTTTAAAACTAGAAAAAATATTATAGATGAAAAACTTACAAAATTAGAAATGCTGCCTTGGCAACAAACTGAAATGAAAAAAAATAAAATTAAAACTGAAAATACAAAAGGTTAATTCAAAATAGTAAAGACCTAGTAATAGTAAATACACAAAAATATTATATTATATTTTAACAAAAATACATTTATATTTGTTTAATTTAAAATGGAAAAAGAGACAAAAAAAAAAACTAACTTCAAATGGAAATATAAATTTCAGGTCAAATTTAAATTAATAAAATTGAATTAATTAAATTTAAAATAAAACTCTGCTTAAACGTGAACCAATGCTTGCACCACTAGCTGAAGTGTACAAGTAATGACTGTTTTCAAAGAGGTTTCCTAAACCCTCCCCTCGTCTACCATTGGTCAGAAAGCCCCGGGCTCAACGCACACCATTGGTTCAGTGTTTGCATTCTCAAAACAAACCATTTTGGAAGTGCCACAGACTTTACACTCAAATGACACACTTATGATTGTATCTGCATATTAATTTGCAATAGCAAGTATTTCACCATTGTTAATGGCTGTGTAAGCGTGTGTCTGCTCTGTATCTGTCTGTACCGGTGTCTGGTTCTCCGTCAGCGGGGGGTGCAGGACTGCTGTCTCCCCCCCCCCGCGGAGCTCCTGACTGGGCAGCTCTGTCTGCTGAAGCCCCATAAATCAACTCTGCACCACACTGGAGGGAAGTTTGCATTAAGAACTGCCTTTAATCCAGACGCCTTTTATCTAATTAAAGTGTCTGAAAGAGGAACTACAGGGGGTCCTCAACACCCCCGTTACCACACACACACACAGCAGAAAACAGAAACACATGTGCCATAAACACACACACACACACACAAACACGAAGCGTGTCATCTGGCCGTGTACAGAGCTGGATCACTATACAACATAATTTATGGGTCTGTGGAAAAACAAACACACAAGAGCAAACACTGAAACGCTCACACACGTATATAAAGGTCAGTGCATTCAATTTCCTACATGTACATATGCATGTATAAAACCTGCCAAAAATATGTCCAGGTCACATTTCAAAAGATATTTAATTACATGTTTAATATCAACATTTAATTAGCCATTGTACCAGAAACATTATATGTAGTACAGTAAATGATTTTGCTGTAAGTAGACAAACAAACAAGTTGCTGTAATAAAACAAATTATATATGTTATTATTTATTATGTATTGATATACTTTTAAAAATATTTTTTATGGTAGTTAATTATTGTACTTTACACTCATAGAAAATATTTTTTTGTTACTGTATATATACACAGCATATAGCAACAAAGAGTTATATACATACACTATATACACACACAAACAGTATTTTTGTTATTATATATGCAATATCATTATTATAAAATATATTACAATACATTAAGTGTAAATGCAAAATGTTAATTATATTTAGTCATTTAGCAGATTAATTTAGTCATTGATTAATTATCCTAATCATTTAAATCAGCATGAAAGTTGACCCTGATATTTTGTTAAGTTTTTTATTTTTTTATTATGCTTGCTTATTCATGAGAGATCTATAAAACTCACCAATCAGTGTTCAGCACTGAACTCACATTTACCATAACCAGCAAACATTGATTATTATTTTTTAATTCCTTGTTTTTAATGTCTATTTCATGTAAAGCACTTTGAATGACCACGGTGTATGAAATGTGGTATATAAATAAACTTGCCTTGGTCAAGTTCAAACACAAACCTCCCTAATTTCTGTTTGATAAAGGCTCTTTAGAGGACCTCAAATACACAGTTGCTGTCCTGTACTCCTCCGTCTCTGTGATTGTCTTTAGATATTTTTACCCCTTTTATCGTTTAGCAGGTGAATGCATTTTATTCTAAATGTTAAGCATCAAAAACATCCAACAGGAAACCTTTTCTGTAAATTCTGGCAGCATCTTTGTCAAAATATAAACAAGACAAGCTTCTTTTGGTATTTTCGAGTGCATTTGAAACGTGTTCCGCCTCCCGGATGATTGATGTTCAGTCAGCATGCAGGGTTGAATGCATGTCTATACAGCACATCAACAAGCTAAAAGACAGGTGGATTATGGGATGTCATGGGAACACACATGCACAATATGGATGTGCTGTCACACTGATTGATGTCAGAAAGAGTCACACCTACTCTGAGGCACTCAGAGAAAATGCCTGATCATGAGATGAAGTGTTCAGTCCATCACAGGCGAATGATCAGAATCTCGTGGATTTGAGTGACCGCTCAGATTGAGCCGCTTGTGCTAAATCATCACGGTCAACCAGACGGACACTGAAGGAGGGACCAGAGCCGACAGATAAAGACCAGAAGATCACAGAGACTCAAGGGTGCAGGACTGTTTCTCACTTCTGACAGTAAGAATCCGCCTAGCAACCATCCAGAACAACCTAGAAAAACATAGCAACCATCTAGAACACCCCACCAACCACCTGAAAACAATTTAGAACACCCTAGCAACCACTCAAAACACCCCAACAACCAGAACACCAAAGCAACAATCCAGAGTACCCTAGCAACCAATTACATCACCCAAGCATAAACCTAGCAACCCTCAAAAAAACCAGAAAACCCTAATCATCCTAGCAACCACCTAACAACCATCCAGAACACCCTAGAAATCACCCTAATCATCCTAGCAACCACCTAACAACCATCCAGAACACCCTAGAAATCACCCAAAACATTCTAGCAACCATCTAGAACACCCTAGAAATTACCCTGAACACACTTATCAAGTCAGCAACCACTTAGTATCCATCTACAATACACAAGCAACTAGCTGGCAACCTTTTAGAACACCCTAGCAACCACTCAAAACACTCCAGCAATTAGAACACCATAGTAACAACCCAGAGTATTCTAGCAATCAATTAGACCACCCTAGCAGCCACCTTGCATCCATAGAGAACACCATAGAAACCATTCAGAACAACCTAGCATCCACCGAGCAACCCTCAAGAACACCATAGCTAGCAACCATCCAAAACACCCTATAAAATCCTAGCAACCACCCAGAACACCATAACAACAACCTAGCACACCCTAGAAACCAATTAAAACACCATAGCAACCATCTAGTACACCCTAGCAACTATCCAAAATACCCAAGCAACCACCAACTATCTAGATCACCACCTGAAAATCTCCCGACCATCCTAGCAACCACCTAGAACACCCTAGAAACTAATTCGGACACCCTAGAAACCACCTAGCAACCTAGAAATCACCCAGAACATACTAAAAACCACCTAGCATCCATCTAGCACACTCTAGCAACCACCCAGATCACCTCAGAAATTACCTAGAACATCCTAGCAACCATTTAGAACACCCAAGCAACCACCAACCCTCCAGAACACATTAGCAACCACTTACCTTTCATAACTTTATTTACTACAGTTATCATAATGATTTTTGGTTGAAGACACTCTCAAAGACTAACAGATGAATCCGAAGGGCTGATGATGTGAAACTGTGCCTGTGTTTAAAATACACCGCGCCTGAGAAATATTCACACTGCTGTGCATCTTTAAAAGTCGTGTTTCTTTTGAATCGCCGTAATTAGTGACCAATAAAACCACAACGAGATATAGTTGCTAAGCAACAACGCGTCTGGAAATAGAGACGATGTACAGGTGTTATTTTTGACAATAGAGCTGATGGAGTGTAACCCAAGAAGTCCTGACGTGATTTAAAATACTCACAACTAGGGATGCACCGGTTGACCGGCCAAAGATCGGAACCGGCCGGTTTTTGCTTATAATGCGCGATCGGCAACCGGCCGGTTTTTGTCTTTTTTTCGGCCGATTTTTCCGAAAGTGCGAACATGTCATTTGTGTAGAAGACATTCGGCAGGAGCACAACAAACACAGAAAAACAGATACAATGAAGCGAACAGCCGTTGGTGTAACATTACTGGCACACAAATAAGAACCGCTTTCCTTTGCTGCTCTAGCTGAAGTTGCTAGTGATGGGTCGGTCTTGAACGATTCATTCATTTTGAATGAATCTTTAATGAGACTCGAGAAGAACGAGTCGTTTCGGGGAGTGATTCGTTCAGTCGTGCATGCGCACCATCCTAAAGGTTCTGTACTGGAATTAGTTCACCTGTTTCGAGTCTTCGGGTTTTTCGAGTCGTTCGTTCATCGCGTGACTAATGCAGTATGAGCCGGAAAGATAATTGATTAGTTCACTTTTTGAGTCTTCGGGTTTTTCGAGTCGTTCGTTCATCGTGAACGAGACTCAAAGGTCCGAGTCGGTAAAATGATCCGAACTTCCCATCACTAGAATTTGCGCGAGCGTATCTGTCCACGCCCTGCACAAGAATAGACCGTGAACAGTTGTTCAGCGCAGCTTCTCACGTGTTGGATGAGAAAAGAAACAGACCAACTTGCGACAAAGCTGAAATGCTACTTTTTGTAAAGAATAAAACGTTCAAACGTATAAACGTCAGTTCTGTACAAGATTATTATTTTTATTTTACCTTAAAATTACATTGACTTAATTCGATTTAACAAGCACGAGCTGTAGCATCTTTGTTTTTGCTCGTTGCACTAAACATTATTTGGTTTAACATTTTGGAATAATTTATTTATATAGCCTACTTTGGTTTTATTTAGTTTCACTGGTAAATACCTTTTTTCTTTTACACCAATTTTAAAAATGACAACAAATGTTGATTAAGTAACATCTTTGTTTGGACTGTTGAATGTGTGTTGGTTGTGTTGTTTAGATTGTAACTATGCAAATGTTGCCTTTAATTTCACATGGTTACTGTTAATGTTTTCATTTAAGGCCAGTTTTATGTAGTTTCAACCCAATTTAAAAACCATCTTGGTCCATCTTCAACTGGGGTGGCAAATGAGGCAGAACTTGTAAAGATGCTTGTTTGTTTTTTCTAATAAAATATATTGATAGGCATTTAAAATTAGTTTAATATGCTATATCCATTAAAATAAATGGATTATAATGCAAGTTACTAAAGGCTCTGTGTTACCAGAAAATACATTAACACCAGAGACAGTAACACCACATACAAATCAGCTTAGACTTTTCTAAAATGGAGGCTGCCATCATGATGATTTCAAGATCAGGGGACATTTTGGAAATATCAACAAGTATGTATTTATATATTTTTTTATCAAAATATGCCAGATCTGCAAGTTATCAACATAACACCCACATACACTAATGACAACACATGAAATTGTCAGAGATTTAGCTAACTTCAAAATTTATAAGAAAGAATGTACTCCCCATGCACCCCTCAGATCAACCAGCACCTGCAGTGACCGTTACACACAGGAAGTAGTCCAAATATAATTCTCCCTTTTCTTAAAGGGGTGACATCCATTGTTAAAACACCACAGACATGAATTTGGGGGGCAACTTTTTTCTTATATATATATATATATATATTTTTTTTTTTAAACAATTAAATATTATACATGTTAAATAAAATCTATATGCACTATATAACCACTTTATTGTGTTAGAATCTTTCATTATTTCTTCTTGGTTGCTTAAAGGGAAAAAAAAAATCGGTATCGGAATCGGAATCGGCCAGTTTGCTCGAAAAAAATCGGTATCGGAATCGGCCACGAAAAATCATGATCGGTGCATCACTACTCACAACACAGCTTCATATTCATCAACACGAGCCTAACAGCTCAATCCAGCCGCTTTATACCAAACACTAGCGACTTCACCGTGTGCTAACTAAACTACAGCAGTTCTCCAGGTCAGAGGTCAGGTGACGAGAACAATCACACACCTGCTGAAATGCGTTTGCTGTAGATCCGTTGTTCTGACATTTTATCCTACCCGTCAGATTTTCCTACCTCGGCTTACTGCGCATGCGCGCATCAATATTGCATGATTTTTCTTACGCTGAACAATATTTAATGTATCTGCATTACTGTACGGGTAGGTGTAGACTTTAATAAGACACAATCTAATAGGTAGAAAAAAATATTTATTGTTGGTTTCCGGTACTAGCTGTATCCCTTCTATCCACAACCGCGAATATAACACGTAATTACTGTATGTGCATTAACGTTACTGTAAGGCTAATTTTAGGGTTGTGGTAGGTGTACACATTAATAAAACAATTTAACAGGTTAGCACAAATCGACACCGTCCCGCTGCAGTCCGCAAACAAACGCATTTATGTAACGACAAACACTGTAAAACTATTATCATCATGATTGATATTCAGCTTAGCAGCGATAAATATGACAAATCCTCACCTGCTGGAGGACAAAACAGGGGCCTGATTCACAGAATGAACGTCTCTTTCAGATGTGAAAGCTATAAATCGCTAATTATCTTGAGCTTGCGCGCAATTAAATGGTTTCAGCTCTCTGCTTTTAAACGACTCCTAATTAATCTCATTAACATATACAATATCACCAATCATCATAATTTAGAACAGCTAAGTTAGCTGCAAGAACAGCTTACATTTAAAAAGAAACTGTAATACTTCGAAAATAAAACCGTGACGTTACTAGCACCTTTCCACGTCAAAGACCGTTGTTATAGACGGTTTCATCGGGCTCACGCGCCCGGATCGAGGTAACTTCCGGTCTGTGTTTGTATATCGGGCTGTTGATCAAATCACTGGCTTCAAATGTTGTATAGGTTTATTCTAAAAATGGGGCGAAAGCTAAAAATTGATCTGAGAAGTCTAGGTTTCAAACATGAACAACTTGAATAATAATAACATGTTTTATTTGTATAGCGCCTTTCAAGAACCCAAGGTCACTTTACAATATAATACAAGCAATTGGCAAACATAATACACCAAACAATCAGAGGGAATAATCATACAAACATGTGTTGACAACAAGAAACTACAGATAATTATTAACAAGAGGTCTCGCAATCATATGATGAACATCGGTTAGGCTATGTCAAGAAAACGGTCATGTGACGTATAGACAGAAGTTGAAGAAAGAGAAAACAGAGAGGTAGATTTAGAGAACAAAGTGAATAGATGAGTTTAAAGTTGAAACAGTGAGAAAGGAGGCAAGCACGAACATTATGGGGCAGCTTACTCCACAGGGCCTATAATACACCCACCGTAGAGAGTTATACTTGGGCACAACAAGCAACTTATCATTGCTAGATCTGAGAGTCTGTGCTGGAACATATGGTTGCACTAACTCGACTAAGTATTGAGGCCTTTATGGGCCTTATACACTACAACTAAGAGTTTGAACTGTATACGTTTGGCCACCGGTAACCAGTGACGTTGGTGAAGGAAGGGAGTGATATGTGCAGATTTTTTATTAAATGTAAGGACTCGAGCAGCAGAGTTTTGCACCATTTGGAGACGATTAATAACTTTGGCAGGTAAGCCGCTATATAAGGAGTTACAGTTACTTTTGAATGTAATTAATTACAGTTGAATGGCAAACACAGTCCTAACAGAATCTCAGATGAAACCTGAATGAAGTACTGAACTCTTAACTGCATTTTTTTAAACTGGTCTGGTCTTTGATTACAGCACAAAACATCAAGAAAACATCAAGCAGAAGGAATTCATTGTGTGACTTCAAATTCACAGAAATCAAAGCAAAGAAAGTTTCCATTACAAATGATGTGATGATAACGTATGCATACAGAGCCAGTGTTCATGCAACATTTACACACGCAAACACACACACACGCAAACACACACACACACACACACACACACACACACACACACACACACACACACGACACACGCAGACACACACACACACACACACACACACGCAGACACACGCAGACACACACACACACACACACACACACACACACACACACACACACACACACACACACAGATTTCAGTCTGCTTGTGCATCCTGCACTAGTGTGCATGTGTGATGTCTGTCTGTTAGAGTTAGGATAAGGTCACTGAGGTGTGTGTGTGTGTGTGTGTGTGTGTGTGTGTGTGTGTGTGTGTGTGTGCGCGCTGACCCAGCTAACAGGGAATGTTCTCTCAAACTTATACAAATATTCCTCCAATAAATAGAACATTTATTCAAAGTTCTCTGATCTATAATAATAATAATATGTTCAAACTGTTAGCACAAAAACATTTCTACATTGTTCGTGAATTTATTTTCCTGAAATGTTTTAGTTGAACATTTGTATAAAAAAAGACATTTGTATAAACATTTGTATAATTATTCCAAAATATTGTTTTGTAACTTAATGGGAAAGTTACGTAAATGTTTTTGTTAGCAGAGGAGTTATCTGGGCTGTTTAATAATGTTTTCAAAACATTAACTAATGTTATTTCATTTACTGAAGTAAAGAAGCAGTTTTTAAATCACAAGATATATAAATATGTTCTAAAAACATTTTACTTAATGTTCATGTTAAGTTATGAAAACGTTATTTCTGAATATTCTCTGATCATTCAAAACATAGTTTTTAAACGTTGAAATTACATTTTTTTTTCTTGGTTATGTGAATATTAAAGAAAATAATTTTGAATGGTCTCTGAACCATAAATATTAACGTATAGTTTCTGAAAACATTGAACGATGATGAATAAATAATGTTTTTTTTGTGCTGATGTTTAGAGAACGCTGTTAAACACCAGTTCACTTTACGATAGACTTCTCTTACAGCACTGGAAGAATGTTTGTTCATAACTTTGGGACAACCTTTCCAGAACATTCTGAGAACATTATAAGAACTTTCATTATTTTAAGAATGTTAGCTGAGCAGAATCAAGATGATGATGAAGATGTGTTAAGGTGCGTTCACACCAGACGCGAATGACGCGAATCGCGCGAATGATTTACATGTTAAGTCAATGCAAAGACGCGATATTCAATCCTGCGGCGCTATTCGCACGAATGAGGGGGCGCGAATTACGCGGCGCGAATTGAGCGTTTGACGCGCCATTCGCGTGAGTTGAAAAATCGGAATTTTGGCGGATATTCGCGCCGCGTTAACCAATCAGGAGCTTGCTCTGGCAGTGACGTCATTACGAGCGGAGGCAGAAAATCCGAAACAACAATGGAGGACAAAGTAATCGTGGTTGTATGTGGGTACCTGGAGCTGTATATACATATTCGTACTTTTACAAAAACAGGAATACATTTTGCAACGAGACTGGAGCTGTCTGACAGAAGCCCCTCCCATGACGCGAATTCGCGTCTGTTTTGTAGTGAATTTCACGCGCGAATAGCACGATTTATTCGCGTCATTCGCGTCTGGTGTGAACGCACCTTTAGAAGAGGCAGGATGTCGTGATTTCTCAGAAGCCTCAAAAATAAATGTTCACACTTGCAGATCTAAAGCGAGCTGGTGAGAGACGGGACGAGTCGAGGTGTAAAGCGAGGGAAGCAGCACATCTCTCACATCCGAGGCCGACGGAAACCACAGTGAAGTGAGGTTATTCTCCAGAAGCTCTGACAAAGACACCTCATCTGATTAATAAACCCTGCACCAGTGTTGAGATACTGAAACACATCTCAAACAGAGCAGAAGTTCACCACACTGTGCACATTTCTCACATATCTGGTTCCAAACCAGTCTCTAAAATAAAGGCATTGATTGTTCTGCGAAGAACATTTGACATTCATGGAAACTTTCACTGCACAAAGCCAATGTCTCACTCATATGAATGTCGAATGTGGACGCATGAATAAGGTTTGAAACTTGAGACAGTTGACTTTAAACTAAATACACTACCATTGCAATGTTTGAAGAAACGTTTATTCGCTAAGGACACATTCAACTTATTAAAAAGGAGAATAATGGCATTCATAGTGTTAAAAAGATTTATATTTCAAATAAACTGATCAGCAAATCAGCATAGGATCATGTGACACTGAAAACTGGAGTAATTCAGCTTTACATCACAGGAAAAATAGCATTTTACAACATATTCATATAGAAAACAGCTATTTTAAATGATAATAATATTTCACAACAGTACACTTTGTATGGTATTTTGGATCAAATTAATGCAGCCTTGGTGAGCAGAAGAGACTTCTTAACAAAACATAAAAAAATCTTACCAGCTCCAAAAAACAAATGTACACAGTGCCATTTATAACATAAAACTTTTCTGACTTAATTAACAGTGAAAAATGAACTTGCAGTGATTATGAATCCATATTAATCTATATTTATATTACGTCCATTAGAAAAACTCTAAACTTCCAAACTAACATTGTCCGTAACAAACAATGATTAATGCAATTTAAAATTATTATTATATATTTAATATTTATATTTAATTACAATAAATATCAATTTTATTTTATTTCAATATAGTGAATAAATGTATTATATTTATTCATTGTATTAATATTTTTAATTATTAAAATGAACACACACACACACACACACACACACACACATACACATACACACACACTCTCACACACACACACACACACACACACACACACACACACACACACACACACACACACATGTTGGTTTTTATGGTTTACGGGGACTCTCCATAGGCGTAATGGTTTTTATACTGTACAAGCTGTATGTGCTATTGCCCTACACCTACCCTACACCTAAACTTAGCCCTCACAGGAGACGGTGCATTTCTATTTTCCCCCCAAAAAACTCACTCTGTATGATTTATAAGCGTTTTAAATTATGGGGACACTGAAAATGTCCTCATAAATCACCTTCTCCTTGTAATACCTATGTCATACCCATGTCATTATACAAATTTGTGTCCTCATAAACCACATAAACATGCACACACACACACACGCACGTCATAGAAGAGCCTTTTTGTCTAAATGCTTCCATAAAGAACCCTTAACATCTGAAGAATCTTTCTGTTTCACAAAATGATCTTTGTGGCGAAAGAAGGTTCTTCCGGTTATAAAAAGGTAAGAAAGATGTTTATTTAAAGAACCTTTGACTGAATGCTTCTTTGTGGAACCAAAAATGGTTCTTCTATGGCATCGCTGTGAATAACCCTTTGAAGCACCTTTATTTTTAAGAGTATACATGAAAAATACAGGACAAAATTGTACCATCTGCAACTGCAAAATATATTACACTCACACACGCTCACACTTCATAGTCTGTAGATGTATTAAAAACATACATCACTGAAACATTGTGATATGATCATCTGTTCCTCGCCGCGTCTGACAATAACTGAAATGCAATATTATACAGCAGAGCTGCAGCATTCATCATGAATATTGCATGCGGCTCTCTAGGTTTTTGCTGGCTGTTTGATTGCTGCTGACTGATTAAACCAATAAAAACAGCCGCTCTGAAGGTGTCAGAGATATGAGAGACATCTCAGATGCACAACAACAGTCTCAGACGTGTGTTTGTGTGCTGAAAGAGGCTAATGCTGGAGTGGACTGAGTGTGTTGGACGTGATGCGTCCTCTGCTGTGTGTCTGTTTGGACTCTTGAGCACACGGCGTGTTCTGTTGCTCTTGATGAATATTCATCTGCAGAGATAAACTGCAGTTATCTGATGCAGTGTGTGATGGGTGACCGTCTGCGGCTCTCTTGGGGGATTCTGGGAGTGTTGGGGGCTGGTGATGAATCTGTGTGTTGTGGGGGTTTCCTTGTGCAACTATAAAGATCTGTCAGTCGAGCTGAAGGAAAGATTGATGTGTGTGTGTGTGTGTGTGTGTGTGTGTGTGTGTGGCATGTTTATGTGGTTTATGAGGACACAAATTTGTATAATGACATGGGTATGACATAGGTATTACAAGGAGAAGGTGATTTATGAGGACATTTTCAGTGTCCCCATAATTTAAAACGCTTATAAATCATACAGAGTGAGTTTTTTTGAGGGAAAATAGAAATGCACCGTCTCCTGTGAGGGCTAAGTTTAGGTGTAGGGTAGGTGTAGGGCAATAGCACATACAGTTTGTACAGTATAAAAACCATTACGCCTATGGAGAGTCCCCGTAAACCATAAAAACCAACATGTGTGTGTGTGTGTGTGTGTGTGTGTGTGTGTGTGTGTGTGTGTGTGTGTGTGTGTGTGTGTGTGTGTGTGTGTGTGTGTGTGTGTGTGTGTGGACGTCTGGAGATCAGCTGTGTAAGGAATGAAGAGAATAGAAGAGAAAAGGACTGTTAACTGCAAATCTAATGCAACTAAATGACACAAAAATACAACAGTATTCATTACGTCATGTCAACTTTTGTAATTTTAAAAAAAAAACGTATTACAAATGAATAAAATGATGGACAAAAAAAACACAATGACAAAATTATAAAATATGAATTCATGTCACACTTTTGTACATTTTCTGAAAAACCTAAATAAATTGTTAATTCATTCATAATAAATTAATGAACAAACAAACAAATAAATAGACTGCAAAATTATTTTCACATAAAAATCTCTGGAAAAAAATGTAGATACCTGAATTTAGTTTTCAGCATTCAAACTATTTTTTGATGTAAAATTATTCTGTATTTTTTAAGTAGATTATAAAACCCCAAAACAATAACCAATTGATATAAAATATAAAGTGTTCACTTGATGACAAACGTTTGCCATTTTTTGAAAACCTAAATGAATTGTTCATTCATTCATTCATTCATTCATTCATAAATAAATAATAATTTAGAAAATAGACTAAAAAACAAATACAGCGAAAATCAAGCACTGACTAAATGACACTAATATAAAAACTATAAATATATAAAAATATAAAATATGAATTCAATGACGAACTTTTGTCAATTTTGATAAATAAATATATTTTAAAATATAAAACGTTAATTTAATGACAAACTTTTGTAATTTTCTGAAAAATCTAAATTAATTGTTAAAGTGCCTCTATTATGCCATTTTTAAGGTTGCTAATATTGTTTTATGAGTCTCCTAAAACAAGTATACATGCATCCAACGAAAAAAAACACTTTAGTTTTCGCAAAAAATAACTTTAATTTGACCTCATTTCTAAATGATTCGTAAACGACACGTGCGAAGAATCAGTCTCTCTAAACCCCGCCTTCCACTGCTGTGATTGGTCAGATAACGCAGTCCTTCTTTGTGATTGGTCTACCGCGTGAAGCGCGTGTCGGAAACGAAACGCCCAACGGAATGACTGGAGACTCGTCAGTTCATAGAAAAGATGATATCGTGATCGATTGTATCTTACTAATTCGAGTAATTAGTCTGATGATGAAACGGGGGAAGTGGCTGATCAACAGGAGCAGGACGTTTCTCTGTGGTAAGTGTCAAGTTTGTGGTAATTATAAGATGAGATATGCAAATGTATAACTTCGTGACGTACAGTCATAACAGAATAAGAGTCGAATTCCTGACGACTCGTTTAGGCGATTGCGAGACGACTCTATTTTATAGACAATAACTTTATTTATCGTGCACTGTCTGCGTCACAACTTTGCAGAACTGTCACATACATATACATGACACACTGCACGAAAGGTAATATTCGAAAAGCACTTTAATTCTTCAATCCATTCATTTATAAATAAATAAATAACCTGAACTCCATTAAAAAAGTAAGTAAAAACATTGGAAAAATTATTTTAACACTATAAATAAACACACTGTTCTTTGAAAACAATGTGGACACCTGAAAGAATTATTCAGCATTCAAATTATTATTCTGAAAATATACTCTTTTAAATAGTAGACTTAAAAAAAACAATGATTAAATGACACAGAAATTTAAAATAATGCAAAAAAAAGTGTCCTTAAAATACTTGAATCAAATGTTCAGAGAAAAGAAAAAAGTACTAAAATAAAGAGTTTTTGAGTGTGTTCTATCTCAGTGTGATGTTCATAGAGATACTGCTCTCGTGCTTTTCATGCCAAAACATGTGGCTTGTGTGAACAGGCCAAAAAGACATGAAAGAACAAGAGAGAAGAATAATTAACATGAGAGACAAGACACAAATGACGTGGCAGTCAGTTCAAAGCTACACATATATCACTGAATGCATGACAAATAATCATTAAAAGAATTCATGTTTGCTGTGATTCCAGATTAAAATCATGATGATGACTGATCAATGAAATCAGGCCAAACGTTGAGATCATTTGCAGCTCATCTCTGCTTGATCTCGTGCTCTGACAAGCTCGGTGTTATGTGTTCAAACCTGAGCCCATCTCTGACATTAACGGCTGCATCTCTCAACAATAGCGCACAGGGTGTGTGTGTGTGTGTGTGTGAGTGTGTGTGTGTGTGAGTGAGTGACATACTAAAGCCTGCAGTTTCCCTCACATGTCTTTGATCGTTTCTTGCTACCATGCAGCGTTAATACAAGCTTGACATTTCCCCAGGTCAATTAGAGATAATTAGTCTGAGAACTCATGCACACACACACACACACACACACACACACACACACACACACACACACACACACACACACACGGCATCTGAGCTGATGTTGGTTATTTAGCGTGTGTTTGACGAGGATGTAGGAGATTAGTTGGAGACAAACATTTAACATCTGATTGGTTGAAACTGGGGAGGTTTGAGAGGTTTAACGAACTTTGAGTGTATGTGTGACATTAAGATTTATAATATGAAGAGCTCTTTTCCAAAACGCGATAAACGCCAAATTTAAATAAAATTAGTTTGTCATGCCATTTTGCTGTGTACTGAACCTATTCACTGCTCCATCAATGTTTCATGCCAAATCGCTATATTTCCTTGTTTAAAATGTACTGCAAGATGCAGTTCCTTTCCAAACCGCTATAAGCGCCGAACCTGTTTTTAGCCTAAATGCGATATATCCTCTCGACCAATCAGAATTTGTTCGATGCAATCCAACACGGCGACGCTTTGAAGCGTTTGTTTGTGCTCAGTCTTTAAACTCTAATAACACTTTTGATGGCCTGGATGAGCCAGTGAGACCTACACCTGGGGGTAGAAAACGCAGACTGGACAAAGAAAATCACAAAAAACAACAAAAAAGAAGGTTCGTCACTCAGGTGGCACGTTAATACCCACTGTGGGATGTCAACACAAGGCTGGAGCGACCGGTTTATAGTATGAGTCCCTGATGTCATATGTTGCATGTTCTCTTTTTTTTTTAAGACATAAACCAACATTTAAAAAAAAAAAAAGGATGGATTTGTAGCGTTTTGAAAAAAACTAAAAAACTTTGCATTTATAATTGACAATATTGTTGTTTCATTTAACAATCATTGTTTAACATGTTCAGACTGAGCCAACAGACCATTTTAACAGGATAAATTGAATATTAACTAAATTTATGGGTCTTGGTAAAAAAACGTCATTTTCATGAAAACTATTAAAATGGATTTATAGCATTTTGGAAAAGAGCTCTTCATACACAGGTGCATCTCAATAAATTAGAATGTCATGGAAAAGTTCATTTATTTCAGTAATTCAACTCAAATTGTGAAACTCGTGTATTAAATAAATACAGTAAATGAACACACTTTCCAGAAGGACAACAATTCACTTTTCATTGGTCTTATGAAGTATTCTAATTTGTTGAGATTGTTGTGAATTGGTGGGTTTTTGTTAAATGTGAGCCAAATTCATCACAAGTTTCAAAATTTGAGTTGAATTACTGAAATAAATGAACTTTTCCACGACATTCTAATTCATTGAGATGCACCTGTATATCTAATATCATAATCTGCTGTCATAAACCAAACGCGTTTAATATTGCGTGTAAACAAC
>CM049834.1:26329327-26356827 GCA_027422435.1 Schizopygopsis pylzovi
GAGGGAAAATGACAATACAAAGACCCTAAGTATTAGTAAACCAAACAAACAGCTTTCTGTGAAACGTTTTGCTCAGACAGTGTGTTAGAAATGTGTCATTGTACAATAAATGACAGGTAGTTTTATGTTCTGTATTTAATTCAATTATATTTCTAAGTGTGGTGTGTCTGCCAGAGAGTTTTTGGGGCCGCTGCAGCTCACTGGGGCTCCTGCTTGGAGGAATATGATGCTGCCATGGTGACGGCCAACATAACACGAGCTGCTGATGCTTCACAACGAGAAACACTCTGCGGTGTGTGTGTGTGTGTGTGAGAGAGAGATGTTGTGACGGAAGGAAATGAGGAATGAGACCACAGACCCCCTAAAACAAGGCCGTGGGGTGGTCTGCCTGGAATCTCTCTCACACACACACATGCAAACACACAATGTCTGACCGCACTCTTAGACAAACTTTGGCAATTAAGTATGATAGTAATGAAATCTTGAATCAGAGTGGAATACAGTGGGAAAACACACACACACACACACACACACACACACACACAGTCTGGCATATGTGGTTTACGGGGACTCTCCATAGGCGTAATGGTTTTTATACTGTACAAACTGTATGTGCTATTGCCCTACACCTACCCTACACCTAAACTTAGCCCTCACAGGAGACTTTGTGCATTTTTAGGTTTTCAAAAAAACACCATTTAGTATGTTTTTTAAGCCTTTTGGTTTACGGGGACATAGGCAGTGTCCTCATAAACCACCTTCATGTTGTAATACCCATGTTATTATACAGATTTGTGTCCTCATAAACCATATATACCAGTTCACACACACACACACTGCAAACAATCACCTTTAATTTCCCTGCTTTAAAGCTGAAGTGTGTCGTTTTTGTACCATATAAGCTTAACCAACACTCCTCCCATCCGTCATTGGTCAGTCAAACTGTTAGCCACGCCCCCAAACTCACACCATTGGTTGAGTCGGATTTGCTGTGACAGGCTGGTCGTGATTCTGAAAAAAAACATGTTACACTTTTTGTTTTATTAATAATTGTCTATTAGTAATTTCAACATCTAGATTTAATCATTAATTTACCTGAAACACTTATGAATGTTCACACTCACTCCATTAAGAGCCAAAAAGACTTACAGAAATGTAGATGCATGTACAATACTTACTTTATATGGTTTGATAAAAAGTGGATAAAGTGTATTAAGCCCTTTTGACCCTATTTTGCTACTGAGATGATATATTTGGGTCAGTATTCGGTGGTTATTCAGATGATTTCAAGGCAAACACACACTCTCGAGTTGACACGTGTTTCTCTCAGACATCAGTTCTCACTAATACGGTTACTCACACTTTCTTATTTAGTTTGGCCTTCACACGCCGTTCAGCAGGCGCGAGCCAGATAAATTCAATCTGGTGACCTGCACAGCGGTTCATGTATTCACAGCGCAAGGTGAGAAAATACCAAAAATACCTCCGTGATTCTCTGATGTGAGCTGGGACTTTATACGAGCGGACTTATGCAAACAGTGAATTTACTTCACAAAATATCAGACTAGAATCTAACATTCGCAACATGTGTGTGACTCTAAGAGATGAAAAATCTGTGGAACACAAAAGATGTTTAATAAAATGTCCATGCTGCTTCTTTAGTAAATGATGAAGGGGGCAGTTAATGTATATAACTATTGATTTGACTGAACTGATACTTTCAGATGAGAACAAAACTTGAGCTGAACAATGACAAGTTTATCTTCTTTATCGCTGAAAGGGAATTAGTTTCATAGTTTCATGAACTTTGCAACATTGAACAGAACTGAGCTGAATAACGGCACTATTGTCTTCCGTGGAGCTGCTTTACTGCAGAAAGGGTTGAGTTTGATAACATTCACACGGTTATTGTCCTGTTTATTACCGTGAAGCTGCTGTGAAACAATCTGTATGGTACTGTGTAAAGTGCTATGCTACAAAATAGATCAATAAATAATAATAATCTTAGTATTTTTGTCTTGTTTTCCAGTACAAATAACTAAACATTCTTAAATAAAGATACATTTACTTGAGAAGATAAACGAACGAATAAACAAACAAATACGATTTAGTCTTGAATATTACGATGTGTTGTTTTCTGAAAAACAATATTTTATTTGTTACTATATATGTATAGCGCTTGTCACAAGATTCAAAGCATCTTTACAGAAAACAGTTATTTTAATGTTACAGTGAGTTTATACTTATTACTAAAAAATACAAATCTGCAAATAATGGGGTAAAGTCAAATTCAAAGGGAAACCAGTATTATTTTTCTCACCCAATTGGCATGTTTTAAGCATAAACTCAATAAATGTTTACAAATTTTTCAGAAAACAAGGATTCTTTCTTACCTTATTTCATTTTGCGTTTCAAGTAAATGTATCTTTATTTAAGAATGTTCAGATAATTGTACTGAATTACTGAGTAAGACAATCTTTTTCAGTGTATAAATACAGTAAAAATGATTTGACTTCAAAATTCAGTCATTTTGGGTCACAATAATCAGAAAAAAATACATTCTGCATTTAACAGGCTATTGAAAGCATTTAACCAATGTGAGGAATTCAGAGGAATTTCAGGATGATCACACACACACACACACACACACACACACACACACACAACACACACACAGACACCACCAGCACACACACACACACACACACACACACACACACACAACACACACACACTTACACACACACACACACACACACACACACATCAACTCACACACACACACTCACACACACACACAGACACACACTCACACACACACACACACACACACACACACACACACACACACACACACACACAGACTCACACACACACACACACACACACCACACACACACACACACACTCACACCACACACACATCACAGACTCACACACACACTCACACACACACACACACACACACACAGACACACCACACACACACACACTCACACACACACCACACACACACAGACTCACACACACACTCACACACACACACACACACACTCACACACACACACACACAGCACACACAGACTCTCACAGACAAACATCACACTACACCACACACACACATCACACACACACTCATCACAACACACACACACACACGCACACACACTCACATCACACACACACAGACTTACTCACACACACACAGACACGCACACTTACACACACACACACAGACACACCACACACACTCACCGCACTCACACACAGCACTGTCACTCACCGACGACACATCACTACACACATCACACACGACCACTCAGCACGACAACTTACCCACACACGATCACACACTCACACACACACACACATCACACACAAACTCACACACACACACACACATCACTACACCACAGCCTCGACTGAACAGGACTGCAGCCAGAAATACATCAGACTTAATCACACACCCAAGGCAATGTCATGCCATGAATATCACAAATGTAGCAGATTGAGAGCAATAGACAGACTGTTTGAAAAAAGAACGAGGATGTGCATGTCAAAAGAGGAGAGCGAACGATTAGTTGTGTGTGTGTGTGTGTGTGTGTGTGTGTGATGAATGCATCTTTGTCTGGCTCACGTGGCAGGGCAGATTCGCTTGACCCGTGTGACCTCTGACCCTCAGCGACGGGGCGATACTTGACCGCAGGAGACGATGCAGGAGAGCTGGGTTTAGCAGATGGAGAAAGAGTTGAATTATCATATCAATTACACCCAACTTCATATCTCTGCCGCCTCGCTGTTAATCAAGACTGAGCCGAAATACATCAGTTAATCAACACCGCAATCAATAGCATGATAACTATACTGTATGCTGTAGTTAGACTGTGTTTCATTACAAAGACCTTCTGACAGGGGAAATCAACCCTCTTTACCGCGGTAATCATTATTATTGACAAAAACGTCACTCAAATTAGTTTCATGTTATATGATTCTTTATTAAATACTGTTCAAATGTTTGAAGTCAGTAAGATTATATAATTTTTTTTAAAGAAACTAATACTTTTATTCAGCAAGGACCCATTAAATTGATCAAAGTGAAGACATTTATAATGTTATTAAAGATTTCTATTTCAAATAAATGCTGTTCTGTTGAACTTTCTATTCATCACAGAATGCAAAAAAAAAAAAAAAAACGCTTTATGGTTTCCAAAAAAATTAATAATAATAATTTTCAACATTGATAATAATCAAAAATGTTTCTTGAGCAGCATATCAGAATGATTTCTGAAGGATCATGTGACACTGAAGACTGAAATATATCAAAAAGCAATAAACCGGGAAAGGCTATGCATTATTGTGATTTACTATGATTATAGTTGTTTATGTTCGTATTTGTGTTGTTAGGTGTTCAGTGCCTCATTCCCCTTAAAACAGGGTAAAATCACTGTAATACACAATATAATAGTACGCGGTAATAAGATAAAAAATACCAGTGTTTATTTATTAATTAATCATAAATATTAATGATTTAATTATTTGAAGAGTTTTTAATTATATATTTAAAATTATTGTAATAATTGAAACCGATTTTTACGTATTATTTTATTACAAATTTGACCATTTAACCAATCAGCATAAAGTATCTCAGAGAGGTGAATATTAATAACAGCACAGAACGGTTTAAGGTATATGTGGTAACTCGCAGGACTATTTCTCTCTGTCAGACGGATAACAGTTTACACATTCACACCTCAGAAACTGATCCTGAAGAAATAGAGTAATGTCTGGCAGCCAGAGAGACAGAGAGATGATAATAGTGAGCACACAAAGGAATGCTGTGGGTGAGCATGAAATATCTGCTCAACGCTTCTTTCTACGTCTGCTCCAGCGTCAGTCCTCCTGTTTGTGTCTCGTATTCTCAATAGTCTATTGTGGCGAGAGACAGACGCGCGTCCTTGGTGCTCGGTGGGAGAGACAGAGACGAGGTTCTGGCTCCAGTCAGCCTTCATTCACAATCACACACACAACAGTCAAGTATGCAGACAGATCCGGATGCCGTGTATCCAATCAGATCTCAGAGCAGGAAATGTTGCGTTTCTGAAGAATGTTTTGGAACACAGACTGCATCCCACAATGCACTGCAATCAAATAGACCTCTTGTGTGATGCATGAGCTAGAAGTATTTCTGACGCTAATCCAAAACGTTCAGTGAAAATAATAGCATGTAACAAAGAACATTTCAAAAATATTACTTGCAACATTGTTTCCACGTCATCATCGTTATGCATATTTAATTAAGAAAGTGGATTCAATTTATAATATCAGATTTAAATTGTTGAGTTGTATAATCGTGATCATAAATATTAATTAAATAAAAATGAATACAAAATAAAATAATCCTAAAATAAAATATTTTAAATATTTAAATTAATACTTCAACAGCAACTATTATATTATTATTTTAATGTAAAATATTAAAAATTAAATATTTAATAACACATACTATTTGATTAGTATAAAACAAATACAAACATAAAATAATGTATTTTATGTAATAATAATAATACAACAATGTATTTCAATATAAGTTAAATCATTTAATAATAATATAATTTAATTATAAAATAACGTTTTTAAAGTTATATTTTTGTTATTATTTTTCATTTAAAATGTATTTATTTACTAATATTTATAGTAGTGATAATATATTTTTTTATTTAAGTATTTTTTATAAAAGTACTTTTAAAGTATTTAAAAGTAAGATAATTTAAAGCCACTTGCTGATTTAAACAATAAAATGTGGCAAACTACTGTTTGTTTTGTAAATATGAATTTTGACATGCTGACAACCTTTTCTCATACTTCATAGAAAGTAGTCCGTATATATTGTGCACTTCACTATATTCCACACACTATATTGAAAGGGTGAAAAATACTTTAAGACAGTTTAAGTGATGTTGAAGGCTGATGCTGTTTCCTCATCTCAGTCTGTGAGACAGACAGAACACACACACAGACACACACACACACACACACACAGACACACACACACACACACACACACACACACACACACACACACACACACACACACACAAACACACAGACACACACACACACACACACACACACAGACACACACAGACACACACACACACACACACAGACACACACACACACACACAGACACACACACACACACACACACAGACACACACACAGACACACACACACACAGAGACACACACACACACACACACACACACACACACAGACACACACACACACACACAGACACACACACACACACACACACACACACACACACAGACACACACACACACAGACACAGACACACACACACACACAGACACACACACACACACACACACACACACACACACACACACACACACACACACACACAGACACACAGACACACAGACACACAGACACACACACACAGACACACACACACACAGACACACACACAGACACACACACACACAGACACACACACACACACACACACACAGACACACACACACACAGACACACACACACACACACACACACACACACACACAGACACACACACACACACACACACACAGACACACACACACACACACACAGACACACACACACACACACACACAGACACACACACACACACACACAAGTTCAAGTTGAGCTTTATTGTCATTCCGCTACATGTGTGGACATATAGTGGGACGAGATGTCGTGCCTCACAGGACCACGGTGCTACATAAATACAGATATACAACACGAAGTAAAACAGTATAAACCTATACACAACTAACCTACTGTCAGCTTTGACTATACCAGAGGTGGAAAGTAACGAATTACATTTACTCGCGTTACTGTAATTGAGTAGCTTTTTTGTGTACTTGTACTTTTTTAAGTAATTTTTTTAATCTGTAATTTTACTTTTACTTAAGTATATTTTGTGTGAAGTATTGTACTTCGCTACATTTTAAAACACATTCGTTACTGAGTAAAAAAAAATCGCTCCGTGGAAACAACTGCAGCAAATAATGGGCAGAAGAAGAAACTGGCGCTAAAATCACAAGAAAGATGCAGACGGACAAGACAGGCGTTAATGGTGCAGACCCAGCTGAAAACCAAACCCCGTCGTACTCTGCTAAAGTTGAACTCGAAGGAAATGAAGTGAACCCCTGGCCATATATTCATGCTCTATTATGAAGTGTAAGTTGTGTTTGCCTCGGGAGACCGAACTAGCAGCTTATAACATCTCGACATCGCCCTTCACAAGCATGTAGAAATAAGGTAAATACTTACATCATTGCACTGGTGGTTAAAATTAAGCTTAAAGGTTTTGCACAAATGAGCCAAAAAGACAGTGGTGCAGGGTGTGCGATATCATCTGCGATAATATAATAATTGTTGTTTTAACGATGTGCGATTTGGCATTATCAGTATTTTGCCAAAAAACTAATAAAACACTCTAAACAGTGTGCCGTGAAATCTAGTAACGTTAGATTAGACTAATCCGCGTGCATCTGGACTGCTTTCTTTCACTGCGTGATTCAGTCTGTTAAAATGCGTTTAGAATGAAGCAGAAAATGTATATATTTATATAATTTAATATAGTAAGTCAACATCACATGAAGAATGCCGTTTTTCTCAAAAAATCACCATGATTACTTAGGCCTGTAGTTTTTTCTTTTTACAACAGTTCAAAAAACAATAAGTTAATTAAGAGACGTTTTAGTGGTGGTATATGGTGTATATTGCCTGTTTTTGCTCTATTTCGACAACAAAAATAATTCCAAACACAGCCACCATACACAGTTTTGCGTCTCTGACTCTGAGCAATGACGTGTTTTGTTCCTTGAATTAACCGTTTAAATGATTCTGTTCAATCGCAATGACTCACTTATGAGTGACTTGCTGACACCTACTGGTGGTTCTAATTTAACATTTAAAGTATCTTTTGATTTTTGTATTTCAAATGACTATTTAACATTTGTGACCCTGGCCTGGAGCACAACACCAGTCTTAAGTCGCTGGGGTATATTTGTAGCAATAGCCAACAATACATTGTATGGGTCAAAATTATACATTTTTCTTTTATGCCAAAAATCATTAGCATATTAAGTAAAGATCATGTTCCATTAATATATTTTGTAAATTTCCTACTGTAAATATATCAAAACTAAGAGCTTAATTTGAACAACTTTAAAGGAGATTTTCTCAATACTTGGATTTTTGCACACTCAGATTCCAGATTTACAAATATTGTCCGATCATAACAAACCATACATCAATGGAAATATGATTTATTCAGCTTTCAGATGATGTATAAATCGCAATTTAGGAAAATGGACCCTTATGGTTTTGTGGTTCAGGGTCACATTTTATATATTATTTATCAAAACATTATTTCTGCATTTGTAACTGCAGGCTAAATGCATTCATGTCAGTGTGTAATACATCTATGCCACTTCAGATGAAGCTTCTGTGTTTCCTCTGCATTGCAAAGATGAATTTTGTTGATACTTATTTAATTTTCCTGGTAACAGCCTAAATGTGTTATTATTCTAAATAACTGATTCCTTTAATTAAAAACACCTAGTTTGAGATTTATAGGCCCATATCCCAGGTGTGTCAAACTCTGGAGGGTGTTACTGGAGGGCCACAGCCCTAAAGAGTTTAGTTCCAACCCTGCTCCAACACACACACACCATGTAGTTTTCAAATAAGCCTAAATGATTAGTTTAGCTGTATCAGATGTGTTTAATTAGGGTAATATCTACACTGTGTAGGGCTGTGGCCCTCCAGGTACTGAGTTTGACATCTTTGGTCGATCCCATTTTTTCCTCCCTCTCATTGTTAAAATGTAACTAAGTAATTTTTACTCTGAGTAAATTTTAAATGAGCTACTTTTTACTTTTACTTGAGTATATTTTTAAACTGGTACTTTTACTTGTACTTAAGTAAAATTTCAGTAATGTAATGGTACTTTTACTTGAGTAGAATATTTTTGTACTCTTTCCACCTCTGGACTATACATATGCTATTTATAAAAGTGGTTACCTATACATAAACTAAAAAAAAATACAAATACTTTAAGACAGTTTAGTTAAAGTGATGTTGAAGGCTGATGCTGTTTCCTCATCTCAGTCTGTGAGACAGACAGAACACACACACACAGACACACACACACAGACACACACACACACACACACACACACACACACACACAGACACACACACACACACACAGACACACACAGACACACAGACACACACACACAGACACACACACACACAGACACACACACACAGACACACACACACACACACACACACACACAGACACACACACACACACACACAGACACACACACACACACACACGCAGCGGCGTGCTGACAGCGCTCACCGTCACACTGTTTCTAGGAGACAGGAAGCTGTTATTCACAGCATGTCAAGTCATGTGGTCGCGCTCCCGCCCGCATCACATTCACACCAGCCACAAGGAGCCAGACAGAAATTATGAAATGCTCTGTCGTTCAAGATTTTTTTCCACTCATTATCATATCATCTATAATTGAGAGCTTCATTTAAAAAGTTAAAAAGATGAGAAACTGTTTGAGAAAAGAATACAATGGCTTGATTTGCTCGTTTAAAAGGAACATCTCTGGCTTTGTTCACTCACCCGCGCCGTCGTGGTTTTCTGGAGATGTTTAGCGGGATGTTCACGCGGCTCTTTTCCAGACAATAATAACCAGCATCCGCTAAACCATAAACTTCAGATACAGACTGAAATTGAACTTGTAATTTGCTCAAAAGGCCAAAAGAATTGAGCTAAACAGTATTTAACGAAATACTTACTTCACTACAAAAAGAGAACACATTAAAAAACGGAGGGATTTCTAATCAAAAACTTATGAAAAAAATCGAAATGAAAATTTGCTTCAGCAACTAAATTAAATACGTTTAAGTTAAAGTAATACATTTATTAAACTTAAAACTGAAATAAAAACAAAAGATAATTACTAAACCATAACATACATCATTGAAAATCTATATAAAAATAATTCTAAATATGAATAAATACAATAGCATTAAATAAACAAATACTAAAAGAGCACCGATCCATCCTTTCAGAGAAAGTAATGAGTATATAGATAAGGTATTTAGTCATGTTCAGTCTCTCTCTGCGGGTTTCTGTCTCGTTTTCTCCTGAAGAATGTGAGAGACAGACCAGAATATATTTGAACAGTCTGTTAGTGAGAAACACAGTCTGTTAGAGAGGTGTGAAAACACAACTGTGGGGAAAAACTCAAGCGGAAACCCCCCGCAGTGAATTCTCAACCGCATAGCATCCGAGTCAAACCTTTATTAATTCAGGAATATTCTCCATTAAAGTCAAAATAAAGAATGTGTGCAAATCTGACCACAGTGTGCGTTGCTAGGGCATTGCTATGTGTTCTGGGTGGTATCCAGGGCGTCGCTATGCAATCGCTATGTTTTCTTATGGTTTGTATGTTGCCAGGGTATTTCTATAAAGTTGCTAGGGTGCTCTGTAGGGTTTCCATGATCTCCAGGGTGTTGCTATGCAGTTGCTAGGTGTTTTCTAATGGTGTGTGCATTGCAAGGCATTGCTATGCAGTTGCTAGGGTGTCTCACACACACACACACACACACACACACACACACACAGGTGTTTTCTAATGGTGCTGTGCATTGACAGGGCATTGCTATGCAATTGTTAGGGTGTTACCAAAAAAAAAAACAAAACCACCCCTGGGTGGTTTCCAGTGTTGCTTGCATTACAGGGTTGTATCAAAATGTTAGTTTCATTAAAGAATTTTAGGTGCATCATTACAGGTTTTATAAAGTATTTCTAAAGTTTAGATAGTATGGAAAACATGAGAAAGTAGTGAACATGAGAGCACAGTGTGTTGTGCATCACAGTTTTTTAAACCTGTTTTATGGTCCAGCAGGTGAAAATGGTCTCATAATCAATGCACACAATGAACGTTCACTAACACTAAACATGAGCAACGTGATTCTTGACTTAGCAAACATCTATAATTACTGTCGTCTGGTAGCAAATCTCCGCTTATGATTTGTAAGCTAATAATGTCACTTATTTTGCACCAAATCCTGATAAAATCCACCATCAAAGACTAGTACAGAAACCACAGCGGAGGCAAATAATCCTGCCGTTCACACAAACACACACCTGTGTGTGCAATAGCTGACTGCCGGCCAAATCAAACCTGCTCGCGAACAACGGGCTTCGTTGTAGAGCAGATCACGTGACTGCGGTGTTAGGTTCAAACTTTCATGTGGAGCTGCTTTAAACATGCGCGCAAACACACACGTTCACTCATCTAGACGCATATCAATGAGCTGTGTGTGTGTAGCTGAGATGTTTTGAGAACCTCCTGACCGGCATGAAAACTCAAGCACTCGGTGCAAGGACGCGGCTGCCATGTCATCAGTGTAAATGAGAGCTCGGGTCAGCCAGCACAGAACTCAAAGGAATATTCTGGGTTATTTTCGACTTCAATTAAGTTCTAGTGTAACGGAGGCCAGCTAGTGAAAGCTGTGCAGGTAACCATTACTCCCCTGATCTCTAGAGATGCACTAGTGATTGACAAAACAGACATTATTTTCATTTTAAAGCGCATAATTTGTGCTACGGTTATGCCTGTTGTTTACACTACTCCAGCGTTTTTGGCCCTAAATTAAAATGCTGCAGACCTCATTTTAGTGTGAAAAGTCTGGGGTCGCGTTTCAGTGTAGATGGAACAAAACTGAGACTTTTACTACTTTGTACAAAATGAATCGCGCTGCATCGTAATAGGGTTGAATCTTATCACATCGCATCAGTAGCTGCTTATGTCTCTTTAATGTATCAAATCGATGGCTATGCATCTCAGTTATAGAGATGCACATCCTTACAAGGTATACATTTAATCAGTTCCTGCATTCCCTGGGAATTGAACCCTTGACCCCGTGCCTAGTGAGCTACAGGAATTTTAAATGTTCGTTCACTCACTGTGTATTTACTGTGACAACAGAAAACACACCTTAGAGAGACGAGATGATAATGACATGCTGCTGCTGCTGTCACTGTCGAGCGTAGCAGGGGTCAAACCGTCAGCTCGTCACCGGAGTTCACGTCGCATAGCAACAGGGGCACACTCCCAGGATAGATTCACAGTGACTGTTGCTAGACAGGAGCAGGAGCTTAGCAACAAAGACATCAGGTGCTACTGCCTGCTGCTCATGAGCTGACACCTAAACCACATGCCGACACACAGCGGGGGAGTGAGAGAGTGTGTGTGTGTGTGTGTGTGTGTGAGTGTGAGAAACTAACACAACACTGAAGAGACAAACATAATAACAATATCCTGCAGATGAAAAACAGACAGACATAGACAGACAGACAAATAGATAGAGACAGACAGACAGACAGACAGACAGACAGACAAATAGATACAGACAGACAGATATATAGATAGAGACAGACAGACAGACAGACAGATATAAAGATAGAGACAGACAGACAGATATATAGATAGAGACAGACAGACAGATAAATAGATAGAGACAGACAGACAGATATATAGAGACAGACAGACAGACAAATAGATACAGACAGACAGATATATAGATAGAGACAGACAGACAGACAGACAGATATATAGATAGAGACAGACAGACAGATATATAGATAGAGACAGACAGACAGATAAATAGATAGAGACAGACAGACAGATATATAGATAGAGACAGACAGACAGACAGACAGATATATAGATAGAGACAGACAGACAGACAGATATATAGATAGAGACAGACAGACAGATATATAGATAGAGACAGACAGACAGATAAATAGATAGAGACAGACAGACAGATAAATAGATAGAGACAGACAGACAGATATATAGAGACAGACAGACAGACAAATAGATACAGACAGACAGATATATAGATAGAGACAGACAGACAGACAGATATATAGATAGAGACAGACAGACAGATATATAGATAGAGACAGACAGACAGATAAATAGATAGAGACAGACAGACAGATATATAGATAGAGACAGACAGACAGACAGACAGATATATAGATAGAGACAGACAGACAGACAGATATATAGATAGAGACAGACAGACAGATATATAGATAGAGACAGACAGACAGACAGATAAATAGATAGAGACAGACAGACAGATATATAGATAGAGACAGACAGATAAATAGATAGAGACAGATAAATAGATACAGACAGACAGACAGACAGATAAATAGATGGAGACAGACAGACAGATAAATAGATGGAGACAGACAGACAGATAAATAGATGGAGACAGACAGACAGATAAATAGATAGAGACAGACAGACAGACAGACAGATATATAGACAGACAGACAGATAAATAGATAGAGACAGACAGACAGATATATAGATAGAGACAGACAGACAGATATATAGAGACAGACAGACAGACAGACAGATAAATAGATAGAGACAGACAGACAGATATATAGAGACAGACAGACAGATAAATAGATAGAGACAGACAGATAAATAGATAGAGACAGACAGACAGATATATAGAGACAGACAGACAGACAGACAGATAAATAGATAGAGACAGACAGACAGATAGATATATAGAGACAGACAGACAGACAGACAGATAAATAGATAGAGACAGACAGATAAATAGATAGAGACAGACAGACAGATATATAGAGACAGACAGACAGACAGATAAATAGATTGAGAAAGACAGACAGAAAGAGACAGACAGTTAGATAAATAAATAGATAGATAGAGACAGACAGACAGAACAACAGATAGATTTTTACAGATCAGTGCATGTTTGTATTTTATGGAAAACAGCAGCGTGAACATTTCCTTTGTCTAAGGAAAACAGAAAGTCAAATTTGGAACAACATGAGGGTAAGTAATTTAGATTTTTTGGGTGAACTACAACATTTTTCTCAGTGTTTCTCTATCCAGATATCAGAGCACTCAGATTAACCCCTACAGCAAACGCTGTCACGCGAGTCTTCCCTCTGCAGGCTGAAGAAAGAAGCCTCTTTGAGAAACGCTCCAGCGCCTCTTCCGCGCTCCGAGCGGACGGCCTGTTGGTGTTGGCAGGCAGGCAGGGAGGATTTGGAAGCGGATCAGGCTTGGCTGGAAATGAAGAGAGGTTTGGGTTTTCAACAAGAAGCCATAGCGGAGATGGGGGGGGCGAGGGGCTCAAAAGAGATGATGAAAGTGGGAAAAATTGAGCAGAAGAGAGAGGGATTGAACAAGAGAGAGAGAGAGAGTTCCAGGCTCCAACAGCAATACATTATATGGCAGAATAACAGAACCATTAAACAGTTAATTCAGGAAGTGAACAGGTCATGACATCATTTCCTTGCTGGCAGGGGCAGGATGTGGGCCGATGGCTGTACAGTTCCTCCAGAGAGAGAAAGAGAAATATAAATGACAAATGGCTGTAAAACAGAACATATCTGAGTTGCATATTTGAACAAAGTATTAAAGGAAAAGTTCACCCAAAAATGAATATTCACTGAAAATGTGCTCACCCTCAGGACATCCAAGATGTGGATGAGCTTGTTTCTTCATCAGATTTGGAGAAATGTAGCATTGCATCACTTGCTCAGCAATGGATGCTCTGCAGTGAATGGGTGCCGTCAGAATGAGAGTCTAAACAGCTGATAAAATAATCCACAAGTAATCCACACCACTCCAGTCCATCAGTTAACATCTTGAGAAGATAAAAGCTGTGTGTTTGTAAGAAACAAATCCATCACGAAGACATTTGTCTTCAAACCGTCACTTTTAGCCAAAATACCAAGTCCATAATCCATAATAAGCTTCCCACAGTGAAAAGGTCATCTGTCTGAATCAGGAGAGAAATCTGCACAGATCAAGCACCGTTTACAAGCCAAAACAGCTCTAAACATATGTGTGTGGATTTTGATTCGAGAGTCAACAGGAGACGGATAGAGGACTCGTTTTTTTAGCTGGAAGCAACAGTTTGAAGATAAAACGTCTTGATGTATTTGTTTCTTACAAACATCCAGCTTTTGTCTTCTCAAGACATTAACTGATGGACTGGAGTGATGTGGATTGTGGATTTTTTATCAGCTGTTTGGACTCTCATTCTGACGGCACCCATTCACTGCAGCGTCATCCATTGGTTAGCAAGTGATGGAATGCTGCATTTCTCTAAAGTTGATGGAGAAAAAACTCATCTACATCTTGGACAGCACATTTTTGGGCGTACTATTCTGTCAAGAATCTGGTCTCATGCACACTGTGCAAACAATGCCCCATGACCGTCACACACTCACACACACTTTCTCTCTGCAGGTAGCTGATCTCTGTCCTCCTGCACAGCTGTCAGATCGCTGCGCTTGAATCTGTGTGGCAGCTGCAGCAAGCGTCCAGCTGTGTGTGTGTGTGTGTGTGTGTGTGTGTGTGTGTGGAGCCAAATGCTCCTTTGTCATCTACAAACAATAGAAACAATCAGGCGACACACTCACCCCGGTCATGGCAATTACTCACACAAACAGAGTGGGGGGTGCTATGGAGATGATGATGATGACGGGGGTGTAGAAGAAAACATAAGGGCTGCTAGATGTTAGTAAAGACATAGAGACAGCACATTACAGTCAATATCTGCTTCTGATAGTACTTATTAATATTTTGAATGAGCTTTTATTTGCATATTTTCATTCTAATTACATTTTTAGCATTTTTATGAGCTTTTGTCATTTTGTATTAGTATTTTTGTTAGTTTTTATTAGTAAATGCATGAATGTGATGTTCAAGAGGAGTCTGTATTTCTGGGGGATTTTCAAAGTGTGCATTCGTGCGTTTTGAGGGAACATTACCCACAGTCCTTTGCACAACCAGGTTTGATGAACTTGACCGCTAAAGCATCTCAAAATGTTCGGAAAAGAGCGAGTGTTACGGAAAATAACTTTCTTGTAAACACGTATTCTTTTAATACTTTATATAATAGGAAATGTTTTAATAATGTGGACAGTAAACCTGTGAATTGAATATATATATATAGAATAAATAATTACATTATATTACCAATAAGAAACTGACAATATTAGAATCCTATAGTTTTGTATTATTCTAAAAGATTATTAAAATTTATTTTTTTTTAGAATTAGGGAACCCATAAACACCCCAAAAATGCAATGATCAGAAATATTTAGTAGATTAATTTGTTAGTTGGGATAGGAAACACAGGGCCAGCAAAACAACACAAAGAAGCAGTGTTGTTATTAACTAAATTCATTTTAAGCTGCAGAAAACTTCTAAAAACTAAAATAAAAACATTATTGAAATGAACAAAGACCGAAAATATGCCAATACAATCTCATTCAAAATATGAATGCATACCATATAACCATATATTAATCATAATAACATAACACTTGAATTTCTTCACTCTGCACGAAAGGAAGAAAAATGGACCGCAAACATCACTTAATCAATAATCATCAAAGATAAGGACAAACGCTTCATGTTACACCCCTTCTCAGTTTATTTTCAGTTGCATAAAAACAAAACAATCGCTGACATCTTTGAATGAGCCCAGATCTACAGTTTGGTCAGCTGACAAGGTTGCCACATCTGCTTTGCATGTCAATAAGATGCAAATGAAGATGAGCTGCATTCAATAGTCTCGTGGGTCGCAACACTGAAGAAGTCAAAGGTCACATGATGCCTGCTGCTTGAATGGGGCGGAGCCTAAACCAAACCCTGATGATGCTGAGAGCAAATCAAAGGAAAGTCTAAAATATAAAAACAACAACTGAAATCATGTTTGAAAGACAAACACACACTCATCGAGCTTCAGCTATTCACTCTGAGGGGAAATCTGATCAAAAGAAAAAATTGCAAAATCATATTTTGCATGAAGAAAAAAATAGCAACATCATATTTTGCATGAATTCAAAATATGATTTGTTATTTAGAACTTCAACTTTTTTCCTTTAAGATTTAGGGTGAAATACGAACCAGATTCAACCCTCGTGTGTGCGTTTGTCTTTTCATGTGGATTCTTGATGCAAGACAGAAAATACACAAACCCCAAACCGGCCGGCAAACCACGAGGTTCTGCGTGTGTTCCCGAAATTAAGCTGGAGGCCACAGACTATGCAAAACAGTTCAAAAACACTTCCTATGTTCCTCCTCATGGTCTAAAATTCATATTCATATGCCAAGATTACATGTACTGTAGCTTATTTATAACTAGATGACTGGCTTGTGTTAAATCAATATCAATGCACACAGTCGTCAAAGCCAGAGAAATCGACACGTAATATCTAGATATACCGTTAAAAGATTCGACCACCATCCGGCAAACAAATTTAGTTCAAAGTAAATAGTTTTAAATAGAACGACTTGCAAAAAACGACCACGGCAAAACGGCCTATATAATCAGTAGCCATCGTTGTTTAGTTTCATTTCGATTCATGCTCGATTTTTTATGTTTTCGACATCTCACATTGTCTATTTAGGAAGCTGAACGTCGCGGGGCGATAACAAGAACATGGTCTTCACTGCACAGGCCTTTCTATCGTCTAGAGATTCAACTCGCTGGGGTTTCGAAGGCCACTATTTTCTCCCAAAAACCTGATTCTACGAATCATTCTAGCAAAAAGTGTTCGGCTAACATTCGAAATCCTCCACAACCCGCATCACTTTTTACATACACGTTTATCTTCTTTTTCTTTTTTTAAAGCAATCGCCTTAAAACAGTGCAAAACGAAAGTAATCCTGTGCAACAGGTCTACGGCTAAAAACAAGTAGGTGAATCATTCAACAACACGAATGATTCGCGTTCGCTTGCCTTTCACAAACGAAGCCTATTAACATGGACATTTATACGTGGTTTGTAAAAAACGAGACTTTGAGAGAAAAAGAACGAGTAGCAATAATAATAATAACATTAATGCATAATATTAAGGACACTATAACACATTATAAACAGGGACGCGGCCCGAGACGGAATGAGAACAGGAAACTCAAGAACCTGACCACTTCATGTTGAACGACACACTAAAGTGTGTCTCCCATCTGCTGTGTGTGTGTGCGTGTGTGTGTGTGTGTGTGTGTGTGTGTCTGTGTCTGTGTGTGTTGTGTGTGTGTGTGTGTGTCTGTGTGTGTGTCTGTGTGTGTTCTGTGTCTGTGTGTGTCGTGTGTTGTGTGTGTGTGTGTGCTGTGTGTGTCGTGTGTGTCTGTGTCGTGTGTGTGCTGTGTGTGTGTGTGTGTGCTGTGTGTGTCTGTGTGTGTGTGTGTGTGTGTGTGTGTGTGTGTGTGTGTCTGTGTGTGTGTCTGTGTGTGGTGTGTGAGTGTGTCTGTGTGTGTGTGCTGTGTGTGTGTGTGTGTGTGTGTGTCTGTGTGCTGTGTGTGTGGTGTGTGTGTGTGTGTGTGTCTGTGTCTGTGTGTGTGTGTGTGTGTCTGTGTGTGTCTGCTGTGTGTGTGTGTGTGTGTGTGTGTGTGCTGTGTGTCTGTGTGTGTGTGTGTGTGTGTGTGTGTGTGTCTGTGTTGTGTGTGTGTGTGTGTGTCTGTGTGTGTGTGTTGTGTGTGTGTGTGTGTGTGTGTGTGTGTGTGTGTGTGTGTGTCTGTGTGTGTGTCGTGTGTGTGTCGTGTGTGTGTGTCTGTGTGTGTGTGTGTGTGTGTGTGTCTGTGTTGTGTGTGTGTGTGTCTGTGCGTGCGCTGCTGTGCGTGTGTGTGTGTGTGTGTGTGAGACAAAAGAAAGGCTCGCTCCTGCAGAGTCCGTGTGACTCCAGCTGGACGCCCCTGTCGGCCCCTGACACCCAACGGGACGGACGGATGAAGAGCAGCCCCCGGGCCACAGAAAGAGAGCTCGTCCAGTCTCTGGGGTTCACAACTCAATGAACACCGCCAGAGAATATCTTATTAAAACAATAGAACAGGGAATTTAGATTTTGCTTAAAGAAAATGAAGCCTATTTTGAAGGGTATTAACACTTTGTGCACATTGCCATTATTTCCATGAATATTAAGCACATACCTACAATTACCCCCCAGAATGGTTAATAAAAACTATATGAAAATCATGCATATAAATAAATAAAAAGGATTTAGGTGAGTGCTTAACTATCATGAAAATAATGCAAAAAATAATAATAAAAAGAGAAAAAAAATCTTTAAGAATTATATTTTTTGTCTCAATTATCATGAATATTAAAGCATATTTGTAACCCAAATTCTCATAAATATATATATTTCTCCAAATTAATATCATTAATGCAAAAATGATGTATTAATAAAACTTTAACATTTATGAGGGTGTTTTTGGTGCTTATTAAATAGTTGTGAAAATACAAAATTGAGTAAAATTTAAAAAAAATTATAAAAATAATTTCATTCTCAAAATTATCATCATTACTCAAATGCAAAAAAACATGTATTAATTTATTAATTAAAATGTAAAGTATTTATGCATCATGATCAATTTTGGGGAATGAGGACGTGCTTAATTTTCAGGAAGAAGTAAAAATACTAGATTGAATTGAATTAATCTCATTCTGAAAATGGTCATTGTTAATGCAAAATATTAATTGATTAATTAAATTATAATTGTAGTAATAAAATATTTATGCAGCATGATCGATTTTTGGGTGGAAATGTGATTAACTGATGAAAATGTTACAATGCAAAACAAATAAAAAAAATTGTTTCTTAATTTTTATCATTACGCAAAATATAATGATTTATTAATTCAATTGTATTTTTGCACTGTGATCATTTTTTTGGGGGGGGGGGTTGAAATATGCGTAATTGTGAAAATAATGACAATATAAAATATAGGCTTCATTTTTTTATGCAAAATACCTTTTTTCTTTAGATTTTTTCTTTTTGTATTATTTTCTTCTGTGAGGTTTGGTCTGGAAAGCGTGACAGACAGTGACTGGCGTCTAATGACTGTCTGGTTTCACGTCTGCACGTCTGGCTCACCTCATGAATATGCAGATGTGAAGTGTGAACATATACATATTCATTTCAATCTGCATATTCTGACCTCTGACCCTTGGGCAAACCCCATATCCCATAATGCCTCATCCATCCACGCCCGATTCTATCCTCCGATTACAGAAAGCTTGTGTGTGGCCTGTAGTGTCTCTTCATGAGTTTCTGGATGGTTATGTTGTGGTTCGCAGTGGTCAGGGTGCGTCACACGGTCAGCTTCTGGATGGTTTTGTTGTAGTAGGCGGTGGTCAGCGCCTCCAGCGGGCTCCAGTGATGAGCGTGGAGCTCGATGACCTCCATCAGGAGCGAGCGTGTTAGCTGAGACTCAGACGGACACAGCATCTTATCCCGCACGGCCGCCAGCAGCTCCGTCATCATTTCAGGAAGCTGCTCCTCCAATAACCGGCCGGTGCTCTGGAGCTGCAAGAACAAGCACAGAGAGAAACAAGACTGACACACCCTCCCGAATAATACCAACACAATTATTATCCCAGAAAAAGTGTGAATCTGACTGTGTGGCACCACGAATGAATACATTTATAAATAAATACAAATAAATCATTTAATGCATTGTGTGTGTATATACACACACACACACACACACACACACACACACACACGTGCATATATTTGTATAAATTGTCTAAGTACATATATAGGTGTGTATATATATATATATACTATCACAGAGATTTTAAAGTATAATCGTAACACTAAATAATGGCACACTGCAAAAGTCTTTAAAACAGAAAATTAATTACATTTGTTAAATTTAATTTTCTTAATTAATTAAAAAATGTATAAAAATCTAATTCTCAAATGTATTATTATTATTACTATGAAAAAGTGTCATATTTTGTGGTTAATTGCACCACAAAATAAATATAAACAATTAAATTAATAAATAAATAATTAATAAATATAACTATTGAATACTTTATAAAATTTATATATTTTTTTAACTCTGTGATATATATATATATATATATATATATATATGAGTGACACTGGAGCACAAAAGCAATCATAAGCAGCACATGTATATTTGTAGCAATTGCTAAAAATACATTGTATGGGTCAAAATTATAGATTTTTATTTTATGCCAAAAATCATTAGGACATTAAGTGAAGATCATGTTCCATGAAGATCTTTTGTAAATTTCCTACCCTAAATATAATAAAACTTATTTTTTGATTAGTAATATGCATTGCTAAGAACTTCATTTGGACAACTTTAAAGGTGATTTTCTCAATATTTAGATTTTTTTGCACCCTCAGATTCCAGATTTACAAATAGTTGTATCTCAGCCAAATATTGTCCTATTGTCAAAATTATCATAATTACTTTAAAACTGTGAAACTTCTTCTGTGATCTCTCTCTCTATATATATATGACAATAAAAAAATACATTGCTATCATTACTCTAATGCAAAAAAAGGATGTATTAATTAAATTGTCAGTATTTATGTTTTGCATTATGCACCTCTTGTGTGATGTAATTATGAGACTAGGGTTTAAATGTCATGAATAAAAAGTCACAAAAAATAGGGTTAATTTTCTTCATGCAGAATATATTTTGTGGTGAGCGGACACGCTTCATGTGAGATTCACGGAGACTGGAGCTGAAATGACTGTCTGTGGACGGATGCGGTGCATCAACATTCACTCCAAATATCCTGAAATACTACAGACAAAGAGAGGCAGGAATCACTGAGTGGTTTCTGAGAGATGTTCAAAGAGAGATGGACACATTCAGGCTCAAGCCAGGGTCAGAGGTCAACTCCACAGGGGGCACAGAGAAACAGATGCTAGTCTGAGAGAGAGAGAGCGAGAGAGAGAGAGAGAGAGAGAGAGAGAGAGAGAGACAGAGAGAGAGAGAGAGAGATTTTTTACAAGTACTTTATTAAAACAATTATGTTGAAATAACAATAAACAATCAAAATGAACTCACATTAAATCAACATATTCTTGAAAATTAGATTATTCTCTACAACAGAGCAGAGCACCTCTTTATAACACCATATATTGGCAAACTTTTCTAAATCATTCATCAGCCTGTAATAGTTAAAATCTATTTTTAAGCGAGCTTTCAACATTTTGACAAAAACAAAAACAGCATTATCATCTGTGGATCCTTCCACCTTATTTCGTCTACTCATATACACAGCCATCTTTGCTCTTCCCAAAATGAAGTTGAAAAGTTGACATTGCTCTCTCCTTCTTTGGGAATATCTACAACCCAAAATAAACAACTGTTTGGAAAAAACCACTTCAAACAATTTAAAAACATCTTCCAACATTGAGAACAGTGGCAAGAGACGACAACAGTCCATAAAACAGTGAAAAACTGTCTCACGAAGAGTACAAAAAGGGCAGTCATGATTAATATCAGAGTTTAACACAGAAATAAAAGCATTAACAGCTACAGCTGAATGTAAAATCCTCCACTGCAAATCAGCAACTTTCTTCAACAGTGGAGGTTTATACAGCGCTCTCCATTCAGGTCCAACACCATCAATCAAACCTAAGCGAGCTCTCCATGGAGTGTCAATTCTTTTATTTAATTTATCTTTATTCAAAATTTTAACAACCAATCTATAAATCAATTTCTTATCAGCATCATGCACATACACATTTGAATTATCAATTTTTAGAAAGAAACCTGTACAGTCCTTAAAATCTGGGAAAATCCTCACCAAAGGAAAAAAATCATCAACACTAGGTTGCACAGAACCATTACAGTAAAGATTCAACAATGTACATTCAGAATCAGTTAAAGCTTCTTTCCATTTTTTGAGCAAAGAAGCAATAACACGAACAGAGTGCATCTTTAAATGAGAAGCAAGGAAAAGAGCATTGTCCATGTTTGCACCTGCAAACTGAATCACATGTCCCAAAGTCACTACATTAGACATGCAAAACTGTCTGAGTAGACTGGGACCTATTTGACAGGTTGCACTCAGACGAGTCCCATACACAACTGGTTCTTGAAGAAGCCAATACAATGAGCTATGATGCCCTGTCCTCTCCTTTTTAAACAGATTCCAGACTTTAAACAGTCCACGATAGAAACTCGGTAGTCCTGAAGTGTTGAGTTGCCTTAAATCCATCAGAAACAAAGTTCTGTCTAGGCCAAGTCCACCCAGCTTGTTCAAAATAGTGCATGCCAGCGGTCTCCACACCAGATCTTTGGGACCACATAGAAACCTCTGCACAAACTGGAAACGAAAAGTTGCCCCTCTACTGCTCAGATGAATTAAGCCTTGTCCTCCTTCATCTTTCGGCAAAAATAATACACTTTGAAGTGTCCAATGCAGACGGTCCCAAAAAAAATCCACAAGAAGTACTTGAATCTTTGACAGCAAGTCTGAAGGTGGGTCAACACATGATAGGCGATGCCATAAAGTAGATGAAATCAAGTTGTTAATAATAAGAACTCGACCTCTATAAGACATTTTTGGTAGAATCCACTTCCATCTGGCAAAGCGACCCTTAATCCTTTCAAGAAAACTTTCCCAGTTTTTAAGTACAAAAGGTTCTTCACCCAAAAACACACCTAAATATTTTAAACCTCCATCTGTCTTCCAATTCAAACCTGCAGACAATTGACACTTCTTTTCCATCACTCCTCCTATACTAAGAGCTTCGCTTTTGCTCCAGTTTACTTTGGCTGAAGAAATTGTACCATATTGAGCTACAATATTTGTTAACATGTCAATATCTTGTTGATTATCAACCATGATGACTAAATCATCTGCATATGCAGATAACTTTAAGGGTATATTGCACCCTGGTAAAATCACACCTTGTAAAACAGATCTAAGTTTATGTAATAACGGTTCAAAAGCCAGAGAATATAACATCCCTGACAGGGGACAGCCCTGTCTAATTCCTCGCTGGACCTGAAAGGGAGCGCTCAAAACACCATTTATCTTCAAAACACTCTGAACATTAAAATACAAAGTCTTGATTTTATTAATAAAACCAGGAGTAAACCCAAAAGCAATCAACGTTTCCCACAAATATTTGTGTTCAACCCGGTCGAACGCTTTTTCTTGATCAATAGAAACAATTCCCATTTTGAGATCAAAAAGCTTAGAGATTTCCAGCAAATCCCGAATAAGTACAATATTATCAGAGATCAACCTTCCAGGGACACAATAAGTCTGATCGGGATGAACAACTTGCTCCATCACTTTGCTAAGTCTACTTGCCAACACTTTGGAGAGTAATTTATAATCAGTACAAAGCAGAGACACAGGCCTCCAGTTTTTTATAAGCTGCAGATCACCTTTTTTTGGCAGCAGTGTAAGCACTGCCCTTCTGCAACTTAAAGGCAAACATTCATTAGTTAGGCTATCATTCAACACTGCTAAAAGATCCTCTCCAATTACAGGCCAAAAAAACTTATAAAAATCAACAGGTAGACCATCTAAACCAGGAGTTTTCCTGTTCTGCATACTTTGCAGAGCTGCATAGAGTTCACCCGAAGAAATATTCACTTCCAACACTGCATTACTCTCTTCTTTGACCTGAGGAAGACCAGTATAAAAACTCTGAGCTATCACTTGTTCATCCTGGTGCTCACATTTATACAAATTACTATAAAAACGAACCGCATGCTCACGAATATCAGCATGATCAGACAACACCTGCCCAGAATCTGACTTTAAACTATGAATTAGTCTTTTCTGACCATTTTTTCGTTCCAATCCAAAAAAAAAGTGTGATGGGACATCCATTTCCATTATATTCTTAAAACGGGACCTAACCAGTGCCCCTTGTGCTGATACCCCCAGGAGATTAGTTAACACAGACTTCTTAAACTCAAGAGCTTCAAAGAAACGTTGATCCTTTGTAACCTCAGCTAAACCCTGGAGTTCTTCCACTTCAGACTCCAGAGCTTTCACTGATTTCATCAAGACTTTGGTAACATTACAATTATATTGTTGACACAGCTGTTTTATTTGGACTTTTCCAAAGTCCCACCACTGTTGTAAAGATATAAAATCATTTTTTGTACTTTGATGATTTTTCCAAAAGGATACAAAGATGTCTTTAAAAATTTTATCCTCTAGTAAAGCTGTATTAAAATGCCAATAGGCACTACTAGGCTTTACACATTTTAGGAAAACACAAATTACAACAAGTGAATGATCAGAAAACCCAACAGGGCTAATAAAGCAGTTTTTAACAACATTAAAATGATATTTAAAACAATAAAAACGATCAAGTCTTGCCATAGACAATAAATTGTCTTTACAATGTGTCCAAGTATACTGACTTTTATCACCATTTAACCCTCTCCATACATCATATAATTCATGAGTCTCTAACAATTGAATCAAACGAGTGCGAGAGGCAGAATGAGGCTCTACATGATTTCTATCAAGTCTATTTTCTGTGCAATTCCAGTCCCCACCTATAAATAAAAACTCTTGATCATTACAATCTCTAATAACATCACTTACAGTATCCAAAAAAGTCAATCTCTCTATACCAACAGTTGGAGCATATACAGTAATAAATACAAATTGTACATTTTCATATGTTGCTCTAATTTTTAACAATCGACCTTTAATAACCTCTTCACACTCAACAGACTGAGGATTAAAACTTTTGGAGAAAAGAATACCCACTCCACCACTATTACTTGTTTTATGACTTAAAAAAACATCACCCTCCCATTCTCTCTTCCAATCGACTTCATTATCAGCAGTACTATGAGTCTCTTGTACAAAGATAATGTCCAGTTTTTTAAGGGAGCACAGTCTGTAAAAAGAAGCCCTTTTATTTTCATCTCTAGCTCCATTTAGATTCAGACTACCTATTTTAAACTCACTCATAATACAAAAGAAAAAAAGAAAACAAAAACAAAACAAATTTAAAGTACTAATCATACTCGCCATCTTCTAATTGTCTTTTAGCTTTCAAAACAAATTTCTTTAAACGATAAATCTCTTGATCGGTGAAACCTTTCTCTCCTTCACTTCCAGAACATTTTTGAAGATTCTTAACAGAATCAATGAAAAGTTGTAAATCAGGAAACACACTCTCAATTTTCAGATTTCTAGCTCCTTTAGTATTCTTCAGAAATTTCTTAATACTCAACATGGAGTAGCCACTTTTTGGGAGGGACAAAGACTGCAAGGAAGCCAAAGAATCTACATCAGAGTCCACTTCAATATCACTGTCAACAGTCTGAGAACAATCACGAAGAGGAAGCTTTTTCATTTTGACAGAAAATTGACAACCTTCTCTAATTTTTCTTTTCCTCTCATTATCTTTGGAAGCGTTGTCATCTACAATCATCTCACTTTCTCCATCCAAAGAACATTCTTCCTCCTCCACTTCCTTCTGAGTGCTAACACTGGCCTCCTTTTCAGTATCAGTATCACACTGACTGTTCTCAACAGAATCCTCTCCACCAACTAAATCTAACCTCTGGGCTTTGTATACTTGTTTCATTTTTGTTAAATCTGATTCATTCTGTTTTTGTCCCTGAGATTCATTAGACTCATTTTTATTTTTTTGTTCATGAGATTCATTTAATTCGCTCCGTTTTTGTCCTTGCAGATCATTTTGTTCGTTCTGTTTTTGTCCTTGAGATGTATTTAATTTTTGTCCTTGAGTTTCATTTGATTCACCCTGTTCTAGTCTCTGAGATTCATCCAATTCATTTTGTTCATTTTGTTTTTGTCTCTGAGATTTACTTGACTCGCCATGTTCTGTGTTTTTATTATTAGTCTCAGCAGTGATTTTTTCTGGGCAGGAACGTATGAGGTGACCCTCCATTCCGCATCCAAAACACTTCATTTTTTCTGAGGATACATAAACATTGTAGTCATAATCCTCCACTCTAAACTTGAGCACCAAGTTCAACCCTTCACTGTTGTTCTTCAGAATCATAAAAACTTGCCTTCTAAATGAAACAACATGTCTCAATTTCGGAGATTTACAGCCGAGAGAAAACGATCTAATCGGCGACATTAACTGTCCATGTCTCACAAGTTCCCTCTCTAACATTTCGTTACTAATAAACGGAGGGACTTGGGACAAAACGATCTTTTTTGCTGGATTAACGAGCGGTATCGCTTGAACAAAGGTTTCTTTAATTACTACACCTTGTTCAACAATTGTTGCAACTTTATCAAAGCTATCCACAAAAATCACCACTCCATTGTTCATTCTAGCTGCGGATTTAATGCTATCGTAACCGACAATCGCTCCAACCGCCAAAGCGCAATCTTCCACAGAACAATCTATAGTCGGACAAAGTTTAAAAGCATGCCGGCGTGTGAGTGTTTCCAGCCCCACGCCTGCAGCTCCACGAACCGGCATGACTCCCGGTTACACCGGTTGTCGCCGCTACCAATAAACTAAACCACTTAAACTATACCACTAAAAATAATAGTGGTGGGCCGTTATCGGCGTTAA
>CM049834.1:26361827-26391827 GCA_027422435.1 Schizopygopsis pylzovi
TAATCAAATCATATGAAAAACATTGCTAGTTTTGTAACTATTAGTGGTGTTTTGTAAGTCAGAATTCCCCATTACTATTCCTCAAACTAAACATGACAAAGTTAAGAATTACACTTGTACAGCTATCACATGACTTCAGATGACACATGGACAACTTTAATCATATGTTCATGGGGTTTTTGCTCCTTGTTGGAGCTCTTGGAGTGTGAGTGTGAGTGTGAGTGTGTGTGTGTGTGTGTGTGTGTGTGTGTGTGATGTGTGTGTGTGTGTGTGTGTGTGTGTGTGTGTGTGTGGTGTGTGTGTGGTGTGGTGTGCGTGCGTGTGCGTGCGTGTGTGTGTGTGTGTGTGTGTGTGTGTGTGTGTGTGTGTCGTGTGGTGATCAGTGTGTGTGTGTGTGTGTGTGTGGTGTGTGTGTGTGTGTGTGTGTGTGTGTGTGTGTGTGTGTGTGTGTGTGTGTGTGTGTGTGTGTGTGTGTGTGTGTGTGTGTGTGTGTGTGAGTGTGTGCGTGTGCGGTGTGTGTGTGTGTGTGTGTGTGTGTGTGTGTGTGTGTGTGCTGCATGTGTGTGCGATCAGTGTGTGTGTGTGTGTGTGTGTGTGTGCAGAGTGAGTGTGTGATCAGTGTGCGTGCGAGTGTGTGTGTGTGAGTTGAAGAGTCTGAGACTGGGCGTGTGTGGGAATAATCGCTCGAGTGCAGTGACGACAGGAGCCCTTTGTGAGAGTACAGTGTGTGTGCAGTGTGCCGTAAGAGCTGAGCGTAGCGGTTGGACTTTCTGAAAAGCTTGAGCCGCAATGTGAAACCGGATCTTTAAGACTGCTCTCAAAATATTTAGTTGTCATGGTGGATCAGCGACTTAACATAGATGCCCAATACTTGTTTGTTCTAATGTTAACTCTAAGAGATTACTCGGAGATTCTTACAGGGGATTAAACGTCGCAGTTTAAGACTTTGTAGGCATTGAGCCCTGCTTAGTGACGGCATTTCAAACTATGACGGTCTGATCTGTCTCATTAAAACCAAATGCTTTACTTTTAGTCAGTTCTCAATAAAATGCAAAGATAACAGCAGGAATGATTCATTCAGGGAAAGATAACAAAATGTGCAAAATATCTTCTAACATTCAATGTCAATTAGTGAAGTTACAGCAGACGGCATAGATCAGCCACAAGCCTACAGTTTGTATCTAGTCCAGTGTTATCCTGCTGGAGTTCAAGCGGGGTGGGTAGAGTTCCAGCGGGGGGGGCAGGAGCAGATATTATTTGCGGTAGGGCTGGGCGATAAAACGATAACTATAATTATAGTGATATAATTTTCTTCAATAAAACAAGTTCGATATATATTTAATTTAATGTTTACGTCAGCCAAAAGCGGAACAACACAGCACTACTCATTTGAAGCGTGTCACACGGATCATATGCGCTCGGTTCAAACAGCGGCGCAGCGTAGAGCGAGCTGAATACAGCAGATGTGTTACTCACCGATCACACGAGCACTAAACAGCACTGTGAGATCCAGTGAATTCAGCCAAGAACACAAATGACTGATATAAACTAGTATCAGTCGATATCAGTCAACTCATATAAACTAGTTCAAATCCAGATAACAGCAGAAAAACACTGTGTGCAACGATACAGGCTTTTCAATCTACAAATCACCACCGTTTACCATGGATTTACTGTAGTAACACTAACTGCACCATGGTATTGTGGCAGAAACGAGGGGTATTTGTATCAAATGTATTATATTAATGTAGACGTGTATTGAATGTATTAAAGGAGTAATGTAATTATAGTATATTTGTGATTAAGCTATAGCTAAAGTTTGTGCTTTTATAATAAATGTATTTACTGTTTTTCATACAAATAGGCTACCTAGAACCATATAGTTTTTACCACAGTATTGAGATGCTATATGTGTGGTTTTAACTCTGGTTATCATGATGTAAATGTATGCTACTATGGAAGAACAATGGCTAATTTTAATAAAACTCAAACAGTCAGAAAAATTACATTTCACCATATAAAAAAGGAGGTTGTTGCTATTTTTACAGATGTTACTGATTTTGATAATGAACAAATTTACATCTGCATCCTAACTCAAACTACTACTGCAGGGCTGTCCAAACTCGAGTTCTGCAGAGTTTAGCTCCAATCCTAATTAAACACACCTGAAGCAGCTAATCAAGCTCTTACTATGCATACTAGAAGCTTCCATGCAGGTGTGCTGAGGCAAGCTCCAGGACCGAGTTTGGACAATGTCAAATGTGCATTTCTAAGAGACAAAAAATGTATATTACTATTGCATATATATATGGGCGTGTATATATATAATATGGGGGGGGGGCTCAGATTACCATATGTGTACGTAGGGGGGGCCATGATAAAAAGGTTGGGAACCACTGATCTAGTTTATACAAACACAAAGATTGAGAAAATCCACACAGACAGCACAGCCTGCAGTTAATGTTCAAGAGTCTTACAGCGTTCCCAACATTCTGTGACTTCCAATTGTTTCTGAGTACTGGATGTTTAAAATAACATACAATTAAGTCAAAATAAAAAAAACAAATACAATTAAGACAAATAAAATAACATATAAGTAAAATAAAAAATAAATTAATATGGTAAAAAAGGGGAAGTAAAAAGTAGAACACGACAATAAAATAGTAAAAAAGTGCAATGATGCATTCAATTATTTTTATATTATTATATTATATTATTAAATTATATTATACGTCAACACAAAGTAAATGCTATCGTTTTGAACTTTTATCCCTGTTTTCACATAAATATGAGTGGAAAAAACTACTTTCATCATTGATAATAACTAGAAATGTTTGTTGAGCAGTAAATCTGCATATTATTATGATTTCTGAAGATCATGTGACACTGAAGACTGCAGTAATGATGCTGAAAATACAGCTGCGCATCACAGAAATAATTACATTTTACTATATATATATATATATATATATATATATATATTCACATAGAAAACAGTTATTTTAAATTGTAATAAACTTTACAATATTACTGTTTTACTGTATTTTTTATTAAATAAATACAGCCTTGATGAGCAGAAGAGATTCTAAAAAAATAATAAACAAAAAACTAAAAAAATCTTACCGACTCAAAACTTTTAAAACGTATTCATTTGACAAATTTCACAATAGACTTTCTAGACCGTAAGATTTCATCATATTAACGACATTTCCATCATTAAAAATCTTCAGGGTTTCCTCAACAAAATAAATCTGTTTTTAAACTTTTCTCTTTATAATAAAATTTCATGGTACATGCCAGCATATCATAAAAGAAAATCAGCCAAAAACATATCATTTCCAGAGAAAGTGTCTGAATATATGACCAGCTCCAGCAGACGTGAATCCATGGTTTGAAGCGGTGAAAGAGTATATTAGTGTCTGGAGGGATCTAGTCCTGGTGGTCTGGGGTCATTTACTGGTCTCCAGAGAACCGGCTGCTTTAGGTCTAGAGTTATACAGTCCATAATGACGTCCCCGGAGAACAGGAGCAGAGCTCGCGTTACAGAAACTAACCCCACACACAACACAACACAATCAACATCCTCCATCAGCTCCCTACAGACTACACCAGCGGTTCTCAATTCCAGTCCTCACGCCCCCCCGCTCTGCATATTTCGTATGTTACTCTTATCGCTTCAGATGTTTGTTCTATTGGAACGTAAGTGCCCTGCGAAGTGGACATCACAGGATATTCCGCCATGATTCCAGTTCGAAGCGAACGTATATATTCCATTCAAAGTGCATTGAAGTGTGCGAGACGTGAATTAAAATTGTATATATTTACAGAGGTATATGATGTCACACTCGTCCGTGCGTGAAGACGTTGCGCAGCGCAAATCCATGAATGAATGTTCAGAAATAAAGTAAACTTCAGCGGATTTCCCTGCTCAGGGAGTAGGGAGCAATGGACCCTGTGTAGGGAGCAATGGACCCTGTGTAGGGAGCAATGGACCCTGTGTAGGGAGCAATGGACCCTGTGTAGGGAGCAATGGACACTGTGTAGGGAGCAATGGACCCTGTGTAGGGAGCAATGGACCCTGTGTAGGGAGCAATGGACCCTGTGTAGGGAGCAATGGACCCTGTGTAGGGAGCAATGGACCCTGTGTAGGGAGCAATGGACCCTGTGTAGGGAGCAATGGACCCTGTGTAGGGAGCAATGGACCCTGTGTAGGGAGCAATGGACCCTGTGTAGGGAGCAATGGACCCTGTGTAGGGAGCAATGGACCCTGTGTAGGGAGCAATGGACCCTGTGTAGGGAGCAATGGACCCTGTGTAGGGAGCAATGGACCCTGTGTAGGGAGCAATGGACCCTGTGTAGGGAGCAATGGACACTGTGTAGGGAGCAATGGACCCTGTGTGTAGGGAGCAATGGACACTGTGTAGGGAGCAATGGACCCTGTGTAGGGAGCAATGGACACTGTGTAGGGAGCAATGGACCCTGTGTAGGGAGCAATGGACCCTGTGTAGGGAGCAATGGACCCTGTGTAGGGAGCAATGGACCCTGTGTAGGGAGCAATGGACCCTGTGTAGGGAGCAATGGACGCTGTGTAGGGAGCAATGGACGCTGTGTAGGGAGCAATGGACCCTGTGTAGGGAGCAATGGACACTGTGTAGGGAGCAATGGACACTGTGTAGGGAGCAATGGACCCTGTGTAGGGAGCAATGGACCCTGTGTAGGGAGCAATGGACGCTGTGTAGGGAGCAATGGACACTGTGTGTAGGGAGCAATGGACCCTGTGTAGGGAGCAATGGACCCTGTGTAGGGAGCAATGGACCACTGTGTAGGGAGCAATGGACGCTGTGTAGGGAGCAATGGACGCTGTGTAGGGAGCAATGGACCCGGTGTAGGGAGCAATGGACACTGTGTAGGGAGCAATGGACCCTGTGTAGGGAGCAATGGACCCTGTGTAGGGAGCAATGGACACTGTGTAGGGAGCAATGGACCCTGTGTAGGGAGCAATGGACACCTGTGTAGGGAGCAAGTGGACACTGTGTGTAGGGAGCAAGTGGACACTGTGTAGGGAGCAAGTGGACACTGTGTGTAGGGAGCAAGTGGACACTGTGTTGGGAGCAATGGACACTGTGTAGGGAGCAATGGACACTGTGTGAGGGAGCAATGGACCCTGTGTAGGGAGCAATGGACCCTGTGTAGGGAGCAATGGACACTGTGTAGGGAGCAATGGACCCTGTGTAGGGAGCAATGGACCCTGTGTAGGGAGCAATGGACCCTGTGTAGGGAGCAATGGACACTGTGTAGGGAGCAATGGACACTGTGTAGGGAGCAATGGACCCTGTGTAGGGAGCAATGGACCCTGTGTAGGGAGCAATGGACCCTGTGTAGGGAGCAATGGACCCTGTGTAGGGAGCAATGGGCCCTGTGTAGGGAGCATGTCAATTGGAACACAGTTCATGCACGGAGCGCACTTCTAACGAGCTGATTATCTGAATCAGGTGTGTTAACAAAGAGAGACATGCAGAATATGCAGAGCGGGGGGGCGCGAGGACTGGAATTGAGAACCTCTGGTCTAGATTAACATGATCCTACACGGTCAAACGCCCCACTATTAAATGATTATATGCATGTCTAAAAATCTATCCTTTAATAAACCTTTCATTTTCTGTATTTCTTCTCTAGCTTGCTTTCTTAATCGAGTTGTGTAATAAATCTGTCATTTGATCGTATATTACGAATATCGTTGGCTCTTTGACTAATTGCTCTTGCTCTTCTCTTGTAAGTCACTTTGTATAAAAATGTCTGTGAAACGCACACATTTACTGCTGCCTTCTTTGACTCTGAAAAATAGTTTATTTATAAAAGTGAGTCATCTGCAATGCTGACTCATGTCAGAGGAAAAAAACATAGCTGCAAGAAGTGCAAGTAATGTCTAAATCAAAAACACAAACCAAAAACCTGCATTTACATCTCGAGATCTCTCTTATAATCTCTGATTGATGATTTCAGGACACAAGCACAATCTCATTACATTAATACAAATGTGTTTTAGTCAAATATTATATAAAGAATATAAAGGAAAGTATAAAATAGCATATTATAAAATCTATATAAATGATATATTATAACATGGATATATATATATATTAATACAATGTAAAATATTATATAAAGAATATAAAGGAAAGTATAAAATAGCATATTATAAAATCATATATAATATATATTATAACATGGATATATATATATATATATTAATAAATGTAAAATATTATATAAAGAATATAAAGGAAAGTATAAAATATCATATTAGAAAATTATATATATATATATATATATATATATTTATTAATAAATATAAATATAATATACTTTGTATTTATCAAAATAAAATATATTAATATATTAAAATATAATAGTATATACTATATATATATATATATATACAGTATATATATATATATAATATTATAATTGACATGTATTAAAATATAATATAATGTGTTAATATATATCATATTATGTTATATTATACTATATTATTTGGGATTGTTTTAAAGACAAAATTCGTGTAAAAATTATTTTAAACAATTCTTTGAGCACATTTTTACAAGTTCTCTGTTTAAGAGGTAATTCTACATTTTTCCTAGATAAGAATTAAAAGTAGAAAAAAATTCAGAAGAATTTCAAAGCAATTAGTGAATTGTGTAGAATGTAATTGTTCTCTGTAAAAAATAATCTTTTTTAGTGTAAGTCCTCAGTTGAGAAAACCGTGCATACAAAGTGCTTTTAGAGACGAGGTTTTAAAATATGTCATGTATATGAGTCCTAAGTGTATGCAACTGTGTGTACAAGTGACGAAACCGCACAAAAGAACCCAACAAAAGAGTTTGAGACGATCAGTCCAGCAGCTTTCAAATCAACAACAGACGGTGTCTTTTATTTTCTCCATATACACCTGTCAGCTCCAAACTACAGCCGGATCACCGGTGATTCAGAAACCTGCTCTGCCGGTCCACACCTGGCTGAGACGGTCCGTAAACTCATCGTAATCACGGTCACACACCGACACAAAGTGCCTGTTCGTCCTCAGACCCTCGTGTCGGGACGTGCCGATGCCACAGATGAATGCATGTTAATCTTGAATAGCAGCATTCATACGGCACACTCTCACCCAGATCACGGCTCTTTGATGAAGAATCAAACTTTGGCTTTTGACGGATCGCGTCTGTCATCACCTGAACAACTGACAGGATTCAGCAGACTGAGGACAGACAGCTCTATTCACCAGAATATAAACATCTTCAGGTCTTAGAGGCGTCGGATCATGAACAAAATACATTTTCCTGATCGTTTGAAATGAAAGAGTTTGTTAACCCTTTACGATTCCTGTAAAATTTGCCTAAAACGCCTAAAAAAGGCATACCCAAAGTAAATTGCATGCTGTTCTTGGGCCATTTGGATGATATGCATGGTGTTGGTCTCCTTTGAAAGGTGACACTCTCAGAATCACTGTAAGTCTTACTGATATTGAGTAATAGCACTTTAAATACACTAAAAAAAGACAAAAATAATTCCGCCTGCATTTTGTTTGTAAATAGAAGCCTGCAGATGACTATAGCTGGGAGGTATGAACTGGGAAATACATTGGGATCACAGAATGAAGCCTTACCAAGCCAAATTTACCATTTGATAAACAATATATTAGAAAATTAGTGTTTTACACATGTTTATCTAATTTTATGTCTAGACGCTTCCAAAAAAATTACACTTTGGAGACTCCAAACGACCCTTTGTAACAACGACACACACAATGCTGTAATTCTTGAATGCTTTAATGTAGTCATCATTTTGGGCTCTAATGAAAGGTTACACTTAGAGCTATTCAGTTTCTCATCCAGATTCACTGTCAATAATTACTGACACATAGTAACTGAAGCATAAACACATTATAGTGACATTTATTTATAGAATCCAAAATGTGTACACTTTTAAAATTACATATATATTTATAATTTATAATCTAATTTTTTTTTTTCCCCTATATTTCTATTTCTGTACATTATTATTATTATTTTTTTTTTTTTTATATTGGTGTTATATTGCATCCCTACTGTGTTATTTCTATGTATGTCTATACTATCATGCATGTCTTCATTATGTCAACAAAAAGTGGTCTGATAAAGACACAGATTGTACATGCTGTGTTTATAGTATCTTAAAATGGTTTACATAGTTGAAATCACAAGAATCTCAGCTTTCCGTGGATATATGACATGATCAACTTTGTTTTTTTGTGTCCGATGACTTTTCCCTGTCACTACTAGGCGTCCCGCTGGATTCTTAAAGGGTTAAAATAAAAAAAATTAATTACATCAACGTTCACAACTCAAAACACAACCTTGCCAGTAAAGCTGACAGGATTCATTGAAAATTATTATTAATATTATTATATAAAACAACTAAAAGACATATTCCTATTGTAATATTTCACTGTAAATTAAAATATATTCAAGAATTATTATTATATAAAATATTAAACAAAATAAGATAATTTTGTTGTAATATTTGTAAAAATATTTAAGTATTATTATTATATAGTCATCTTAATATATACATTGCATTCTTGAACAAATAACTAATGATAATAATTTTATTAATATTTATTTTAAATAATCCTTATATATCTTAAAATGTTTTATTTATTTTACAGTGAAATATTACATTAGGAATAGCCTGTCTTATTTTGTTTTTGCAAATAATATTTTGTAATCAATTGACAGCACTAATTTAAATACATTTACACAAAAACACGCCTATGCAGTGTTCAGCTCGGGCCGTCTACGGTGAGCTGATATACAGGACATATATAGTATTTCTAAACAGCAGAAGAACTAATGTGTCGGAGGTTTGTCTGTCTGATGTTGATTTCTATCAGATCCGTATCAGATGATGTGTTCGTGTACCTCTCTCAGGCAGGAGTATATGGGGCAGACCAGCACTCTGAACGGCTCTCCAGCGCTGCTCCTCATGGTGCCGAACACTTCACACAGAAACGTGATGAAGCCCAGCCAGCACTCCACATCCATCTGCTGCAGCTGCTCCCGCCGCGAGAAGTCCTTCTGCAGACGCACAGAGAGAGAGAGACACAGATGATCAACATTCAATTCGGTTTACTATAGGTCTCCCAGTCAGGCAACCGCCGATCAAATCTGCTGGACATTCGTTTGATACCTAAATATTTGCAACCAGGAAAAAATGATTGTTAACCTGGATCAGTGAAAGGGTGGTATAACATCATCAGAGAAATTATTCTTTTATTATATCGAAGTATGGTATATCATAATGCAACTATATATATATATATATGGTTTGAGTTTTGCTTGCTTGCTCATCTTTTACTTATTTACTTATCATAATGCTCCTGTCTTATATATATGGTTTGTATTTTTATGTATGCATCCATCCATCCGTCTGTCTGTCTGTCTGTCTGTCTGTCTGTCTGTCTGTCTGTCTGTCTTCTTCTCTCTCTCTCTCTCTCTCTCTTCTCTCTTCTCTCTTCTTCTCTCTCGTCTGTCTGTCTGTGTCTCTCTCTCTCTCTCTCTCTCTCTCTCTCTCTCTCTCTCTCTCTCTCTTCTCTCTTCTCTCTATCTCTCTCTCTCTCTCTCTCTCTCTCTATCTCTCTCTCTGTCTCTCTCTGTCTCTCTCTCTCTCTCTCTCTCTGTCTCTCTCTCTCTCTCAAAGAGTTCCTCGTCTCTCTGTCTCTCTCTCTCTCTCTCTCTCTGCTACTCTTCTCTCCTCTCTCTCTCTCTCTCTCCACTCTCTACTCTCTCTCTCTCATCTATCTTCTTCTATCTATCTACATTATAAGTACTGGGCTTTGTTTGTGTAAAAAACATTTAAATGGTTAAAATGTTAATAAAAATAAAATAAATACAAAAGAGAAATAAAAAAAATTCTAGCATGAAGACGCATCACAAACTATACAAATGCATACCAAAAATAACAAATTGGCAATTTTAGAACCAACTAAATTAATTCAAAATAATATTTTTCATTATGACACAGAAAAAATTCCACTGATTTGCAAAAAAGGCCCAATATTAGCTTGATGAACTTGAGTTAAAAAATATAAAACAACTTGACATCACATACAGCTAAATAGGAATACATAATACATCAATAATCTATTGCATATAAATAATAATAAAAAACACTAGTTCATACATAATGTTAGATTATGAAACATTTAAAAAAAATTTACTGATTTGCTAAATATAAATAAACATAAATACAAATAAAATATGAATATGAATATATATATATAAAATCAGCTTTAATGCCCATATGCACTTACAAAAGCAGTATTCAAACAAATAGAAAATGAGGAATCAGGATTCAGTCGTTGGGCAGTTTTTCTGCTGATTAAGGGGCAATACGAGACAAATGTCATCAAAAGCAAAAATGCTATGATTTGCATTATATTTTTGTAAGAAAGTGTGACACACTAGAGCAAAACAAACACTATTTTTTGGATTAAGCAGCTTGAAATTATAAAGGAACACATATTGGGTATAATTCAGCAGATATGATGCGATATGATTAATAAGCTTCTGCAACACAAATGCTGGAGAGATGGAGACATTGAAGGCATTTCTGGAAGATTTTGTTTTGGCTTCTCATATGAGTGTATCCGTGGCAACCAAAAGCGATGTTAGGTATTAAACAAACTATGATCGGACTTTCACACACACTGGCAGCTCGTCTCTGTTCTCTGATAAGCTGTGTGTGTGTTTGAGGCAGATTGCTAAATGAGGCGCAGCAGACGTGTCTTTCAGTGGGGTCAGAGACGCGTATCTGTGTATCTGCGTTACATAACCCCGTCAGAACGAAAGCGTCTGCTCCAGCATCAGACGGGTGAAGAGTCACGGTTTATGTGAGGACAAACCGGATGATTCATGCTCAACACACGCAAAACTCCAGACCGATGCTCCACGCGGGGTTAACGGGGCACTACACATACACAAATCAATCAATCAATAACAACATATTACTATTATGACAAATCATTTTCATATTTCAATTATATTATTATAATTATATTTATTTTATAATCATATTGATATATAAATAACAAAAAAATGGTATATAAATAACAAAAAATTAACTTTATCTGTTAAAAGCAATTACACTATCATACATTTTTTTTATTCATTCATACTTTTATTCAGGAAGGATGCATTAAATTGATCAAAAGCGACAGGAAAGATATTTGCAATATAGCAAATGCATCATATTTTAGCATTTGCTATTTCATAATATTGATGAATAATTCATCAAACAATCCTGAAAAAAAAATAATGTACCCCAGTTTCCACAAAAATATTGGGCAGCACAACTGTTTTCAACATTGATAATAATCAGAAATGTTTCTTGAGCATCAAATCAGCATATTATTATGATTTCTGAAGATAATGTGACACTGAAGACTGGAGTAATGATGCTGAAAATACAGCTTTGCATCACAGAAATAAATTACATTTTGACAATATATTCACATAGAAAACAGCTCTTTTGAATTGTAATAATATTTCACAATTTCTGCTGTTTTTACTGTATTTTTGATCAAATAAATGCAGCCTTGATGAGCAGAAGAGACTTCTTACAAAAACAATCTTACCAATCCCTAACTTTTGAATGGTATATATACAAAATAATAATCTGAAGTAATATGTAGTGTACATATTACATAAAAAAAGGAATCAAAAGTGATGTAAAAATACATTTTCAAACATTAAATGTTTAATTTTGTCGAAAAAACACATAGGTAGCATTGGTAGATGCCTGCAGTACCTTCCTTTCACAATCCTGTTTCTGACACGTTAGCAGGATCGTGCTTGTTTGATGTGCAGTGTGTGTTGGTCTGTGTATTTGTGAGTGTGTGTGGTGTGTGTGTTTTGGCCGCAGCAGAAGCGGGTCAGAGTTCTGGTGTCACATCAGAATGAGAAATGAGTCTAAGAGTCAGTTCCCAAAAACAATGAGAAAAGACTTCGAGCTTCACCACCGAAACCACAGTACAGACAGACTGACCCAAACAACAGAGACAGAGACACGCCGTACAAATACAGATATATATATCCCTGCTGCTTCACAAATCAATTCAAAGGTCAGATTATATACTCTTGTTAATGTAACCTTGTTACTGTTAACTAAAACTAATTTGATAAAAATATTATTTATTATATTAAAAAATAATTGATTTGATGAAAAAAATAATTCAAATAATAAAAAATTCTTATATACAACAGTATCTCACAAAGTGAGTACACCCCTCACATCTTTGTAAATATTTTATAATATCTTTTCATGTGACAACACTGAAGAAATGACACTTTGCTACAATGTAAAGTAGTGAGTGTACAGCTTGTATAACAGTGTACATTTGCTGTCCCCTCAAAATAACTCAACACACAGACATTAATGTCCAAACCGCTGGCCACAAAAGTGAGTACACCCCTAAGTGAAACTGTCCAACTTGGGCCCAAAGTGTCAATATTTTGTGTGGCCACCATTATTTTCCAGCACTGTCTTAACCCTATTGGGCATGGAGTTCACCAGAGCTTCACAGGTTGCCACTGCAGTCCTCTTCCACTCCTCCATGACGACATCATGGAGCTGGTGGATGTTAGAGACCTTGTGCTCCTCCACCTTCCATTTGAGTATGCCCCACAGATGCTCAATAGGGTTTAGGTCTGGAGACATGCTTGGCCAGTCCATCACCTTTACCCTCAGCTTCTTTAGCAAGGCTTTAGTCATCTTGGAGGTGTGTTTGGGGTCGTTATCATGTTGAAATACTGCCCTGCGGCCTCAGTCTCCGAATGGAGGGGATCATGCTCTGCTTCAGTATGTCACAGTACATGTCAGCAGCACTCATGCAGCCCCAGACCATGACACTTTCCCTGACTGTAGGAAAGACAAACTTGTCTTTGTACTCCTCACCTGGTTGCTGTCACACACGCTTGACACCAACTGAACCAAATACGTTTATCTTAGTCTCATCAGACCACAGGACATGGTTCCAGCAATCCATGTCCTGAGTCTGCTTGTCTCCAGCAAACTGTTTGCAGGCTTTCTTGTGCATCATCTTAAGAAGAGGCTTCCTTCTGGGACGACAGCCATGCAGACCAATTTGATGCAGTGTGCGGCGTATGGTCTGAGCACTAACAGACTGACCCCCCCCCGGCCTTCAACCTCTGCAGCAATGCTGGCAGCACTCATACGTCTATTTCCCAAACACAACCTCTGGATATGACGCTGAGCATGTGCACTCAACTTCTTTGGTCGGACCATGGCGAGGCCTGTTCTGAGTGGAACCGGTCCTGTTAAACGCTGTATGGTCTTGGCCACCGTGCTGCAGCTCAGTTTCAGGGTCTTGGCAATCTTCTTGTAGCCTACGCCATCTTTATGTAGAGCAACAATTCTTTTTTCAGATCCTCAGAGAGTTTTTGCCATGAGGTGCCATGTTGAACTTCCAGTGACCAGTATGAGAGAGTGAGAGCGATAACACCAAATTTAACACACCTGCTCCCCATTCACACCCGAGACCTTGTAACACTAATGAGTCACATGACACTGGTGAGAGAAAATGGCTAATTGGGTGCAATTTGGACATTTTCACTTAGGGGTGTACTCACTTTTGTGGCCAGCGGTTTAGACATTAATGTCTGTGTGTTGAGTTATTTTGAGGGGACAGTAAATTTACACTGTTATACAAGCTGTACACTCACTACTTTACATTGTAGCAAAGGTCATTTCTTCAGTGTTGTCACATGAAAAGATATAATAAAATATTTACAAAAATATGAGGGATGTACTCACTTGTGTGAGATACTGTATATATATATATATATATATATATATATACAAAAATTAATTATATTAAACTTAAAGCACATAACAAAATTACTCAAACTTAAACTAAATATGAAAACAAAGATAATTTAAAATATGAATAAAAAATTATCAATATTAAGCATAAATAAAGTTATAGCGCTTTTCCTGAGCTCAATCATCTAACTATAATAGCATATAAATAATACTTTAATAACACTGGATAACACATAATGTTAGCCAAGCTAGTCATATTTAAGTTTGTCATGACCACTTTAAAAAAAAAAAACGGCTGTTATTATTCATGCAAAATGAATTGTGTGAGTCACTTTTTGGTGTTTTTGACAATAAGGGAAAGAGCAGAAAAGAGAAAAAACATAAAAACCTTCATTTTCTGCATTCCACAGGAAATGAGGCAGAATTTCATTTTGAACTATTTCTTCAAAATCTATTCATGTGCTTTCAGAAACTCTTCATTTCAAATGAGGTGAAAGCGTTCGGGGCTAAAAGTCCCTTTTGTCCAATGAGGAAATTGTACAGGGTCACTCCGCTGGATTGCAGGCGTGAGTCACATCCTGATACTTCGGCTTCTTCAAGCCCTTCAGAAAAAGAGAAATCGCAGATGCAAAAGAGGAACGAAAGAGCTGAGATGGATGTGTTTGGGAAGCAGGTGGGAAAACGTTTGTGAATCGTGCAATCCGATTGGTCCAGCACTGACCAATAGGAGACAACCTGCAGTAAGTTACGAACATTCAGTTCTTACCTGTAACAAGTTGAGTAATAGAGAGCGGAATTTGGTTCCTTCCACCATGAACAGAGCCATCTTGTCGCAGAGTTTGGCTGCCGTGGCCGCAAAACTCCGGTCGCTGACCGCCTTGCGGTAAATCGTGTGGACGATCTCGTTCAGCGTCTCCTCTGAATCGGCCGAGTTCTGCGCCTCCTCCATGAACGTGGTGAGCTGATTCTCCACGCCGCTGCTGTTGTTCTTCATGCTGTTCAGAATCTCTAACAATCGGTCCATTCGGTTCCGCTGAGGTCTGGCCGTCGCCACGGGAACTTCCTCCTGCCAATCAGAGAACAGCGAGAGCGGTCACATGACAGAACACAGAGGAAGAGCATATCATGTTTGGGATCAGTCCGATTTTTCAAAGAAATTAATACTTTTATTCAGCAAGGATGTGTTCAAATTGATTAAAAGTGACAGTAAAGACATTTATAATGTTAAAAAAAGATTTCGATTTCAGATCATATGGCTTGTTTTTGCATGTTATTTTCATGTTTAGTATATTTAACGTTTCTAGCTTGTTTAGCATGTTGCTAATGTTTTACCACACTGATTGTTACTAGAATTTTTAGCACTTCTAACTTGTTTTAGCATGTTTTACCACACTGAGTTTCTAGCTTGTTTTAGCATGCTACTAGCACGTCTTAATTATAGTTATCATTATTGATAGTATGTTGCTAGCATGTTTAACATGTTTCTAGCTTGCTTTAACATGTATGTTGATAGTATTGATTGAATGTATTTAGCAAGTTCCTGGCTTGCTTTAGCATGTTGTTAACACGTTTTACCACACTGATAGTATGCTGCTAATGTATTTAGCATCAATCACCTTCTCTTTCAATCTCCTCCTCAGTCTCTCTTTAGACGACTGCAGTAAGCAGATCTTCCCGCGCTCCGTCTTCTCCTCGTCTCCTTTCTTTCTCTCCTCTTTCGTAGGTTCATCCTTCGCTCCTTTCTCCACGTGGGACTCCGGCTCCTCGTGTTTTACATTCTCTGTCTCTTTGATATTGCGTGTGAAGCCCCTGTCGGCCCCCAAGGGGCCCTGATTAAAACTGTTCGTCTGGTGTTTGGGATGCTGATTCCAGCGGCGGTTCTGGCTGTAGCCGTGATGTGGGCCGCCCTGCCACCCGCCCTGGTTCTGCTGGCCCTGGTAACCCCGCCCCCAGTGCTTAGTGCCGGCACCTGATTGGTGGTCTGTGTTGGGCTGCTGCATCTGATTGGGCTGCTGTTGCTGCTGCTGCTGAGGATTCTGGGATTTCCCAGCAGCCCCTCCTCCTCCTCCTCCTACAGGCAGGCGCTGCTGTCTCCTGGAACAACGACAAAAAGAGCCAGTTATCGTTATGTCAATGAGCTTGTTGTGTGGGGGTTTCCAGGGTGTTTTGCAGGTTGCTATGTGGTTTCGAGTGTTTTGAGTAGTTGCTAGGGAATTGTTAGGTGGTTGCCAGTATTTTGAGGATAAGGTGTTGAATTTAGTAGTCAATGCAGTGTTATGCGGTTGCTAAGGTGTTCTGAGTAGTTGACAGGATGTTGCTAAGCAGTAGAGAGGATGCTCTGGTTGAATAAATAAATACACAAAAATAAATTAACGCACACAACAAGCAAACAAATACACAAACATAATACACAAAAACAAATAAATTAATGAATGCATTAAATAAATAAATCCTGTTGGATGTTGCTGTCAACCTAAACAAACAAACAAATAAACACAAAAACAAAGTAAACAAATATATACATATATTTGTATATATTATTACATATATTATATAGCATATTCTATAATAATATATTAATACATCGATAATTAAAAAATAAAAAATATAGTAATTATTCATCATAGTTAATTAACAATAATTCTGGTCAACACTACAGCGCAAATTACACCAAATTAATTTCAAGAGTGTACTGCTGGGTGGTCAAGTCTGAAGAAAAAATAAATAAAGCAAATAAATAAATAAACAAACAAACACTAAATTAATACAAACAACAAATAAATCAATTCTGATAGATGCTGCAGGACAACTCACACGCAATAAGAGTGTTTTGGTTGGTTAAGTCAAAATAAATCAAATAAAGCAAAGAAATAAATACACAAAATAATTCATTAATTAATTGTAAAAACATGATAGTAAATGTATTATGATAATAAAGTTTGAATAAAATAATTAGAATTCTTAAGAATGGAGACGTCCACACCACAACTATACTGATACACTGACAGCCAATCAGAATCCATCAGGCTTTAAAGAGCTTGAACATTTAAAGGGGAAGACGACAACACATGCTTATAATAAACAACGTCTGTGTGCTGGTGTGGACATTAATATCTCGTTATCTTCATAGCTGCAGTTTTTGGTGTGAATGGGCTTTAACCCTGAATATGAGCAACAGTAATACACAGTTTTGGGGAAAGTTACTTTTAAAAGTAATGTGTTACAATATTGCGTTACTCCCTAAAAAAGTAACTAATTACGTTACTTGGTTACTTTTTATGGAATGTAATGCGTTACGTTACTTTCGCGTTACTTTTTAAATATGAGCAGGGCTTGATTGTTTGTTTTTTAATACAAGAAGTTATATTTATAGCAAATATAAAAGTCTTTCACACCAAAAAGTGTAATGAATAAACCTCAGACTGAAGGACGAGTAAATCACGTCTGTACAGAAGAACACAGGAGAAGAAGTTCAACACTCTTCAGCAATTAATAAAACAATGAAGCACAATTATCTAAAGTCATGTTTGTGTATTATTATGATTGAACTGTATCATCAAAGGTCAGCAGCAAACACATCGGTTAATAAAATGAGATTAGATATATTTGTGTTGTTTAACATATTTAATTATTGCAGGTTTGCGTCATATTCTGAGTTTGTATTTCACTGTTTTAATTCATTTTGATGAACACTGAATCTGTTTTTTGCGAGTGGGATGAATTAATACACATTCATATTTAGTCTAGATTAGAATTACAGTAAGATCATGTTCACACGGCGCACTGTCATCAATAAATGGAAAAAAAGTAACTCAGATATTTTCTAGTAAATTAAAAAGTAATGCGTTACTTTACTAGTTACTTGAAAAAAGTAATATTATTACGTAACTCGCGTTACTTGTAATGCGTTACCCCCCCAACACTGGTAATAGTGAGGATTGACTTAAACAGCACTAATAATAACCGCAGTCACACACACTGTTAATGTGTGTGTGATGATTTACAGCAGATGTGAGTCAATATGTAAACACCCAGATCTCCATGTTTGCAGCTGGCCGATGGGACGATGCAGATTACAGTCATCCTGAAGACTGACACTGGATTATGGGCTTTACTGTGTGTACATTACATTCAGAGCGCGCCGCGTCACCACTGACTGCAATAGTCTGACTACTTACTCTTTCAGGAAAAGACAATCTTTGGATTCAAGAGTTAAACATTTCACAAACTAATTATAAAGCACTTCATCTAAATTAGATGCAAACAGAGTTTCGAAGCGAAATCCCAACCGTTTATTTCAGCTACATTACATGAGGCAACATTTCTCAATTTCATTTAGTTTAAACTGAAGTACTAAAATTACTAAAACTAAGCTAATAATAAAATATTGAATAAATAATAGCCAATAATAATAATAAATAAACATTAAGTCAAATAAAATTATATCAAAATAACTTGATAATATAATTTTTATTTATTTATATCTTATTATATTTTATATTTTACATAAAAACTAATTATTTTAGCTAGTTATGACATTTCTCAATTTCATTTAGTTTAAATTGAAGTACTAAAATTACTAAGCTAATAATAAATATTGAATGAATAATAGCTAATAATAATAAATAAATAAATATTAAGTCAAATAAAATAATATAAAAATATAAATAAAACAACTTTATAATATAAAATATATAAAAAATATTTATACAATTTAATATTTAACATAACAACTAATTATTTCAGCTAGTTGCTGAGGCAACATTTCTTAATTCTTAATTTCTAAAATTACTAAGCTAATAATAAATATTGAATGAATAATAGCTAATAATAATAATAATAATAATAATAAATAATCATTAAGTAAAACAAATATATAAAAACAACTTGATAATATAAAATCACATTTTGTTAATATCTTATAAAATGTTATATTTTACATAAAAACAAATTATTTTAGCTAGTTGCCAAGGTGACATTTCTTAATTTCATTTAGTTTGAATTGAAGTACTAAAATTACTAAAACTAAGCTAATAATAAATATTTAATGAATAATAGCTAATAATAATAATAATAAATAATCATTAAGTCAAATAAAATAATAAAGAAATATAAATAAAACAGTTTTATAATATAAAATATAAAAATAAATATTTATTAAAATGTCATATTTAACATAAAAAAATATTATTTCAGCTAGTGGCCAAGGCGAAATTTCAAAATTGTATTTAATTTAACTACTGTTTCTAAGTACTAAAATGACTAAAATTATAAATAAATAAAAGCAAAAAAATAAATATACAGAAATAAAGTACTAAAAATCTAAAAATAATACATATAAATTAATAAAAACTATATAAACCTTAACAAACTAATACAAATGATAATAAATACTAAAACTTTAACTAAAAATGTTTAATTCAAAATGTTAACAAAAACTATAATATAGTATATCAATGAATGATCCTAAAATAACACTGTTATAGAGGAACAAGGTCATATTTTACTGCTTCTACGAAGAATAAACAAGCATGAACATAATCTACAAAGACTAACGTCTTCACTAGTGACCATGAACAAACGTAACCTCTGCGGCATTCGGTGCTCCTTTAAACCCTCACACACGGGACTCTCCTCGCTCAGAGGACGGGCTTCACGCTTTAGAGCGAGGCGTCCAGGTTAAGCTCATGTGGTGCTCTGCTTATACTCGTGTGCTGCTGAATGACAGATCGAACAGAAGACGTGGAGGTGCTGCCCGTCACATTCTTCAGGCTTTACGCAGGTTAACCCTTGACGTGGCTCCGCGGGAACATGTTTTACACCGATGCTTCACGTATCTATTCCAGACACATATAGACTATCACTGAAAAGATTGAAATGCTTTCGAAAAAAGTCTTGTTTGGTCACCAAAGCTGAAAGATACTGTGAAATCGTGAAATATTATTACAACTGAAAATAACTTTTTTATTTGAATATATTGAAGGTAATTTATTCCGGTGATCAAAGCTGTATTTTCAGCATCATTACTCCAGTCTTCAGAGTCACGTGATCTTCAGAAATTATTCTAATATGCTGATTTACTGCTCAATAAATATTTCTGATTATTATCAATGTTGAAAACAGTTAATCTGCTTTATATTTTTGTGGAAACCGTGATGCATTTGATTTTTCAGGATTATTAGATGAATATAGAATTCAAAAGAACAGCATTTATTTCAAATATAAATATTTTGTAACATTATACATTGTAAATGTTACTTTTGATCTATTTAATGCATCCTTGCTGAATAAAAGCCCTTTCTTTAAAAATGAATCTACATCTACAAAAAACAACATTTTAATATAAATAATGTTATAACATGAATATATGCGCGCGCGCGCGCACACACACGCACACGCACACACACACACACACACGCACACACACACACACACACGCTCACACACTCACACACGCACACACACACACACGCTCACACTCACACACACGCTCACACTCACACACACACACACGCACGCACACACACACACACACACACAGCGCTCACACACACACACACCGCACGCACACACACACACACAGACACACACACACACTCGCTCACTCACACACACGCACACGCACACGCGCACGCACGCACGCACGCACACACACACACACACACACACACACACACACACACACACACACACAGGTGCATTTCAAAAACTATTTGCGTGTGTGCATGTGTTATATAAACAAGCAGTTTTAGCATTTTAACTCATTGCATCAAGTGCAAACTGTGCTTTAGTTTCTTTAAAAACCTTATAAAGTTGTAAATCTCAACCTTGCACAAATGCAGCTCTCAACAGAACTCGAATAAGTTCAGAATAATTGAAAAGTTCAGTTTGGAGCAGATTATGATGACGTCCTTGAATGCTGAATGTTGAATGACATCCTTCTATTCCTTTAAAATCAGACATCTGCTCAATAGAATCATATGTGAGAGACTTCTAATATATAGAGTTCATCAATATCTAAATTAGATGTAGAAATTAACCTTTGACTTTGAAAAAGATGAAAAAGTTGGAAAATGAACAAATAATGTTAGATGTTAACCTAATCCACCTAACATCAGAATGCATTATGTTTTACATTTGTACTTATCTTAGTGCTGATTCTCATTCAATCATTTAGATGCATGTTGTTCATTGTGTGTGTGTGTGTGTGTGTGTGGGTGTGAGCGTGTGTGTGTGTGTGTGTGTGCATGCGTGCGTGTGTGTGTGTGTGTGTGTGTGTGTGAGTGTGAGCGTGTGTGTGAGTGTGAGTGTGAGCGTGTGTGTGTGTGTGAGCGTGTGAGTGTGTGAGCGTGTGTGTGTGTGTGTGTGTGCACATGTGTGTGTGTGTGTGTGTGTGCACCTCTCACCGACATCCACTTCTAAGCAGCTCAAGAGCCAAAATGAATGTCGTCCGCACCTAACCCTTCCCTTCCCTCATTCACACACACCACAATACAACAAAAAGCTCTGAGAAAACCTCTTACATAACATTGACATTAAGTGTTTGCTTTACACAAGATAAACCCTGACTGACAGGCCTGTCCTCGACGGGAATCTTCACACTTCACGCCTGCATCATGGTCAACGTAAAGATCTCGCTCGCACCATATTTGAATTAACACAAATAAAAATAAGACTGAGGAACAGAAGTACAATGCATTCGATATCTCATATTGTTGATCAAAAATTCTAAATACATCCTTCTAATATGTTCAAGGAGACAAATATCACACGTGAAAGTCATCATGTGAAAATTACGACATGATGAATAGAATAAAAAAGCCCATTTTCTCCATCACAGAACATTAGTTCTCCACCATGTGCATAAAACAGATAATCTATAGAATATTCTAGAAGCAATGACCCCCCCATTTCTGTGTTTTTAAGAAATGTCTAGACGTTTTTGACCAATACATTGCCAAGACCGATATATCAGCCGATATTTGGCATTTTTTAAATTTCGGCATTGAACCATCAAGTGTCAAACCTTGACAGCATTGGGACTTTTATTTTGACATCATCAAACACTCAAAATATAAGCCATTTTTTAATTATCGGCGCTGAACGATACGATACGGTTTTCAGTTTTACCTTTAAGTGTCAAACCTTAATTTTGAGAGCATTGGGACTTTTATTTTGACATCATCAAACACTCAAAATATAAGACATTTTTTAATTATCGGCGCTGAACGATATGATACGTTTTTCAGTTTGACCTTTAAGTGTCAAACCTTTATTTTGACAGCATTGGGACTTTTATTTTGACATCATCAAACACTCAAAATATAAGCCATTTTTTAATTATCGGCGCTGAAAGATACGATACGTTTTTCAGTTTGACCTTTAAGTGTCAAACCTTAATTTTGAGAGCATTGGGACTTTTATTTTGACATCAAACACTCAAAATATAAGCCATTTTTTAATTATCGGCGCTGAAAGATACGATACGTTTTTTGTTTGATCTTTAAGTGTCAAACCTTAATTTTGAGAGCATTGGGACTTTTATTTTGACATCAAACACTCAAAATATAAGCCATTTTTTAATTATCGGCGCTGAAAGATACGATACGTTTTTTGTTTGATCTTTAAGTGTCAAACCTTAATTTTGAGAGCATTGGGACTTTTATTTTGACATCATCAAACACTAAAAATATAAGCCATTTTTTAATTATCAGTGCTGAAAGATACGACACGTTTTTCAGTTTGACCTTTAAGTGTCAAACCTTTATTTTGACAGCATCAAACATTCAAAATATAAGCCATTTTTTAATTATCAGCGCTGAAAGATACGATACGTTTTTTGTTTGATCTTTAAGTGTCAAACCTTAATTTTGAGAGCATTGGGACTTTTATTTTGACATCAAACACTCAAAATATAAGCCATTTTTTAATTATCGGCGCTGAAAGATACGATACGTTTTTTGTTTGATCTTTAAGTGTCAAACCTTAATTTTGAGAGCATTGGGACTTTTATTTTGACATCATCAAACACTCAAAATATAAGCCATTTTTAATGATCGGCGCTGAATGATACGATACGTTTTTTGTTTGATCTTTAAGTGTCAAACCTTAATTTTGACAGCATTGGGACTTTTATTTTGACATCATCAAACACTCAAAATATAAGCCATTTTTAATGATCGGCGCTGAAAGATACGACACGTTTTTCAGTTTGACCTTTAAGTGTCAAACCTTTATTTTGACAGAAGTGGGACTTATTTATTTTGACACAGCTACAAATTCTCAACATCGCTCATTCAAGCAAAAAGATTTCATTTACAAAACACAGGAGTCTATTATTAAATGGACCCAAACGTAGAAAAATAAGACTGAGAAACAGAAGCACAATGCATTCGATACTTCATATTGCTGATCAAAAATTAAAAACACATCCTTCTAAAATGCTCAAGAGGAATAATAACTTGGGCTATGAAAATGATGACAATGAATGGTATTTCTGAGTTTTGTCAAATTAAATAATGCATTTGCTCTGATTAAAGTCATAGTACCTCAAATTCTCCATCACACAACATACTAGTTCTCCAGCATGTAAAACAGATCATCTATAGAAGCAAAAACCTCTATTGGTAATGTCCAGTAGTGGTCAACATATATCATCAAGACCGATATTTGGCATTTTTAAAATATCGGCATTGAACGTTATATGTTCCATTTCCTCAATAAGTCTCAAGATTGCATCAAGTGCAAACTGTGCTTTAGTTTCTTTAAAAACCTTATAAAGTTGTAAATCTCAACCTTGCACAAATGCAGCTCTCAACAGAACTCGAATAAGTTCAGAATAATTGAAAAGTTCAGTTTGGAGCAGATTATGATGACGTCCTTGAATGCTGAATGTTGAATGACGTCCTTCTATTCCTTTAAAATCAGACATCTGCTCAATAGAATCATATGTGAGAGACTTCTATTATATAGAGTTCAACAATATATCAATTAGATGTAGAAATTAACCTTTGACTTTGAAAAAGTTGGAAAATGAACAAATAATGTTAGATGTTAGGTTAACCTAACCTAATGTGTTCCCGTGGCTCAGTGGTAGAGCATTGCGTTAGCAGCGCAAAGGTTGTGGGTTCGATTCCCAGAGAACACATGTACTGACAAAACATGTATAACCTGAATCGCTTTGTCGATTTGTCTGAAGTCGCTTTGGATAAAAGCGTCTGCTAAATGCATAAATGTAAATGTAAGTCTAACTTTTAAGATCCTAGAATCATCCTCCATTTCTGAAATTTCAGGTAATATCTAGTGATCAACCAATATGTCACCAAGACCTTATAAATCAGGATGATATTTTCAATTTTTATTAATCAGCAATGGACGATATGTTTTTATTTAAAATAAAGAGTGAGATTTTATATATATGTCTAGTAGTGGTCAAACGATATATTGTCAAGACCGATAAATCGGACTATATTTGGCCTTTTTAAAATAATCAGTATTGGACGATAAGTTTTATACATCAGCTTGGCCATCAAAATCCATAATGACACCAAATGTTTAACAGCTTTCACTCCACCAGATCTTCTCCAAGCATTGCAGCTGAACACCGTTAGTGACCTTCATTAATATCCCTCATACCCGCCACCTTAGTGTCTGTGGATTTAGATTTCCGTTCCGTACTGGACTTACTGTACGGAGATAGTTTGCAGATTAACAATGACTCACAACTGAAGAGAGGATGAGAACATACTGTTTGTGCAAGCAGAATAAAGCAAACAGGACCTCAGGGTCACAGATCCAGTCAGAAGATGGTTAGTTTGAATCCCAAGAGCGGGTCGGATCCCATAAGCAGTTCAGGAGTCCAGTGTTCGTGAGCCAAGCTTGTGATGGAAGAACAAGAGAAAGCGGACAGGATTCAGGCGCTGGACCTGTTTTGAGACACTGACCTGGACACTTGCCGCTTCCCATCGGCTGGCAGCAGCACCGTCAGCGTGTCCTGGGGCGGATCGGATCGGCTACGGGTACCACAGGGATACCACACGTGAACAATGTGGATGGGAGGGTGGAAACAAGCAGAGATGGAAAACAAGAAGATACGAGAGAACGAAATAAAGCAGGAAGAACAAGAGGAAAAGAGGAGACGGAACCGTAACAACTAACACAAAAACACAGTAAATGATTGGGACAATTACACAATCTACTGAGAGCTAATCTATTGAAAGATCTACTGAAATATATTGGAGCTAAAAATAAAATAACTCAGTAGCTACAGAGTTAAGGGTATCTACATAATGCTACGAGAACAAAAGAAATGCAGCAAAAATAATACAAAACTAAAATGCAGGAGTAAATAAAAAAATAAAAAACAGCTCCAGGATTTAAGGGTTACTAAATATCATGGCATCTACATTATGCTGCAAAAACATTGCAGTAAATCAGAAACGACAGGATGGTTTGGAGATGAAAGATGGGAAAACGCAGGAGTGAATGACTGGGACAGTTATGAAACATACTAGGAACAAAATAAGATAAAAACAATAAAAAGTCAATAATTAAAATAAACTGTAACAGGAGCTACAGGGTTTAAGGCAACGACAGGCATCTGCTTCTACATACAGCTGAGAAAAGCAAAGATATGTTGCAGAATGAAAAGACGGTGATGAAAGTTTCTTCACAATATGAAACACTTTCTGTGAGCAGTATGTGCATATTCTATGCCAAGGATCCTCAAAGAAAAGACGTTTGATGCTTTTGGTGTCCATCTCATCCCTCTCTCTTCAACTGTGAAGCTCCTCGTCACTCAGGGTCTGGGTTTATTTCAGTCCAATGTAGATTTGAGTCATCAGCTGCAAATTCACCTGATATTGAGCTTCTTTAAAGGCTCTGCACTGCTAAAGCACGCCAAAAACAGCCCACACAGACCTGAGAAGCACAGTCCTCTGCCTCAAACAACGTAAAAAAATTAAACCCACATTGAAATGTTTGGGGTTAGTATGATTTATTAGATAACGTTTTTGAAGGAAGTGTCTTCTGCTCACAAAGGCCGCATTTATTTAATCAAAATGACAGTGAAAACGGTAAGAATGTGATATAAATATTATTGCAATATAAAATGATGGTTTCCTATGTAAATATATTTTCAAATGTAATTTTCATTACTCCTTCAGAAATCATCCTGATGGTCATCTGATCAGTAACCTCTCTTAAGTCGTCGCTCTTAATGAAATCAAACTACTGATGCTTTCCGGTCAGCGAAATGCTGTGGTTCATAAGTGTGACTCTGAAGATGTTTCGATTCAGCAAACTAATCTAAAGAGAGAGAGAGAGAGAGAGAAAGAAAAGACAAGAAGCGATGCCAACAAACAACACGACCGCTGAGTCCTCTCTGGCAGGAGCAAAGCATTGTGGGTGGCCAACAGCAGCAATAACAGGCTGAAAAGCCTTCTGTTAGAGGAGTGAGAGATGTGGGAAGAGAATCGTCGTGTAGTGATGCGCGCACGCACACACACACACACGCACACACACAGACACGCACACAGACAGACACAGACACGCGCACTCACACACACACGCACGCTCACGCACACACACACAGACACGCACACAGACAGACACAGACACAGCCACGCGCACACACACACAGACACGACACACACACACACCACGCACGCACACACACACACACAGACACGCACACAGACACACACACACACACACACACACACACGCACGCTCACGCACGCGACACACACACACACACCACGCACGCACACGCACACACACACACACACAGACATACAGACACGCACAGACATACAGACACGCACACACACACAGACACGCACACACAGACAGACACAGACACGCGCACACGCACGCACACACAGACACACACAACACACACACAGACACGCACAGACATACAGACACGCACACACACACACACACACAGACACGCACAGACACACACACACACACACACACACAGACACGCACACACACACACACACACACACACACACACACACACAGACACACACACAGAGAAATGATTCCCTAGATTGTTTTCTCTCTTACATCCAACGTTTGTAGTCGAAGCAACTCCGTGGTCTGAATGCCAAAACTAGTAAAAATGATATTTATGATATTTGTCGTTTGCCAGAGCAAAACTCACAAACACAACGCGAGGATGCTGTGGGTGGTTACTAGAGTGTTGCTATGCAATTGCTAAGCACTCAGAGAGGTTTTATTGCATTGCTCTGAGGTTGCTAGGGTGTTTGGAGTTGTTGCTAAGCTACTTATCGCTGTGGCACGACACAAACTCAATTTAAGACCCTAATTATCACTGTTGACTCTTTAACAATCTTATAGTAAATAACTGGATTTTTTTTGAAAAAACTAAAATAAAATTTATTGAGATGCTATTATATTTATATTATTTTTATATCATATTTTTCATATTTGTTTATTAATATTTATTTATTTTAACATTTAAATATATTAGATGTTTTCGAGAAACAATAATGTTTGTTTATATTTGTTTGTTTATATATTATTATTTACTTAAATTTGTTATTTTTGTAATTATCTATTCTATCTATTAGTAATTGTATTGCTTGTAATATTTTTTTTACTTTTTAAATATGCCTATATAGCTTTTATATTTAACTTTTTGTTATTTTAGTACATCAACTAAATGAAAATGAGAAATGTTGCCTTGGCAACTAGCAGAGATAAAAAGGAGTTATTAATATAAGTTGTTAATATTTTCTTTAATTTCAGTTTATTCTATTTCAAGAAACAAAAATGTTTGTTTATACATTTAAATGTTGGTTTATTCATTAATTTTATTTTTATTTTTAATAGTATTTATTTCAATTTTCATTACAGTTTTAGTAATTTTGAAACCAAAAACGTTTCTATAATACATTTTTATATTTTATTTTATTTCAGCTTACTATATTTCAAGAAACTACAATTTTTGTTTATATATTGATGTTTGTTTAGATATGAATATTGATTCATTTTTTTTATTTTTTATTAGAATTTTCATTACAATTACAAATAAAGAAATCAATACGCTTCTTTTTAGATATTTTATTTTATTTTTCAAGACTCAAAATCGTTTCATTGTTTTAGTTAAGCATACAAACCCTGACTCGCAGGCATCACGAGCACTAGTGAAGGCCACTAAAGGACAGGCAGCAGTGCATCTTGGGAATCTAAAAGGCCACGTACACACTGCAAGTTTCAGGAGTGAAAACCGCATTTAAATGCGGGAGTGAGTCCCGTAAATTATCGTTCCATGTGTGTATGGAACAACTCACTCCCGCAGCAACATCTGTCGTCTTGCAGGAGTGAATAAACGTTTAGCCGTCCATTACGTGCCATTTCTTTTGACTAAAGACTGTTTTTGTCTGTTGATTTGAACTAATTCGTGGCCATTACTACCACTAATAGACGTGCGGTGTTGTGTTTATACTCGGGAGGCTGCTTTAGAGAGCGCTGTCTTGCTGGATTGCCATGTCCTCATGTTTTCAACCATGTTGTTTGGTCTTAGCTCATAAAGACAGGCACTTTATGGAGTTAATAAAGTGGTCTGTCGCGGATATGAGATATACGATTATTTTGGTGTTATAAAACAAAGCATTTGTGTGTTTTTTTTAGTGCTTGTCCTTGTTTCTTGTTGGTTTGTTCTGTGAAGATCTGGCAACACTGACACTTTACCGCACGGCTCATGAGCGCAGCAAGCCCCGAGCTAAGTTAAGACTTCGTTCACTGTTATTTTCTTTCAGACGAACACACCGATGCACGTTCAAATACGTCATTAGCAACTAGTTCGGTTCTGTACACACTGCGTAGAATTTCTGTAAATGCGGTTGTCACTACCTGTATTTTTCGGGAGTTAATGCGGTTGTCACTCCCGGATTTTAGTGAATTATGTGTGTACAGAACGCGATTAAGGAGTAAAAGGTGAACTGACAACCGAATTCAGCTGCAGTGTGTACGTGGCCAAAGTGCCTTTATTCACATATAAACCATCTATTCTGCTCCAGCGTAAACGTCCTCGAATCCAGCGGCATCACAAAGCGTCCCACTCTCAGAAATAAAGGTACAAAAGCTGTCACTGGGGCGGTACCTTTTCAAAAGGTACATGTTTGTACCTAAAGGGTCCATTTTGGTACCTCAAAAGGTACATATTAGTACTTAAAGTGTACATATTTGAACCTAATAGGTACAAAAGTGTTCCTTTTGAAAAGGTACCGCCACAGTGCCAGCTTTTGTACCTTTATTTCTGAGAGTGGTGAAGACATGCAGTCCGACTGGCTTTCACTCACAAGGACATCAGGGCCTTTCTTCACATCAACACAAAGCTTCTGCTTTCTTTCTCCCTCCTTTACTTTCGCACAAGTTTAGACCAAAATATTATCTTTTTTGGCCGTTTCTTAGCAACTGCAAATTACAACAGAGAACTTTTCCGATGAGGTCAAAGCCAAAAAATGCACGAAAACAAGTGGAAGTGCTTTAATGGACTGAAAGAGAAGATTCTGAGTAAAGAACATGCGGCGGACGCTTTCACCGTGTTACCGTCTGTCTCTGTGGAAAGAGTGAGCTGCTGTTTCTCTGCTTTACGAGTCTGAAAGAGAGTGGACAGTAGTGACTCACCGGCGGTCGTTTCTGCGCCGACGAAACAGTTTCTTCGTGTGTGCGATCTCAGCTTCATTAGGGAGAGGAGGAAAAACCTGCAGAAAGAAAGAGAAAATAACATGAGTATAGAAGCGAGAACCTCACAAATAAAAGAACAAAAAATACATGCATTTAGCAGAAATTATGAGATTTTAAAACATTTGTTACTTTATTATTTCAAGATTTGTATTAATTTATTTTCATGATAATTATGCACATGCACAGACTCTCATTATTGTAATGTTTTTTAATTCTCATGATTTCCATAAATGTTTGATATAATTAAATAAAAAATGTTGTACAACAACAAATTAATTTTATACAACAAATATAACCGGGATATATATATTTTTTTACATATTTTCTGAAAATATACAGTATACACACATGCATTAACAAATGTGTGTATGACTTTTATATTCATTAATAATATAT
>CM049834.1:26396827-26404327 GCA_027422435.1 Schizopygopsis pylzovi
TTCAAAATATTATATCATTCATAAATCATCATCTATTTATTTCAATATATTATATCATTCATATATCATCATTTATTTATTTATTTCAATATATTATATCATTCATATATCATCATTTATTTATTTCAAAATATTATATCATTCATAAATCATCATCTATTTATTTCAATATATTATATCATTCATATATCATCATTTATTTATTTATTTCAATATATTATATCATTCATATATCATCATTTATTTATTTATTTCAATATATTATATCATTCATATATCATCATCATTTATTTATTTCATTATATTATATCATTCATATATCATCATCATTTATTTATTTCATTATATTATATCATTCATATATCATCATTTATTTATTTATTTCAATATATTATATCAATTCATATATCATCATTTATTTATTTATTTCAATACTATTATATCATTCATAAATCATCATCTATTTATTTCAATATATTATATCATTCATAAATCATCATCTATTTATTTCAATATATTATATCATTCATATATCATCATTTATTTATTTATTTCAATATATTATATCATTCATATATCATCATTTATTTATTTATTTCAATATATTATATCATTCATATATCATCATTTATTTATTTATTTCAATATATTATATCATTCATATATCATCATTTATTTATTTATTTCAATATATTATATCATTCATAAATCATCATCTATTTATTTCAATATATTATATCATTCATATATCATCATCATTTATTTATTTCATTATATTATATCATTCATAAATCATCATCTATTTATTTCAATATATTATATCATTCATATATCATCATTTATTTATTTATTTCAATATATTATATCATTCATATATCATCAATAATTTATATTTACATATATATATAGAGAGAGTTAGAGAGAGAGATTAATTTAAATTAAGAAAATTAAGTAAAAACACACACACATAATATATATATATAGATATTATATTATCTTTAATATATTAATAAATATTTGTTCAATCATGTAATAATTTAAATTAAGACAATGACATGTATAATAATGAATATTATATATACATAATATATTTTTGAACATAATTGTGTATTTATATATAAAATATATTAATTATGGAAATAAGCTGGAAACGAATAATTCAAAAGGCTGATTTCCAATAATTCCTTACATATTTAACGTAGTCCATAAATTCTGTATCTAGCTGTATAAGTATCTGGATGATTTCTTGTGCTGTGATTCGCTGGTCGTTTGCAGACGCTGCACAACAATTTTGATTTCGTAAAACAAACTGTTCAGACAGCAAACATTTCAAAGGATCAGATGCGGATACACCAAAAAAACGAATCCGATATTTGCAGCAGGCTGTTTGAACAAAGCCGGAGCGTCCCGTGTGAGATCTGTGATTCTAAACTTAGCATCCACCGGACAGAGAAAGCTCTTTGTTAGCCTGACTATTGCAGGATGACTGAAGCGTCACCTCTGGTATTAACGTGACCCTTTTCCTGTTCATGAGTCTGTGTCACGACATTCAGGATGATGAGGCGGAATACCAAGAGGGAAAGTGACAGGAATTCCTGCGCTGCTAGCGGGAGGAATGAGGAAGACAATGAAGCATCAGTCAAAGAGGCCAACGCTTGGCATGACCGTGAGCCGAGAGAGACCGGACGCCTTCCAATCGAAGCAACTGTATATGCACAACCACCCACACGCGCACACGCACACGCACACACACACACACACACCACACACACACCACACACACACACACACACACACACCCACACACACACACACCACACACACACACACACACACACACACACCACACCCACCTCACCACCGACCCACACACACACACACACACACACCCACACACACACACACACACACCAACACACAACCACACACACACAACCACACACACACACAAACACCCTCACACACACAACAAAACACACACACACGACAACCACCGACCCACACACACACACACACACACCACACACACACACACACACCACACACACACACACACACACACACACAACCCACCGACCCACACAACACACAACCACACACAACCAAACACCCCCCACACACACCACACACCCACACATCCACCCCACACACACCAGACCCACACACACACACACACACACACACACACCCCACCCACCGACCACCACACACACACCACACCACACACACACACGACCCACACACACTTGGCTTAGTATGTTCTCATTACGTTGCACACAGACCACCACATTTCAAATTAACCTATACATACTATATTAGTGCAGTCATATAAATCACTACCGACACCATAACACCGTTACTTGATAAGCCACTTGTACACGAATCATTTTACAGTTATTACACTCACAAACTGCAATTTCTTGTCAATGCAATAGTTCTGCAATGAGCACGACTAGGAAAAATCTATATCTGCTATGGAAATGTTTAAAGGGGTCATATGATAGTATAGCGTAAAAAAGAACAGTTATGAAAGCATTTGTAGATATTTGTTAAGATTTGTAAATTGCAAATGTGAAAGTTTGAATTTAAGGGTGTGTAAAAAAATTATTTATTGGTATCATTGTTAGTCAATAATATTATTTTCCACATACTGTACATTATTGTTGCTCCTCTCTTTCTGAAACACGTCGATGTTTACAAAGCTCATCGTTCTGAGAAGTGAGGTGTGCTCTGATTGGCCAGCTATCCAGTGCACTGTGATTGGCCGAATACCTCAAATGTGTGACAGAAATATTACGCCTCTTACCATATTTGGAAACACACAGCATCTCCACAACATTGTGGTGGCGGCGGCAACAATACCACAGCGAGAATAACGGTTATGCCTTCTTTCTATGCGTAAACGTTTGGGCGGTGTTATGCAAATCTTCCAACACAGTGACGTAGATGTGGGGGCGTGTTTAAATAGCCGTTTTAGGAAGGGGGATGAGACTTTGGTTTTGAGACTGTAGTCTTTGCAACTTTATGGATCTTATGAATACACAAACAGCTTATAATACTCCAAAGACAAAGGAAACTTGAAATCACATCATATAACCCCTTTAATTTCCATGACTTCCACAGGCGGGATAGGTTTTAACATTCCCTGATATTTCCAGATTTTACACACCTGAGAAAAATTGACCACTAAAACAAAGGCTAAAACAAATACTCATAAAAAACCCATTCTGGCTGCTGCAGAATTCAAGTCAATTCTTGTTTAACGTCAGTGTGGACTCTTTAGCTCCCCAGACGAAGAGTGTAGCACACAATCTCTCAGAGTGTGTATGAAGTGACCCGTGTGTTGTGTTTGCATCAGCCTGAGCTTTACGATGCTTTGGACACGTCTGCAGCGAGTGTGTTGGTCTGGTTGCCGGGCAGTTGCTATGAGGTCACCAGGGAGTGGCTATACAGTTGCTTAGTAAATAAATAAGACACATGATTGAAGCACAGACTCTGAACTCTCAGTATGAGTAGCAGTACCAGTGATGCACTAATAAGACACTGTATATCTCTCTCTCTCTCACATACACTATATTGTCAAAGTATTGGCACCCCCTTCTAATGAAAGGATTGACTACTTTAGTTATTTCCATGAGTACAAATCTTAATTTTTAAGCATATAATGATATTGTAGGGAAGTGTGTGCTTCTAATTTAATAGCAACAGTTTGGACAGAACCCTTTTCTATTCTAACATGACAGTGTCTCTGTGTATAAGACAAGAATCAAAGAGAAATGATTGAAATGAAGAATCAATGACAAGTCATTAGTGTTTGGTGATGAGTTTGTGGCTCATTTAAAGTCACACCAGAGGTGTTCAGCTGGGATTAGACCAGTCAAGTTCTTCCACACTGACTGAATCATCATTTCTCTTTGATTCTTGTCTTATACACAGAGACACTGTCATGTTAGAATAGAAACGAGTTCTGTCCAAACTGTTGTTATAATATTAGAAGCACACACTTCCATGGAATATCATTATATGCTTAAACATTAAGATTTGTACTTATGGAAATGACTAGAAAGTAGTCAAAACTTTCATTAGAAGAGGATGACCCAATACTTTTGGCAATATAGTGTACATAAACGCACTTTAAAATAGTTGTATTTTATCTCTAAAGCAGTGGGTTTTGTAAACACGACACGTCATACAGGTCGCTTGAGAGCCAAAAGTTCCGCCAAAAATTCCTAAACTCCCAACAGATGAAGTTCCCTCACATCCTCTCATTCCAGCGTTCGACATGTGCGCTCTCGGCTCACTCATATTTCTGCTTGAACAGATAGTTAGGCTAACAAATAAAAGTGTAGTCTGCATAAAATTTTATTTATTTTATTCGTCTTGTATTTATTGACAGAAAAATTTAAATAACATTTTGCTGCCAACACGAAATAAAGTGTCACAGAGAGAAAAAAGTTATATAAAAATTGTAATCCTTATTTTTATTCGTTTTGTCAGGATATAATTCGTTTATGCTAACATTCAGCCTACAACACAATATGAAAAAAATGTAGGTTTAGCCTAATATATATTTTATATAGTATACAAGTCCTGTCAAAATACGAAATTAATTTAACATCTTGCTGTTAACACAGTGAAAACTGCAGCAGAGAAAAATAAATAAATTTGACAGTCTGTCATTTAAAATGATAGAATAAGCATAATACAAAAAAAGGAAAGATAGTTGAACGTCCTTCAATGACATCGCATTCACACTCCATCTTTATTCTGATCTGTCACTCATCACAACCTGCCAGTTTTGTTTGAGAGCTGTATATTATATCTGCATCTTTGCACATGCTTTGCTCAGCCCCCGCAAATAAAACGAAGCACTGGTTCGTGCTGCAGCGCGCGCATAACGGTCCGAGTGCAGGCTGTACCGGTGCTCGATAAGAATAAAGCGCAGATATGCTGTTCTGAAAGGACGTCAGGAACGGGATAATGTTAGACCGCCCGCTCCCGTTCAAATTGCACCAGAGTTACCGACCGTTACCGCGTTATATTCAGGAAATTAATCCCGCGGCGAAATCTGGTTATCAATTATAACCCCAAACACAATGTTTGATTTAAAATACAGGTAAAAATTAATACTGTGATGCACGGCTCTCGTTCGTTCGGTGCACTGCTTTGAGCAGCAGTGTCCTCTAACTGAACTAAATTATTTTTATTACTATTAAAAAAAATCTAAACTACGGTGAGATCTACACTGCCGGAAGAAATAAGAAGACAAAGAAAATGCAAGGCAAGATGAATGTAGAGCTGCTGGTCTCCTTGGTGTCTGAACACAAATAACTTTATGACAAATTTGTATGATTTGGACAAGCGCCTAAATACTTGCTCTCTTCTTCTGAGTGACAAGCGAGTGTCAGAAGCGTAAAGTTGCGCAGCACCACCTTGTGTACCGGGGTATTTCTGTTTTACATTAAGCGCCATCTAATGTCAGGGAATGAATTTGCATGTTCACTCGGCTCATCGTCAGCGAAAATCGCTTGAGTGTGAACACAACAAACGCGTTGAAAAACGCTGGCGAATAACGTGCGCCGATATTCGTCCCGGTGTGTACGGGCCTTTAGGCTACTTTTATCTGTATGACCAAAAATGACGGAGATTTTAAGAGCACGTGAGCGCACCGGAGCCTGTCCTGCAGCAAACGCGCTTCCACACAAACACTTCAATAGCGCACATTTCTCTAGGTTAACATCATATTGAGCGGCCATGTAAAGTTGCTACTACATACATCTTTCAGATGAAAAGCCATATTTGAGGTTGATGAATGATGAATGAGCGTTTGGATCAGGGGCGGCGCTAGGGGTGGGCTAAGGGGGCTGAAACATTCTGGAATGTTTTCAGAAAAGCCCCGAATGTTTTTATGACCATGCCCTGTACGCATCATCATCACTGAGTTTTCATGCGCATTAAAATGATGAACCGCAGTTTACTCCCGTCAGGAACCGCCCACGGAAGCTCGTACTTCTGACTGACATATACACTTGATAATAAACTTCATATAAACTGGCCAATCATCGATATGAAGTAATAGCAGATCTTGGATCTTTGGGCTTAGCCCCTTACTCACCCTAGAATCGCCTCTGGTTTGGATGTCCTGTCCGATTGTATTACCACATAGACCAGCCGTTAACAATCTGTCCATCACGGACTGCGAGCCTCTAGTTCGAAGACTCGTTCTCGCCCCCTACAGTGCAATTCGTCTAGGTATACATCCGCGCTAAAATATCAGGGTGAAAGTCATCATAGCTTGCGTAGTATAGACGCAGCTCCCAACCCAACTTTGAGAATAGATTAACGGCGATATTTTTTTTATCGCCGATAAGAGTCTCACGTTAACGCAGCACGTTAACGCCGATAACGGCCCACCACTAATTATATCATTCATAAATCATCATTTCATTATATTATATCATTCATAAATCATCATTTATTTATATTATATCAGCCATATATCATCATTTCATTATATTATATCAGCCATATATCATTTCATTATATTATATCAGCCATATATCATCATTTCATTATATTATATCATTCATAAATCATCATTTCATTATATTATATCAGCCATATATCATCATTTCATTATATTATATCATTCATATATCATCATTTCAGTATATTATATCATTCATATATCATCAATCATTTATATTTACATATACAATATATATATATAGTTAGAGAGAGATTAATTTAAATTAAGAAAATAAAGTAAAAACACATATATATTATATTATATTTAATATATTAATACATATTTTTTAAACTATGTAATAATTTAAATTAAGACAATGACATGTATAATAATATTATATATAAATAATATATTTTTGAACATAATTGTGTGTGCGTGTGTGTATTTATATATAAAATATATTTATTATGGAAATAAGCTGGAAACATCTGTAAATAATTCAAAAGGCTGATTTCCAATAATTCCTTACATATTTAATGTAGTCCATAAATTCTGTATCTAGCTGTATAAGTATCTGGATGATTTCTTGCGCTGTGATTCGCTGGTCGTTTGCAGACGCTGCACAACAATTTTGATTTCGTAAAACAAACTGTTCAGACAGCAAACATTTCAAAGGATCAGATGCGGATACACCAAAAAAACGAATCCGATATTTGCAGCAGGCTGTTTGAACAAAGCCGGAGCGTCCCGTGTGAGATCTGTGATTCTAAACTTAGCATCCACCGGACAGAGAAAGCTCTTTGTTAGCCTGACTATTGCAGGATGACTGAAGCGTCACCTCTGGTATTAACGTGACCCTTTTCCTGTTCATGAGTCTGTGTCACGACATTCAGGATGATGAGGCGGAATACCAAGAGGGAAAGTGACAGGAATTCCTGCGCTGCTAGCGGGAGGAATGAGGAAGACAATGAAGCATCAGTCAAAGAGGCCAACGCTTGGCATGACCGTGAGCCGAGAGAGACCGGACGCCT
>CM049834.1:26409327-26444327 GCA_027422435.1 Schizopygopsis pylzovi
TGGTACAGCAGAGCATCCGCTTCCAAGCTTGACTCCAAAAGACTGAGTAAAAGCTTGAGATAGTTTCTTACCGGCAGGCTGGGCAGGAATTTCTCCATGCTGTCCAGGTCAATACCATCATCATCATCATCATCGTCAAATGTGCCCTTTACCATCCTGTGAACAGACAGACAATACACGACAATGTTCAGCCAGACAAAGACTCGGCAGGCGTGTTTACTGTAACATTTTTGACACATAAGCAACAACAAATAAGCTGTTAAGTATAATGATGGGCTTTTAAAGTTTCCATCCTAACTAAATAAATAAACCAGGCCATGAAATGTAACTCTGTAAAGCCTGACATATGAAATAATAGAGATAAAATCAATTTTTTTTTGCACCTTTAGGCAAAATATATATTTTATAGTTTGTACATGTTTTTTTGGGGGGCGTCATATTTGATCCATCAGGCTTTTATGACTCATATAGTATGATCTAGAGAGAAAAACCAGCTCAGTTTTAATTCACAGACCCAAACTGAGCAAAAATATTCAAAATAATATAAACTGATAAAATAATATAAAATATAAAATGATATAAACTGTCAGTCGTCACTCTATATCTGCCAATATTATGTCTCAGTAAGATTTAAATGCTTAGATTGATTATCAAAACATATAATGCAATACAATACAAAGACGTCTGAGATGAACAAATAAACATTCATCAAAAGCCTAATCATCATATTTTAGACTCGCATCTGAACACTTTGTCTACAAAATAATGTCATCATTTTGATGACCAGCCCAGAAAGTGTTCCTCTTGAAATATTACTAACAACATATATGTTTACTGTATAAAATGCTGTAGATGTCCCAGTATAAAGACACATGAAGCACGAGCTGGAGGTGGATGTTCTTTTACGTGCTAAAGTTCGAACTATCAATCAGTAGACCGAAGGCATTGAGTGCAACAGGTTTTCAGCAGAGGTTTGATCATTTAATAAGACAAGTTAGAAATATTTAGCAACTATGATCCAGTAGGATTCTCTCATTTCTCGTTCATCCAGTAGAGGGCAGTAATGAGCCGAGCGCCACATAAACACACAGTCACAGCTCGAAACAATCCCGAACACTGAAACCCCTGACATGCAGATTCACATACACGTGTATGAATGCGTTCAGTGCATTACTGTGAAGTGATTCAGACTAGAGGTCTGCACGGGCTCAAAACTGAAGCCCGAACCCGATCAGTACCCGAGATCGCATTTGAACCGACTTTCGAGCGGCACAGTTGATCATTTAGAGCCCGAACCCTACCCGAAATCATTCCTACCCGCCACAACGTATATACATAGATCTTATCAATAAGAAGGAAGAATGAGGTGGCATTTCACGATTGCATGCAAAGTCGAAACAGATCTAATCGAAGGCTCTGCACATTTCAGCAGATACATTTACCAGTTATGAAAGTTTGTGCAACTATGATCAGCTAGGTCTGCAGGGGTCTGCATACAACTGAAGCTCGATCGACCGGTTACTGAATCGTTTTTGACACGTACGAGGCCAGTTAGCATTTGGTCAACCTCGAAATCAGACAAGAGTCTAAAAAGATTGTATAAAGAAGTTGTCTATTTCACGATTGCATGCAGACAGAAACAGATTAATCAAGGCTCTGCCATTTCACAAACATTGTACCAGTTATGAGAGAGTTTGTGAGAGATCAGAGAGACAGCGAGTCGCATACATTCTGACGAGTTTAGAATTTTGTATGGAGAGAGAAGAGATGACCGTGCAAATTATGAGTCATTTTTTGTCAGTAGAGCTCGTTAGCATTCTGTCTACTTTAAATCAGACATAGAGATCTAAATGAAGATGTATTTATTTGAAGAGAGAGAGAGAGAGAGAGAGAGAGACGACAGAGAGAGAGAGAGAGAGAGACAAAGAGAGAGAGAGAACAGAGAGAGAGAGAGAGAAGAAGAGAGAGAAAGAGAGAGAGAGAGAGAGAGAGAGAGAGAGAGAGAGAGAGAGAGAGAGAGAGAGAGAGAGAGAGGAGGAAGTTGCGCGTGCATGTGAACCTGCGTCTGCGCGTCTCTCTCTACAAGCAATGAGGCTTAGTTACTTCAAAAACAGCGATTTTGCCGCCTCATTGCAGATAAATATAATGTTGTGACTTGCGAGTCAGTAGCCTGTCGAAGCTATTTTACTAATAAAAGTTTCCGTGCTGTTTGTGCGCGATCTCTGATATGTGTGTGCGTGCGTCTATGAAAGCAGCGAAGCCTCTGCATATAGTTTTGGTTTAGCTACAAACCCAACCCGACCCGAGCCCGAAGCTATCCATTAAACATTAACCCGAAACCCGACCCGAACCCGCGGGTCCCGAAATACTTTCGGGTTTCGGGTTAATGTTTAATGGATAGCTTCGGGCTCGGGTCGGAGACCTCTAATTCAGAGCGGTTCTCTCTGTCTCACCCCTCTCGGTCGATGTGCGGGAGGTGTTTTGGGGTCCCTCTGTACGGCCTCCTGTGAAACTGAGTCAAATCCAGTTTCTCCGGCTGCATGTCCCACGTAGCGCCTCTGTGAACACATAACACAACATTAATACACAGACAACAGAAATCCTTAACTATTGTATATTAACACTTAAACTAAGGGCCTAAAGTCACATTTTACTCCCCAAATAATTGTTTTTATACATGCATCGACTCGTGACAAGCTCATTCTAAGCCTGCATTTCTCCCTGATCCGGGCTGAAACTCTACACACACTCAACACTCTGTAAAGATGATAATTAGCTCTTTTCTTCCTAAAATCAGCTGAATAAATCAGAGCTTGTTTTGAAAGGCGATCTGACGGATTACAGCGGCGTGACTCTGAATTAAAGCGTTTGCAATCAGCAAACTAAACTGAACAATCTAGAAAATAAACGTATTCAATCTATAGTACACTGATGTTCAAAAGTTTGGGGTCAGTATTTATTTTTCTAATGATTTTATTTGTCAAGGATACATGAATTTGTTCAATTGTGACTGTGAAGACATTTATAATATTGCAAGATTTAGATTTCTTTTGAACTTTCTATTCATCAAAGAAGCCTGAAAAATTCAATATATCAGTTTCCACAAAAACGTGAAGCAGTACAACAGTTTTCAACATTGCTTATAATCATAATGTTTCTTGAGCATCAAATCAGTATATTATTATGATTTCTGAAGATCATGTGACACTGAAGACTGAAGTAATGATGCTGAAAATACAGCTTTGCGCATCACAGAAATAAATTACATTTTACAATATATTCACATAGAAAACAGTCATTTTGAATTACAATAATATTTCACAATATTACTGATTTTAATGTATCTTTTCAAACAAAAAGCAGCCTTGGTGAGCAGAAGAGACTTCTGAACAGATTTGATATTAACACACAGCTCAAATCTAACATAAGAAGAACTAGCCTCTAGTGAGAGGACTGAATTCTTAATTAAATTTAGCTCATGACGAGGTTTAAATTAGACTGAGTCAGCAGCACAAGCAGAAAAACCAGAGCAGATGAAAATATCCACTGACCGCTGAAAATGTGGACACACGTCAGCAGTCTGGGTCGACCAATCGAAGACTGATTTACTTGATTCACTGCACAAAGAAGTAAACGAACTCTGTGTTTCTATAGACTTTATTAAATGAAATCATCACTAAGCCATATCACGAGCTCCGTTTTACGTCAATTAATGGTGCAGTCCAACTATGACATGTCATTATTTAATGGCTAGATTCATTAAAAGTATGTGTGTGAATCTCACCCATGACAGTCCAGGTTTGCAGCCCAAATGTCCGTCCCCAGAACGTCCAAAGAACCTTCTCTGTTTCCGTTCTAAAACACACACATCATGTTAAAAACGTTGAACAAATGTTCCTGATGACATCAATATAAACATAATGTCACCTTCGCTGGGGCTCTGAACTGGTTGTTTCGTCCTCTGCTGCCCGATCTAGAACCAGAACCGGGTCGAGAACCAGAACTGGGTCTAGAACCGGTGCTGTCATTACTGCTGTGCTCCCAATCATCCTGAGAGAGACCAGATTCATTCAGATTCATCTGACGCTGATGTTAACATGGACACATTTACTCTATTCACCATCTACAGGATACATGTAAAGAACACACTGATAAAATAATGTATCGCCTGAATGTAAGTCGCTTTGGATAAAAGCGTCTGTAAAAAATACAAATAAAAGTGATCAGGAATCTTTTCAAGCTGATTATTTTCTGTCTTCTCTGTGTGTGTGTGTGTGTGTGTGTGTGTGTGTGTGTGTTTATGTCAGTGTTCATTAATTCAATTCATTAATTGAAATAAAATAAAAACTAACACTATTAGAAAAACGACTCCAAAATAACATAAAAATAAGCACAAATAAAACAGTTTTTACAACTTTGGAAACTAAAAAATGTTGAGACTAAACTAAACGCAATCTAGGAAACACTACACCAAATATCCAGTTAAAAAACGATTGAAAACTAAACTGAAAAGGACAAAAAAAGGAAAAAAACTGTATTAGGAAATAACAAAAGAAATATGGCGCCAAGCCTGTAGATCAAATGCACGCACGCACAATTAAATTGTTGATATCAGAAATGAACATTGTCACTAGTGACAGTTAAATTGTTGATATCAATAATAGACATGTTTACTAGTAAGAATTGTGTTTCTGATATGTCAAATTGGAATTTCAACTAGTAAGAAATTAATTCTTGATCTCAACAATTACATTTAAATGGCAGCCTATGGTGACATTAAACTAGTGAAAATACAATTACAGCTTTTAGTTGAATTTAGTTCCTGATATCAAGAATTAACATTTTAACTAGTAAAAATGTAATTGATATCCTGAGAATGAATACAATTCAAAACGGCTTGCCATACACACAAATGCAGACAGAGCTAAACATGTAAATGTAATGATAGAAAAATAAATGCATTTTGAGTATGTCAAATGAGTTTTCAGTTCAGTCATAACAGGCAACGGTTCTTCAGACGCTACTGAGCTTGTGCAGCAGACGCATCAACATAGTGAATGTTCAGACACGCGTTCAGTGACCTCATCGCATCACGTGACCTCAGGCCACAATACTGTCATTCACAATGCTCTCTCACACGCTGGAAAACAACACGCATACACAGAAAAATAAGGGTTTAAAATGGTACCTTTTGGGGTACAACAGCTTGTCCCTGGAGCAGTACCCTTAAAAGGACATATTTGTACCTTTTTTACCCCTTATAGGTACATATTAGTACCTTAGAGTAGTAATACGTACCCTTAAGATGCTAATATGTACCTATAAATATGTCCTTTTAAGGGTACTGCTCCAGGGACAAGCTGTTGTACCCCAAAAGGTACCATTTTAAACCCTTGCACTCACAACATACATGCAGCACACAGTGCATCTAACCTTCTCACATGTGCCGTCTTTAATATTTAATATACACACAAATTAAGCATATGGCTGACAGCTTTAGTCTGCTCCAGTGTCACTAATGAGGGAATATTCAGAACACATCCGTCTGGATAATCACGCTTATGAGATATAAACTCAGAATCGATGAGATAAAAACAAAGATATTAATTTATATATATTAGTTTGTGGCTGAAACAAGCTTCCATATATTGTATAAAGAAGGAAAGGACAGCAGCAGATCATCTCCTGCTCAACAAAACACTTGTCAAACTATCGACAGTACTCGAGATGAAAGAGAAAACTGACCCACGCAAGCTATAAAACAGAGAAAACTTAAAAACGTATAAAACTTTTGCATTCTCGAGAAACTCACTCGCAAACATTTGAACAAAGAATTGCTTTTATGAGCAAATGCTAAGTTTGTCAGGAAATGCACAAGTTTTGAAATAACAAATCTCTTATAGCACCCTTTATGGCAACGAGTATGCAATGCGCTCTTGCACTGTTACGTACTGCATTCCGACACATTTCTAAATGATGATGCACGCAGACTAGAAATACTTGAATACAGTGCACTTACTTTAACATTAGCATCTATCTACACCTTGACAAACAGCATGCCATCTAGGCACCTGTGATGTACTACTTCCAGCTCTAACCCTAACCGTGCACTATTCAGGACAGACATTATGAAGTGAACTGGGACCCAGCACTAGTTGGACGTTTCTGTGTCCATCCATTAATACACAGTTTTCTGATGACAAACACATCGGTTTCTGAACACCTCGACCATCTTCAACACTAACACTGTTTCTGCACCGGAGGCGACTGCAACAGATGCTTTCACAGATTCATCAGTTATAATCAATGACTTTTGATGAGCCGCTCGTGTCAGGTGTGTGTGAACAGGGTGTTACAGAAGAGACACACACACACACACATGCTAAACTCACTGGTTTGGATGAGCCCCTGTCCCGTGAGGACGTCCAGCTCCTGTCAATCTTATCACAGCATTCTTCTGTCCACTGAGAGACAGAGAGAGACACCATTAGTGTCAAATTTGATTTGTTTTGATTATTACTTAGTGAAACAGAATTACAGTATCATCTTCAACACAGCTTTGAAAGTGCGGGACGGGGTGTGTTTGGTGTAGGACGGGGTATGTTTTACCTGTGAGGTTTGGGACAGGGTGCGTTTGGTGTAGGACGGGGTATGTTTTACCTGTGAGGTGTGGGACAGGGTGCGTTTGGTGTAGGACGGGGTATGTTTTACCTGTGAGGTGTAGGATGGGGTATGTTTTACCTGTGAGGTTTGGGACAGGGTGCGTTTGGTGTAGGACGGGGTATGTTTCACCTGTGAGGTGTGGGACAGGGTGCGTTTGGTGTAGGACGGGGTATGTTTCACCTGTGAGGTGTGGGACAGGGTGCGTTTGGTGTAGGACGGGGTATGTTTCACCTGTGAGGTGTGGGACAGGGTGCGTTTGGTGTAGGATGGTGTATGTTTTACCTGTGAGGTGTGGGGCAGGGTGCGTTTGGTGTAGGACGGGGTATGTTTCACCTGTGAGGTGTGGGATAGGGTGCGTTTGGTGTAGGACAGGGTATGTTTTACCTGTGAGGTGTGGGACAGGGTGCGTTTGGTGTAGGACGGGGTATGTTTCACCTGTGAGGTGTGGGACAGGGTGCGTTTGGTGTAGGACGGGGTATGTTTCACCTGTGAGGTGTGGGACAGGGTGCGTTTGGTGTAGGACGGGGTATGTTTTACCTGTGAGGTGTGGGACAGGGTGCGTTTGGTGTAGGACGGGGTATGTTTCACCTGTGAGGTGTAGGACAGGGTGCGTTTGGTGTAGGACGGGGTATGTTTTACCTGTGAGGTGTGGGACAGGGTGCGTTTGGTGTAGGACGGGGTATGTTTTACCTGTGAGGTGTGGGACAGGGTGCGTTTGGTGTAGGACGGGGTATGTTTTACCTGTGAGGTGTGGGACAGGGTGCGTTTGGTGTGGGACGGGGTATGTTTTACCTGTGAGGTGTGGGGCAGGGTGCGTTTGGTGTAGGACGGGGTATGTTTCACCTGTGAGGTGTGGGGCAGGGTGCGTTTGGTGTAGGACGGGGTATGTTTTACCTGTGAGGTGTGGGGCAGGGTGCGTTTGGTGTAGGACGGGGTATGTTTTACCTGTGAGGTGTAGGACAGGGTGCGTTTGTTGTAGGACCGGGTATGTTTTACCTGTGAGGTGTAGGACAGGGTGCGTTTGGTGTAGGACGGGGTATGTTTTACCTGTGAGGTGTGGGACAGGGTGCGTTTGGTGTAGGACGGGGTATGTTTCACCTGTGAGATGTGGGACAGGGTGGGTTTGGTGTGGGATGGGGTATGTTTTACCTGTGAGGTATGGGATAGGGTGCGTTTGGTGTAGGACGGGGTATGTTTCACCTGTGAGATGTGGGACAGGGTGGGTTTGGTGTGGGATGGGGTATGTTTTACCTGTGAGGTCTGGGATAGGGTGCGTTTGGTGTAGGACGGGGTATGTTTTACCTGTGAGGTGTGGGACAGGGTGCGTTTGGTGTAGGACGGGGTATGTTTCACCTGTGAGATGTGGGACAGGGTGGGTTTGGTGTAGGACGGGGTATGTTTCACCTGTGAGGTGTGGGACAGGGTGCGTTTGGTGTGGGATGGGGTATGTTTCACCTGTGAGGTGTGGGACAGGGTGCGTTTGGTGTAGGACGGGGTATGTTTTACCTGTGAGGTGTGGGACAGGGTGCGTTTGGTGTAGGACGGGGTATGTTTCACCTGTGAGATGTGGGACAGGGTGGGTTTGGTGTGGGATGGGGTATGTTTTACCTGTGAGGTATGGGATAGGGTGCGTTTGGTGTAGGACGGGGTATGTTTCACCTGTGAGGTATGGGATAGGGTGCGTTTGGTGTAGGACGGGGTATGTTTTACCTGTGAGGTGTGGGGCAGGGTGCGTATGGTGAAGGGTGGTGTGTGTTTCACCTGTGAGGTGTGGGATAGGGTGTGTAATTATCTGTGAGGTGAAGGATGGTGTGTGTTTCAGCTGTGAGGTGTGGGGCAGGGTGCGTTTGGTGTAGGACGGGGTATGTTTTACCTGTGAGGTGTGGGGCAGGGTGCGTTTGGTGTAGGACGGGGTATGTAATACCTGTGAGGTGTGGGATGGGGTGTATATTATCTGTGAGGTGAAGGATGGTGTGTGTTTTACCTGTGAGGTATGGGACAGGGTGCGTTTGGTGAAGGATGGTGTGTCTTTCACCTGTGAGGTGTGGGACAGGGTGCGTTTGGTGTAGGACGGGGTATGTTTCACCTGTGAGGTATGGGACAGGGTGCGTTTGGTGTAGGACGGGGTATGTTTTACCTGTGAGGTGTAGGACAGGGTGCGTTTGGTGTAGGACGGGGTATGTTTTACCTGTGAGGTGTAGGACAGGGTGCGTGTGGTGTAGGACGGGGTATGTTTTACCTGTGAGGTGTAGGACAGGGTGCGTTTGGTGTAGGACGGGGTATGTTTTACCTGTGAGGTGTAGGACAGGGTGCGTTTGTTGTAGGACCGGGTATGTTTTACCTGTGAGGTGTAGGACAGGGTGCGTTTGGTGTAGGACGGGGTATGTTTCACCTGTGAGGTGTGGGACAGGGTGCGTTTGGTGTAGGACGGGGTATGTTTTACCTGTGAGGTGTGGGACAGGGTGCGTTTGGTGTAGGACGGGGTATGTTTCACCTGTGAGATGTGGGACAGGGTGGGTTTGGTGTGGGATGGGGTATGTTTTACCTGTGAGGTATGGGATAGGGTGCGTTTGGTGTAGGACGGGGTATGTTTTACCTGTGAGGTGTGGGACAGGGTGCGTTTGGTGTAGGACGGGGTATGTTTCACCTGTGAGATGTGGGACAGGGTGGGTTTGGTGTAGGACGGGGTATGTTTCACCTGTGAGGTGTGGGACAGGGTGCGTTTGGTGTGGGATGGGGTATGTTTCACCTGTGAGGTGTGGGACAGGGTGCGTTTGGTGTAGGACGGGGTATGTTTTACCTGTGAGGTGTGGGACAGGGTGCGTTTGGTGTAGGACGGGGTATGTTTCACCTGTGAGATGTGGGACAGGGTGGGTTTGGTGTAGGACGGGGTATGTAATACCTGTGAGGTGTGGGATGGGGTGTATATTATCTGTGAGGTGAAGGATGGTGTGTGTTTCAGCTGTGAGGTGTGGGGCAGGGTGCGTTTGGTGTAGGACGGGGTATGTTTTACCTGTGAGGTGTGGGGCAGGGTGCGTTTGGTGTAGGACGGGGTATGTAATACCTGTGAGGTGTGGGATGGGGTGTATATTATCTGTGAGGTGAAGGATGGTGTGTGTTTTACCTGTGAGGTATGGGACAGGGTGCGTTTGGTGAAGGAAGGTGTCTCTTTAACCTGTGAGGTGTGGGACAGGGTGCGTTTGGTGTAGGACGGGGTATGTTTCACCTGTGAGGTATGGGACAGGGTGCGTTTGGTGTAGGACGGGGTATGTTTTACCTGTGAGGTGTAGGACAGGGTGCGTTTGGTGTAGGACGGGGTATGTTTTACCTGTGAGGTGTAGGACAGGGTGCGTTTGGTGTAGGACGGGGTATGTTTTACCTGTGAGGTGTCGGACAGGGTGCGTTTGGTGTAGGACGGGGTATGTTTTACCTGTGAGGTGTAGGACAGGGTGCGTTTGGTGTAGGACGGGGTATGTTTCACCTGTGAGGTATGGGACAGGGTGCGTTTGGTGTAGGACGGGGTATGTTTTACCTGTGAGGTGTAGGACAGGGTGCGTTTGGTGTAGGACGGGGTATGTTTTACCTGTGAGGTGTGGGACAGGGTGCGTTTGGTGTAGGACGGGGTATGTTTTACCTGTGAGGTGTGGGACAGGGTGCGTTTGGTGTAGGACGGGGTATGTTTTACCTGTGAGGTGTAGGACAGGGTGCGTTTGGTGTAGGACGGGGTATGTTTCACCTGTGAGGTGTGGGACAGGGTGTGTTTGGTGTAGGACGGGGTATGTTTTACCTGTGAGGTATGGGATAGGGTGCGTTTGGTGTAGGACGGGGTATGTTTTACCTGTGAGGTATGGGATAGGGTGCGTTTGGTGTAGGACGGGGTATGTTTCACCTGTGAGGTGTGGGACAGGGTGCGTTTGGTGTAGGACGGGGTATGTAATACCTGTGAGGTGTGGGACAGGGTGCGTTTGGTGTAGGACGGGGTATGGATAGGGTGTATATTATCTGTGAGGTGAAGGATGCTGTGTGTTTCACCTGTGAGGTGTGGGACAGGGTGGGTTTGGTGTAGGACGGGGTATGTTTTACCTGTGAGGTGTGGGACAGGGTGCGTTTGGTGTAGGACGGGGTATGTTTTACCTGTGAGGTGTGGGACAGGGTGCGTTTGGTGTAGGACGGGGTATGTTTCACCTGTGAGGTGTGGGGCAGGGTGCGTTTGGTGTAGGACGGGGTATGTTTCACCTGTGAGGTGTGGGACAGGGTGCGTTTGGTGTAGGACGGGGTATGGATAGGGTGTATATTATCTGTGAGGTGAAGGATGCTGTGTGTTTCACCTGTGAGGTGTGGGACGGTGTCTTGTCCACATCCTGGTCGGTTTCGTTTTTGTCACTCAGGAGTCCCTGCACCTGGTATTCCAGCACATAGCTGTCGATGAAGCGCTCCAGCTCCTCGATGTCCTGCGAGCGCGTGCTTCCCGCCTCTGACGACGCTGACGCTACCGATGAGCTCTCCATGGCAACCAGCCCAGTGAGGGGAGGGAGGGAAAGAGGGGAGCTGTGGGCGGGGCAAAGAAAGTTGTTAGTAATGTGAACTGACATTTCAAATGGAGAATATAAATAATACATTTTTATGATTGTTTGCAATGATTTTTATGACACTGATTTAATATGGAATCAAATGAACATCAATATTAAGCATTTTAAAGTCTAATAATATTTCATTTTTTTATGAAAATCACTCTATTTGTCCTAAAAAAGCGTTCTTGATCAGCAGATAAACATACTGCTTGATGACAGGCGGGACAGTGAGCTCTCTCACGCTGCAGTCAGTGCAGGTCAGTCACATCGACCCCCGACAGAGACCCGACACGGTTCACCTGCTTCACCAGCGGCACAGACACAGACACAAGTGAACTCATAAAGCCCTGTCTGCTTCTGCTTCACCAGTGCATCTGTCTCTCCTCTCATCTCTCACCTCCAATCGGTTTCTGTTCTTACTTCCTTTACTCTTAGAGATCAACTATTATACTATTATACAGCACTATATATTTCTACACTTTTAATACATACTTGCATGCTGGTTTATTATTGTGATATCACAGATTTCACCCCTAAACGTAACATTAAAAAATGAGTTGTGGAAAAAATACAGAGATTATAAAATATATATAAACTTGTATGTATTAGTATGTGTGTATGCATATATATATGTATTAGTAATTTATTAATTTGGTCATTTTCTTTTTACTTAAGTCAAAAGTATTTAGACAAAATACAAACTTCAGCAAAAAAAAAAATTAAACAGTAAACTTTCTTTCATAGCTTTAGAACTTAACTAATCAATGAATTATTCATTCAAAAAGTAATTATGTAAATATTCAGTTATAGTCCTACTCAGTTAAAATATAAATTCCCCAAAATAATACTTAATTACAGTATGAAAGTACCATTACTCAAGAGCTTCTCACACTTGCTTTCATATTTACTCCTCCATTGGGTTCTGCTTTATGTAATGACAGCTCTGGGTGGGACGACATGCCCCGCTTACACCAGGTGATCGAGAGAGAGAGAGAAAGGGAGAGTTTAATCTGGTGTTAACAATACTTGAATCTTGGCCAAGCAAAGAGGATTTACAACTGGAGCAGCACCATCTTACCAGCACACATCCACCATAACACACACAAGGGCCCTGCGCTCCCGCTTACACTTACTGTAGAAAAACACATCGGCTCATATTTAAGATCATTTACTGGGTTTAGCAACTGTTTTCACACCACTCAAGATCTGTGCATGGATCCTGTGTGTACACATTCATCATGTCCCCAAGCAGAGAGCATTAAAGTAAGCAGAGATATCTGACAGATCCGGTGAGAGACATACTGAGCCTGTGAGAGACCGCGAGTGTAAAAGAAAGACCAGACCAGTGGAAGTAGAAACAGGAAGCACAAGTATATGGCAGGAAGTCGAATTGCTGGAAGACAATGAATGTTCTGAAGATCCACATCTGCAGCTGTTCTATCGTCTGTCCTATCTATATGATCAATGTCTGCTCTACAGCACAGCTTATGAGGGTTAAAAACGGACAACATAGAGACAAAGAGGCTAACTGACCTACATCATCCAATCACTGGCCAGTTCTGTCACATCCAAACATTGAACCATCTCCATATCTTGATATTAAATCACCCTTAGTTTGGACAATATTCAATATATTTTAAATCAGAAGAATCAACATTCAATAAAACTGCACCCAGTTAGAGTAAAATTGTTCAAAGCAAGACGTAAAATACAGTTAAAATGTGGTTTAAAAAAACAAGGCTTGTTGTCCACACTGTTTTTGATGAATACATTATAAAAGTATACATCCCAGCACAACTGCTTTCAATATTGATCATATTAATAATCAGAAATGTTTCTAGAGCTGCAAATCAGTATATTATAATGATTTCTGAAGATCATGTGACACTGAAGACTGGAGTAATGATGCTGAATAATCAGCTTTGACCACAGAAATAAATTACAACAGAAAACAGCTATTTCAAATTATAAGTTTTCATAATTGTATTTTTGATCAAATAATTGCAGCCTTGGTGAGCAGAAGATACTTAAAAACATTACAAAAACATCTGAACCCAAACCTTTTGGTAGTGTGTCTATATTGTGAATAACAACAAATAAAATTAGAAGAAAAAAAAAAAATATATATATATAAAAATACATTTATTTTCTGTTTCTGTCTCTCTTTCCTTTTTTTCCTTTCTCAAGTTTGTATGATTTATATAAAATGCTACATATTCCAATTCTCATGCTTCCATTTTCCCTTTACTTTCACTTCAACATGTTAGTTTTAGTGAAATATTCCAGATCAGACGCTTCAGAGAATGTAAACAAAACGTGTGTGTTGTGATATCAGCTGTTCAGCCTGACTCAAACACACACACGCGCGCACACGCACACACACACACACACACGCACCACACACACACACACACACACACACACACACACACACACACTCGAGCTGAACAGCTGAGGAGGAAACACAGAAAGAGTGAGGTTCACCACATCAGATGATCAGGATTAGAAGCGTGAGAACTTTCACTGTGTGAAAGACCGCTTTAATGAGCCGAGTCAGGATTGAGATCTCTGTCCTCTACTGACTCCTGCATGATCATCTGTCAATGACCCTCATCTCTCTCTCACACACACGCACGCACACGCACACGCACACGCGCACGCACACGCACACACACGCACACACAGAGACAGAGACAGAGACACACAGTTTTTTATTTCAGTAAATTGCCATGGCAACATTTCTTATTTTCATATTTACTTCTTTATCTCTTAAATTTAAAACATTATCAAAAACTATAAAAGAAAGATAATAAAAACTATGTAGATAAACCAAATGTTTTTTTATTAAACTAAATAATTACAGATCAAAGATAAACTAGAGTATAACAAAAGATAAACAAAAGATAAACTAAAATAAACTAGACTACAATAAACTAAATAGTTTTTAGCAATAACATAAAATAAACAGGTACATAAAAGACATAAAGCTTCCATTCATAAATCAATGTTCACATGGTGCAAAGTACAACCACAGGAATGTCAAAATTATGTCACCTTATAGCGTCAAAACATAAATAGCATATAATGCTTTATAGAATTCAAGCTTCTCATTTCAGCTTTTAAACCCTTCTGATGTGCATTATAAGAGCATTACTACAGGATACATGTCTTTTTGGTTCATTTATAATAAACAATGCATGTGTAGGAATGAGCTGAAAATATCATTATGTTGGAAATAACAAAATATTTCTCTAAACAGCTGTTGACAAAGTCTTTAATCTAATGAGCAGTCTTGAATACAAAATAGCCTAAAAACACTCACATTTGGGAAAATTCGGTTTAGCCAGAAATAAGATTAACCAAGCTCTCATTAGGGCTTTTCCATTAGCCGGTCACCTAATGGTGCCCGTCACAATGAATATTTCTCGTTTCACACAGAATTTCATCACGTCAAGTCTAAATGAGCACACGTCTCTGACAGGACAGTCACAGCAGCCTCAGGCACTACGACACACGCTCTGCTAATGGAGCCGGCGGCACACGCTGCACCACTTCACTTCAGTTACAACTGCTGTTTACACACCATTCACCATTCTAGAATGCTCGGAGAAACCCTGGAACGCTCGGAGAAACCCTGGAACGCTCAGAGAAACCCTGGAACGCTCAGAGAAACCCTGGAACGCTCAGAGAAGCTCGGAGAAACCCTGCAACGCTCCGAGAAACCCTGGAACGCTCCGAGAAACCCTGGAACGCTCGGAGAAACCCTGGAACGCTCGGAGAAACCCTGGAACGCTCGGAGAAACCCTGGAACGCTCCGAGAAACCCTGGAACGCTCGGAGAAACCCTGAAACGCTCGGAGAAACCCTGAAACGCTCGGAGAAACTCTGGAACGCTCGGAGAAACCCTGGAACGCTCGGAGGAAACCTGGAACGCTCGGAGGAAACCTGGAACGCTCGGAGAAACCCTGGAACGCTCGAAGGAAACCTGGAACGCTCGGAGGAAACCTGGAACGCTCTGAGAAACCCTGGAACGCTCTGAGAAACCCTGGAACGCTCGGAGAAACCCTGGAACGCTCGGAGAAACCCTGGAACGCTCCGAGAAACCCTGGAACGCTCGGAGAAACCCTGGAACGCTCAGAGAAACCCTGAAACGCTCGGAGAAACTCTGGAACGCTCGGAGAAACCCTGGAACGCTCGGAGGAAACCTGGAACGCTCGGAGGAAACCTGGAACGCTCGGAGAAACCCTGGAACGCTCGGAGGAAACCTGGAACGCTCGGAGGAAACCTGGAACGCTCTGAGAAACCCTGGAACGCTCTGAGAAACCCTGGAACGCTCGGAGGAAACCTGGAACGCTCGGAGAAACCCTGGAACGCTCGGAGGAAACCTGGAACGCTCTGAGAAACCGTGGAACGCTCGGAGGAACCCTGGAACGCTCGGAGGAACCCTGGAACGCTCGGAGAAACCCTGGAACGCTCGGAGAAACCCTGGAACGCTCGGAGGAACCCTGGAACGCTCGGAGAAACCGTGGAACGCTCGGAGAAACCGTGGAACGCTCGGAGAAACCGTGGAACGCTCGGAGGAACCCTGGAACGCTCGGAGGAAACCTGGAACGCTCGGAGGAAACCTGGAACGCTCGGAGAAACTCTGGAACGCTCAGAGAAACCCTGGAACGCTCCGAGAAACCCTGGAACGAAACCCTGGAACGCTCCGAGAAACCCTGGAACGCTCCGAGAAACGCTGGAACGCTCCGAGAAACGCTGGAACGCTCGGAGCAATCTGAATGAATGCATTTAGAAAATTTGACTTTATTTTCTAAATAATTTTTTTAATTTAATCCAATACATCACATTAAGGGAAATTAAACATTGCAATGTTCAATACTCATTTCATGTTTTCTTTTAATTTTTATCTTTTGATTTGATTGTATGGGTTTAATTAGCTGCTAAATGTATTGGTTAATGTTATTTTCCCATTGGTACATCATCGTAAAAGTTGCTTGAGGGGCATGAAAATGTGTTACAATTATATATAAAAAAAAAAAAAAAACTTCTAGGATAATAATTTTTTAACGATTTTGATGTGTTTTTTACTGACATTCTTAATGGCTAGCGAAATCAGGAACTAATAAGATTTACTAGTGACAAACCACTGCACAGATTGAAGACGCTGGTGGTGTGAACAGAGCTTAAAAATAACACATCTGAAACTGTAATAAAACCTCATGTTGTTCCAGAACAGCTTCCATCTACACACTCAAACACATGAACCACACACAATGACAAAAGCACAGCTACACTAACAAAAAAAGACAACAGTATAATGTGTGTGTGTGTGTGTGTGTGTGTGTGCTCAGCTGTTTAACATGCGTCTAATTTCCCACCAAAATAGTTCCTTCGTGCAGCACTGCAGTAAGATCCCTGTCTATCTGTCTGTCTCACTGCTCCCGATCACCTCACAGCAGAGCCGTCTGTCTACAGACACTCACAAAGACAAAGAGACAATCTGTCAGAGAGAAGGAATCAATGAAGAAAGGACAACAAAGAATGAGAGACAGAAAAAGAGATTTCACATTTTTTGATTTGCTTACATTCTAACTTGTATGTGTGTGTTTTTTATTTATAACTATTATTTAATTAAAATAACGGTAATATGTGTGAAATATTATTACTATATTAAATAGCTTATTCTTATTTGAATGCGTATTAAAATGTAGTTTTTCTGATGCAAAGCTGAATTGTCAGCATCATTGCTCCAGTCTTTTGTGTCATGTTCCTTCAGAAATCATTATAAAATTCTGATTTGCTGCTGAAGAATCATTTCTGATTATTATCAACATTCCTATATTTTATTAGGGGTCGACCGATTATCGGCCTGGCCGATTATCGGCGCCGATATTAAGCATTTTACCGATTATCGATATCGGCCATTTTAAAAACAGATTTGCCGATAATTTTTTTTTTTTTTTTTTTTTTTTTTATGCAAACAAACATACTATTTACAGGTGACATTATTTATTGGTGAATAAATAATACAGGTGAAACTATTTAATGTTTAAATGCACTATTTGGCTCTGAGCTCAACACTCTGTGAGAGTGAGGCGATCTCTCAATCTCTGAGAGCAATCTCCGCCCACCGCTCATCTGATATGTAGAGAGTCACGAGTCTGACCAATCAACGCGGAAAACTGAAGGCAGTCTCACACCGAGAGCACATGCTAACTGGAGCTGCCTCAGTGATCACGCATCAGTTGTCTCTCAAAGGTAAAGCAGCAGCAGACGTTGCTGAAGTTGCAAAACACCTCAATATAACCGATGATGTCCGCGATGCGGAAAATGCGGGCGGAATCGCGGAATGCAGTCATATAATGGAATTTACCGTATAACGCGGAATGTCGCGGAATGTGTCGAAGTTTGGATGAATTAATCAAAAGTAGGTCAGTACACTTAAATCGACTCGCGCTATGGACTAGTATCTATAAATATTAAGCCGCAAAAACACTATTTAAATATGAATCCTGCATGTTCTGCATCTCTGTTAATGAATGACACAGACGTGCGGTTTCATTTACTGCACACATACATACTGAAGCGCGTGACGCTCGCAGTGACTTCAGCGTCTGCCGTCTCACTAAATGAGGACATAAATACACGAACATCATCCCCAGAACTGCTCAGAGTCACTTCATGAGCAATTGACCGTTTCATTTGAGTAAAACGATCGTCATATCATATATACATAGGCTACAGAAACTTAAAAGGTCCTCATGGCAACCTGTCAAAATATAAGTTCGGTTTAGCCGAATATATTACTGTATACGTAATACAACTACAACAATTATTACAACTTTTGTTGAGAATAATCACACAATACGCTAAATACGTTTACTTTAAGTTTTACAAAATGTTTACAGAATGCTTCTGGGTGATCTCTGTAGCCTACTTATGTTATTATTAATATTATTAATATTACTGTTTATTTAATGTTGTTGTTATTAACAGTTTTCAGAATTAAAGACATGTTTAAAAGCATTTAAAGAACGTTTTTTTTTGTCAGAGCTCTTGTTATTATTAATTTTGGCATTAATTTTCATTTTTACACCAGACACGTATATCGGTTCAAAATATCGGTTATCGGTCTACTTGATCTGTAATAATCGGTATCGGTATCGGCCCTGAAAAACACATATCGGTCGACCCCTATATTTTATAATGAAAAATTTCAAAAGAACAGCTATATATATATATATTTTTTGTTGTTAATATTACTACCATGTATTAATACTACTACCCACTGCTTCTGTACAAATGTACAGTCATGGCAGTAAAGCACATTAAATTGACCAAAACACTGAAACTGAATGGAGCGAGTGGGTGGATGGAGCAATAAATAGAAGCATATGTTCAACCTGGAACAACTCGATGTGCAAATTTGGAAATAAAATAAGAGAAGGGTGACAGAACAGCAGAGAGAGACACTGTGCGCTGATAGCGATGCTGTGTGTGTGTCTGGTCTTTGTTGTCTGGTGCAGTAGTGTGTAAAATCCTCCACGTGTGTTACACTCGCTCACAACAGCTGTTTGAACAAAGAGCTCAAAGACACGCCCCACACACACACACACACACACACACACACACACACACACACACACGCAGCAGTGACATCAGCATGATGGATGACTTCCCCAACATGTTCCATCATGTTATTCCAGAGAAAAATATGTGTTTTCACGATAATGCATCAAAATCTCTCTGAAAGGACTGATAATAAACATAAAATAAACAATAATATCCAAAGCCTAATGAATTACATAATATTCACTTTCACTTATAAACATGTTGCATTATGCCATTTTATGTTGCATGTTTACCTATACCGAGCAAACCTGTGGACGTGCCGAACACTCAAACACACTGACGGGAAGTTCAAAATCTCCTGTACACTTTGCCCTGGTGCAATATGAAGAAATATTCAGCGTTTACTATCAGACTGTAATAACTGAGCAAACACTTTCAACGCCACCACAGTCCTTGATAGACATGGAAATGTGCTCGAGAGACCGAGAGAAAGACTGTCACTTTAAACAAACGATACAGATGTTTCAGCATATTATTATGATTTCTGAAGATCATGTGACACTGAAGACTTGAGTAATGATGCCGAAAATTCAGCTGCGCATCACAAGAATAATTTACATTTTAACATAATGCAGCATTGGTAAGCAGAAGAGACTTCTTTTAAAACATCAGAAAAATCTTACGGAACCCAAACTCAATTTGATTTTGTCATTATTGGCATTTCTGCTACATGCTTAAGTGCTCACTAACTGCATTCAGCCCTCGTTCACTCTTCCAGCGGTCAGCTGACGTCTAACACAGGGATTCTGACACAGAGCTGTTGTTGTTTGTTAAAGATCCTCACATTTCTTCACTATGATGGACTTTAGGATCTACTGGGATGATGATGAAACCTGGAGCTCTTACACTGAAACAATGATCAATCACACCAGCAGAGTCGATACAATCTGTGTGCAAAGCCTTTTCTCTCACCAGCACAAACCTTGAGGAGTGTGTGTGTGTGTGTGTCTGTGTCTGTGAGAGTCTGTGTGTGTGTGTGTGTGTGTGTGTGTTGTGTGTGTGAGTCTGTATGTGTGTGTGTGTGTGTGTGTGTGTGTGTCTGTGTCTGTGTGAGTCTGTGTGTGTTTGTGAGAGTCTGTGTGTGTGTGTGTGTGTGTGAGTCTGTGTGGTGTGTGTGTGTGTGTGTGTGTGAGAGTCTGTGTGTGTGTGTGTGTGTGAGAGTCTGTGTGTGTGTCAGTGTGTGTGTGTCTGTGTGTGTGTGTGTGTGTGTGTGTGTGTGTGTGTGTGAGAGTCTGTGTGTGTGTGTGTGTGTGTGTGTGTGTGAGAGTCTGTGTGTGTGTGTGTGAGAGTCTGTGTGTGTGTGTGTGTGTGTGGAGAGTCTGTGTGTGTGTGTGTGAGAGGTCTGTGTGTGTGTGTGTGAGAGTCTGTGTGTGTGTGTGTGTGAGAGAGTCTGTGTGTGTGTGTGTGTGTGTGTGTGTGAGAGTCTGTGTGTGTGAGTGTGTGTGTGTGTGTGTGTGTGTGTGTGTGTGTGTGAGAGTCTGTGTGTGTGAGTCTGTGTGAGTATGTGTGTGTGTGTGTGTGTGTGTGTGTGTGTGTGAGTCTGTGTGTGTGTGTGTGTGTGAGTCTGTGTGTGTGTGTGTGAGTCTGTGTGTGAGCCTCGGTGAGCAGACGAGACGTCAGCTTTAAACAGTTGAATTAGAAATCGAAGTTGAATCTAAACCCATCAGACTAGCAGCTGCGCAGCATTTCTAACAGATGTTTTAAACTTCTTGTCTGGCAGGTTTGTTCAAGATCTCCTGACATCACAGAGGCTGGAGCTCTGATTGACAGCCATGATGATGTCAGCTGGTTGTCAAGACGACACCTTTTTCAGTCACATCAGCACCAGTGCAACGCTGACAACAGGAAGGCAGTCAACCATGATCACAAAGCACATCCGGATCGATTCTGTCCGATCAATGGCCTGATTTTCTGATCCAGAAGCAGTGTTGTTTAAGTCTGCCTCTTTGGTCTACATACACAATCACATGACCTGTCATGATCAATACAGTGAGTTTTCACGGGGGGGTAGGGCTGCAAAATAATCTAAATCATGATATGACTTTGATCAAATCAAATCGCAAAGACTGTTTAAGCAGGATTTTGCTCATGGATTAAATAAGTAAGTAAAAGAATGTTAGTGTTATTAAAAATATTAGTGTTATAGTATTACAGTTGTAATGTAAAAATAAAAATTATTATTATTTTCTTAAGCCTCGTTCAGACTGTCAGCCCAAATCCGATTTTGTGCATATCCGGATGGAATCTGATTAACTGGCTGTATAACTGAATAACACACAGTGTATCACAACTGTTCATATCCAATTTGTGTGTCCATAATAAGCGCTCTTTCGTTTTACTAAATGTGCATTGGTTACTATGGCAATGCCATTGCATCGTTATGCTGACATAAAAACAACAATAACAGCAATACAGAAGATGTCTTATGACATGACAACATGTTGCCGTCGCACTGGATTATCATCATTATTATGGATTTTGTTTTATGAGGCAGCATCAGAAACGAAGGAAGCTGGAATGTGTGACTTTATTCTGTGCCGCCATCTCCGCTGGTTTCAACACTGAAAGAGGAGAGTATACTAGCAGTGCATTGTATTTTTCCGTTTGATTTACAGTTCGCAGCAACACAAGCTTGTTTCTGCAAAGACATTTATTATGACGCATTTACGTTTTACGTGGCGTGAGAACGTGAAAAAGCTACGCTAAATCCGATCTGACCGGTCAGACTGAAACTGAATAGGTTTCCAAACCACATATGAATGAAGCTCGAAAGGATTTGCATAAATCAGATTTCAGGTAGTTTGTTGCCGTTCATACTATCTAAATATGATCGGATTTGCACAAAAATCAGATTTGGGCTGACAGTCTGAACAAGGCTTTATATTCTAATTTTTAACTGTGAAATATTACGACAGTAATATTTCTTTTTATATTTAGCAGTGGTAGTAGTAATATAATTTTTTTTGGTTTATGTATTGTCATTTTAGATTTACGTGGCAAATACTGATTCAACATTCAACAATATCATATAAAAAAAAAACAAAAAAAAAAACAAGCACAGCAAACCTGGTAAGTATTTTAAATCGCATTTTAATTCGCCATCTGTTTTTTTATCTGATTTGTAGCCCTGGGGAAGTTTATTAAAATAAAGTCCGAATGGTCCGAAACAGCTAACGGAATGAACCACAGATCTTCAGATACCCGAAATCTTCTTAAAATCAAAGCATCACTAAGGACCAGAGGTTTAGGAAACTCCAGGAGAGGGCTTTAGTGCTGGAAAGATGATGGTGTAAAACTAAAGCCCAGCAGCACCAGAACAAAAGAAACAATACTTCTATTGTTCTGTTCTACAGTACAACCTCAAACAGAACAATACCAAACTTTCACTCAAACTACAAGATCTAATCAGTCTTATTCTTCATCATGTGATCACTGCTCAAAACAACCCAAGAAGTAGGGCTGAGCTAATAATCGAATGCGATGATAAGCTACACTATATCGCTTTCATAATCGAATGTGATTGATTTGCGATTATGAACGCGATTTTGCGTAGTTTATCAGTGAACTACGGCTCGGTATAGTAATTGCCGCTCCATCTGAAAGCACGTGAAGGAGATTTACTACTAATCACAGAACCGGCTTCTGACTGACTAGACTAGATGCACACGATGATTGCATTCGATTATTTGCACAGCCCTACCAAGAAGAAATCAACAGTGAACAACATCAACTCAATGAATGAGGGGTGATTTACTCACAACCAACTATGATTCATTCACAGATCAGGTCTTGTTAAATATCTATGCTCAAATCTAGAGATCAGGTTCCTGATGCTTTATTGAATGCCACTGTAAATCAAATCTTGATGTGGATCATTTTAAAATGGTCAAATACTGGCTAATTAGCTGATATAACCAGTTTATCATAGTACCAATATAACAAGAACTTCTGTTAAACTCATTTTATTCATTTCTAATCAAGTTAAACTACAACCAAACAGATCTTCAGATAATGTGCACTAGGGCTGCTCGATTAATCGAAATGAGATCGCAATCGCGATTAGGCAAAAGAAACTCCAAATATGCCCCGCAGAAGAAGTCCCACTGCAGCTGAATAAACAGAAGATTTAACTGCTTTCATTAATTCAACATGACTAATAAACACACCACTACAGCAATATATGGTTTTTCTGAGTTCGTATTATTATTTTCCTTATAGTGACGTGACAAACAGCCAAGTACAGTGACCCATACTCGGAATTTGTGCTCTGCAATTAATCCATCCAAAGTGCATGTACGCACGCGCACACACACACACACTGACACACACACACACACAGACACAGACACAGACACAGAGACACAGAGACACACAGACAGACAGACAGACAGACACAGACAGACACAGACAGACAGACACAGACAGACACAGACAGACACAGACAGACACAGACAGACACACAGACAGACACACAGACAGACACACAGACAGACAGGCACAGACACAGACACACACACACACACACACACACACACACACACACACACACACACACGGAGCAGAGGGCAGTCATTTATTCTGCGGCGCCTGGGGAGCAGTTGGGGGTTCGGTGTCTTGCTCAAGGACACCTCAGTCGTGGTATTGAAGGTGGAGAAAGCGTTATACATTCACTCCCCCCCCCACCTACAATTCCTGCCGGCCCTGAGACTCGAACTCGCAACCTTTGGATTACGAGTCCGACTCTCTAACCATTAGGCCACGACTTATATTAGTATATAATAATTCAATGCTAATCGACATAGCCTTTATCACTGCTTAGAATACCATGAAATATGTTGCGTGCCTTATTCTGTGTAAGAAGCCACGTCATCTCACGGACGTAATGAAGTGAGTTTGGAGTAATAACATGTTATTAAATGTGGTATTATTTTCACGTGCTTTCAAATGGAGCAGCATTTGTTACTACACAGAGCCGTAGTTCACAGAGAAGCTACGCAATCAGCTGTCATTATCGCAGAACGATTTCAAAATTGTGCGATTATATCGTCTGCAATTATTAACGCGATATTGCATTGCTTTCCAGTGAACTACGGCCTTAAATGCTGCTCTCTCTGAAAGGAGGTGATGGAGATTTACTACTGATTACGGAACCGGCTTTACTGACATTATGCGCATGACAATCGCATTCGATTAATTGAGCAGCCCTAATATGCACCCCGAGAATATATTCTCTAAAAGTTTAAAGTACAACCAAACAGAACTCAACAAACAACATCTACAATGACAGATAACCGCAGATGAAGCTCATACAAAAGCTTTTTAGGACAGATAATGGGCTCTCTGTACTGTATGACCTACAATGAACAATGTCATCCAAAAACAATGCAACTTCAAATGCTTTCATTTCTACTCTCAAGGTTACGGCGTTCAACCGCACACATGCACACTATTATCCAGGACGCATAAGCATTGACACTATTCATTTGCATTTAAAATAAATAAATACTAAAACATACAGCCAGGATAATCCATAGGAGTTTAGTTCACCAATTTAGCAATTATGCATTTGTAGAGACTGTCAATATAAACCTGCTGTTTAAATGATCTTTCTGTACAACAAGCACAGTAATATGAGAATATGCTGAACGTGTGAGATATGAAACGACCACAGTCTTTTATCTACAGGCCCACAAAACTCAATTACAGCTGGAAAAGGAGACGACACACACACATGCACCGATGTCTCTACTTCTCTCACACACTCATGATGTGATCTGAATCCCAATGGAATGTGATGAGATTCGGCAGCTCTGATTGGCTGAAGAAGCAGGAAGTGAACACATTCCACAAACATTCCAAATCACAACACCACAAACGACCAATGAGAATCACAGACACAGCCGGACTGAGCCAATCAGAGTCTTAGCTCACGATGAGAGCAGTAGGGATTGGATAAACAATGGTGGGCGGCTAAAACAGCCCTATCAGCACTGCTCTAGGAGACAAACAAAGCATCTACTGTCAAGGAATAGATTTTATACAACAAGAGGTGGAATTACAAGTGCATTATGATGTTAGTGTTCACAATGTACATCATCTCTCATCATAACAAATGCAACACGAGCAAGCGAAACAGCCACAATCTGTCAATAAGAACTCAACTCTTGAATTCAAACTTTTTACAAACCACAAATTTGACTTCCATATTTTGCTAATAAATTATCACAGTTCTTAAATTTCTTTTCTACATACGGCTTTAAATTCTGTTTACTCATATTAATTTGCATTACAGTTTTAATCTTATATATTATGCACAGTCTAGAACGACAGGTTATTAGACTATTCATTGCAGGTTGTATTCTGTATATAACGGTGTATGTGACAATAAAATCTGCAACTTCTGTAGACTATGAGACAATTAATTAACTGCACAGTTTATGAATGCTTTGACAAGCTTATTAAAGTTCGCACAGATTGACAGCGAGCCATATCTGCAAACATAACAATTTACAAACAGAACAACAGAACACACAGAGACACACAGCACAACACAACAGAACACAGACACACAGACACAGACAAGACAAGACAAGACAAGACACAAGACACACGAACAGCAGCACGACGCAGACGAGACGCACAGCAAGACACGAACAACACACACACAAACACAGCACAGACACACACAGAACACGACACGACACAGACACACACACAGACACAGACACCAGACAAGACAGACACAGACACAGACACAGACACACACAACACAACACACACACACACACACACACACACACACACACACACACACACACACACACAGGACAGAATGTAATCACACTGAATCCACTGCTCAGAGATTGATTGAGTCAGACTGACTCAAGGACATTCGTATGCTGCTAATTAAGCATTTATATTATTAACCTTATGACTTGTTTAACAGTTTTAATGAAGAGTGAAATTGCTCTGCTATATGATGCTCTCAGACTGACATGTCTCTCTCTCCCTTTCTGTATACACGCATAACTCATACATCATGAGAAATTCACAGTGATTTGTGAGACAGCTCCAATCCTTTCAAATATTTCCCCTATATATTTAAATCTGACTGCAGTTACATCACTAAAACATGCATAAATCTTTGACTACAGCTCTATAAAATAATATAAATAACAGCGGGTTAGTTGTCATGCTTTTTTTCCTCTAGTGTAGGGCTATTTCTTTCATTTTTGTAAAGACATGCCATGTAACAGAGCTATATTTAATCTGTGCTACAATTATGCAACCACAAAAACAGAACCATTAACATACAAAAATATAAGAGGTTTTCATTCATGAACAAGATATTTCACTCAAAACCCTTACTTATCTTTGAGACAGCCAGCCTCACTCGTCCGTTATATATGTATGAATATCTATAGAATTTAATCAAGTCATTATTATGCAACGATGCATGACTAGGGTTGGGAATCGAAAACCGATTCCGATTCCAGAATCACATACTTAAGCTCAGGAATCGGATAGTTGTTGTCAAATTAAAATTTTGATTCCGCCTATGTGCTTTTTTTTTTATTAATCTGTGAGGACCGGTGTGATAGCGATCTGCCAGGACCTTGCTCACTAATCTAAGCGCTTCAAGGTTTGGCTGCATTTGCGATCAGAAGCGGTCACCACCAACATGACATTCATTTAATAGATCGTTAAGGATCGTGAACATGATTCAAACACCAACGTGATTCTATTCCTAAATGAAAATGATTTGTCTGTTTGATTCCTCAACCTTTGAGGTGTGCGATCACAATGTTGTGATGGTTCATCCGTGCAGTGAACGATCACATCAGTCAGTGATTTAAACATGTAAACCTGCATTCTCACTGCCGCTGACCTAAAGAGAGCAGCTGTCATGTGAAACCGCTTCAGTCTTTTCACCACACAGTATCATTATTACTGTGATACAATCATTCAAATTACAGAAGCACTGTTATAAAAGTTTATAGTTCAGATATAAACTATGATGTGTACGGTAGTGATTCAAATAGAGTAAATCTCCTTTTGTAAGTAATTTGATACTTCAAATGAAGATTTATCGATTACATTGTTATGCCAGTGAGTGGAAAAAGTGTCTGTTAAAATGTATTTGTCTTTGAATCATACACAGGTTCATTCAGGGACGCGGATTCATCCAGTAATGAAACAAGCACATCTTCAGAGAGTAATTCATAAATTACATGTGATTTTTTTTTTGTTGTCTAATATTTTTTCCTTCAGAATCATGAGAGAACAACAACTTCCATTGGGAAAAAATGTAAAAAAATCAATTTATCCAGAATCATGCAGTTCTATTTTGCACACAAACGGCTCTTAAAGAATCCAGTTTTTATGTAGCCTGTTGATTTTTATTCATGGTGTTCAGCAGTTTACTAAAAAGAGTCACAAGATGAAATGTTTGATCTCATTATTTAATCACATTGGAATCAAAACTGTGAATTGAAAAGAATCGGAATCGATAAAATTCAAACGATACCCAACCTTACATATGACACAGCAAATGTGTCTGCCTCTGATCTAGAATCTGATAATTATTCTAATTACACAGTCACAGCTAAATAATGCACTAATACCCCAGTAAGAGATAAAGATGATTATACACAGAATGTATTTAGTACAATTATGCTGAATATGGGCTACCTGAATCCTAGACTATTGGCCACAATGCTGGTAACAGCAAACAGAATAGACTAGACTCTAGAAACTACTTTATATGCCGAAACAGACAAATCCTGGATCTCATAAATGACCAGCCAGCGTTAGGTCAGAGAGTGAATGAATATAAATCAGACACTCTTAAAGGAATAGTTCAACCAAAAACATTCACTTACATCACTCACCAATGGATCTTCTACAATGAATGGGTGCCGTCAGAATGCAAGATCAAACAGCTGATAAAAACATCACAATAATCCACATAACTCCAGTCCATCAATTAACATCTTGTGAAGTGAAATGCTGTGTACTTGTAAGAAACAAATGCATCATTAAGACATTTAACTTTAAAGACTAAAGATGAGTCCATAATTCCCCAGGAAGTCTATCTGCTGTTGTCTCTCACATCAAAATCACCCACATATTCATTTAGAACTGTTTTATCTTGTAAACGGTGCTTGATCTGAGCAGATCTCTCTCCTGATTCAGACCCGATTACGTTTTTACTACAGAAGACAATGTTAGAGAAAGCAACACAAGCAACAGTTTGAAGTTAAAAAGGCCTTAATGATGTATTTGTTGCTTACAAATACACTGCTTTTGGCTTCACAAGATGTTAATTTCTGGACTGGTGTGGATTATTGTGATGTTTTTATCAGCTGTTTGTACTCTCATTCGGACGGCACCCATTCACTGCAGTGGATCCATCGGTGAGAAAGTGATGTAATGCTACATTTCTACAAATCTGTTGGGATATTTTTATTTTAGGTGAACTACATCTTTAATAGAAATAATCAGTGCGGCTGGAAAAGGGCCTATAGGCTATATCGCTCGTGTAAATGCAGCCCAGGTGCGTGTCACTGCTGAGGAGGAGGAGGATGAAGCAGCAGAGGGAAATCAGGGCTGTTTAACTGCATGCAGGCATATGTGTTTGTGGCCCTGCCCATGTCTGATGCAACCACACCGGAGATCGATGTGATATGAAACCGGTAATACAGTCCAGAACCGGTCAGCAGAATACAGCTCTGAGACTGCAAGAACTCTCATGATGATTTTATACAGACACCGACAGATCCCAGATCAGTTAATCACTTAACACCCGCACATCAGACAGTTTATTCTCCAAACATCATAACATTTGTGCCTTTATTGCTTTAAATTCGTTCCCTATTATGGCTGGAGACTTTCAAAACAGCAACAATAAAACCAAAACACACACAGTGATCAGAAGAATCTGATCTGTCACCAGAACGCCAGACATCTGTCATTTCTCTGTGATCAAAGCGCCGCCGCCGCCAGATCAAACCGATACATTCTATCAACAACAAGATACAAAGTTCCGCCTCGTAGCTAGTGTGAGGTGTTACAATGTATCACAGACGTTCCATCCGGTCGCGCGCTGTTACTACAGGCTGCACTGGACACGCCACAGTAAACACCCCAAACCGGCGAGACCTTCAGATCTGCGGCCAAACACACGCAAATACTCACCCGAGATCTGCGATCGGGCCTACGGGGATCACCGGGTGTCCACCGGCGTTAAATCCGCCCGGTCATGAGTGTTTCCCGTGGACAGAGACGTGTCCGGGAGGGAGAGATCAGCCTGCGTCCCTCTCTCTCACGCGCACGCACGCTCGCGCTCGCAGGGATGAGAATGCAGGAATGTGACGTTTAGTCCGGTTTGCTGACAGGACACGCGCACGTGGAAACCGGGGATTGTGGGAATTTGAGTTCAAAGACAATGGCTATTTTTAAGGAATATCTTGTTGTTATTCTATGGTATCTTATCTCAATATGAAATATTTTATTTTGTATTTCAGTTTATTTTTGTACTAATGCTTTGGAAATATATGTACAAAAAAAGCCATGCCAATAAAGTACATATAAATAAAATGTAATAATATAAAAATGTATGTATCTATAAATGTATATATCTATAAATAAAAAGTATTTAATGACAATAATTATTTTATTATTATCAAAACGTCAGTCTAATGTAAATACAATTTTAATATTTTTTCACTTACTAAAAATTAAATATCATGGTATTTTGATTCATTCATTGTATTTAATAATTAACTAAAGTGCATTTGGTGATGCATTGGAAAGGCAGTTAAAGTACTTAGTTTAAAAAATAAAATACCATTATTCATGAATTATCTGTGAATGAAACTTAGCATAAAAATAGCTGGTCTGATATTCTTCTTATTATATTTAATATTGTATTGGTACTTTGGAAATATTGTTTATAAAAAGAGCATGCCAATACTTAAATACTCAAATAGGTAATAAATAAGTATTTAATATAATACAATGATATCATGTAGCCTATTAATCTATAAATCACCTGTGAATGATACCTAACATATAAAGAAAACTAGTTTTTTTGTTTTTTGTTTTTAATTTATAGTTTTAATTAGGTATAAAATTAAATTGTCAATCTGGCAGTCAAACACAAAATGTTCCAAAAGTACCATGATACATAACTTTTTTGGTGTATGACAGTTTTCAATCCCTTACTAAAAATACCATGTTATTCTGATAATACTAAAATGCATTTACCGTGGTATTTATATGATACTCTGTCTAAGGTATTTCCACGAATACCTCAGTGTTATCAAAGTGAATTGTCCCAAACCAAATCACTAGAGTTTCTAAGGAGAAAACTAAGGTATGTTTTATATACAGAGCATATTCAGTTGCATAACATATATTAGATGGCATATAAAAGAGCACCAGTGCAGCTATACATGTCTCAATCTCGTTCCTTGTGTTCTGATGCTCTCTAGTGGTCATCAATCTCCTCTCTGTGGGTCTGTTCTGTTCTGTTCTGTCGCCCTCTTGTGCAAGTTCAGTAAGAAGACACATGGTTTTGTAATGCTTGGCATTCGAGCTATTTAACCGGAGCATATTTCTTGAATTTATAATGAAGACATACTCTAATAATGGACGTAGGAAAAAACACCTAAACATTTTATTTGTTGTGTTGCACTGAACGCCATGTGATGTTTTATTATTGTAGGGTTTGGGAGTGTACCTGTATGATTTTTGTCATAGTTCATATCTTTGTCATAGTTCACTTTTCTTCCTGTCTACGGCACTGTTGTGGGGCATCATATGACACTAAATCACGTTGTGAGGAATAGACTAACAGTATTTACAATGGCAAGGTCCTAGATTAATTCCCACGACTCATAATTTTGATTTTTATGGAGTTTTGTCCACTTTTTTAGGAAAGACGTTTCATGAGCTGAACAATCGGTATGTTGTTAAACAACAGTCCTAGGGTTGCCAGGTTTACATAATACAACTAACCCAAACATTAACACAACCTCGATATCCCAACTATCCAAACTTTAAATATAAAACATATCAAATAACTATTTCATAATTATTATAAACACTGCTCAAAGGCTCCATACCCAGCCCTCCTTCCTAAAACGTAACATCTAGCGCAGTTTTATCAATGGTAGAATATAGAATATCTCAATACAAGTATTTCAGTCAAATATAATTCATGCAATATGTCAAACGTTTTACCCGCGGGGGGGAAAAAAGGCAGGTTTTTCGCGGGAAATCCGCGGACTTGGCAACCGCGCGATCCGTCGAGCTGTATGTACTTCAGTCCCTCACAGCCTCATTTTCATTCCGGTCAGAAGTATGGCGTTACCCTGACTATGTATTCTAAGAAGATTTAAAAAGACAAGTGAAAAGTCGCCTCCCTCTACATGCCAAAAACACATGTTCACACGCACACACACACAATTATCACTTTGTATGAAGGTCATCGCATGTGATGTCCTTCTTCGACACCTTTCAGTCGCTTGGCCATTTTGGCGAGCACTGTTTTCATCAATACCAGCACTGCCAAGCTCAAGTCGTACACACACACACACACACACACACACACAGACACACACACACACACACACACACACACACACACACACACACACACACACACACACACACACACACACACACACACACACACACACACACACACACACACTTGACACTCAGAAGTCTCCTGAAGTTCCACACTCTCCAGATGGCAATAACACTTTAGCTGTCGCTGTCAGAGACTAATTAATCTTCCTGGTGTGATCCATCTTCTGCAGACTGCAGACTCTTCCTCCATCCTCTCTATCACTCCATCTCTCGCCCGGCCTGGACAGCCTGTCACCAGCGCAGGCCTCCACACACACCGGCCCCCGTTCTGTGAGAGCACCTCAAAACTACATTTCCTCCTGAGAGACACCATGATGCCAAAAATCAGCAGCATCCAGACACTTTTGCTAGCTTCACTTCGTTGTTTGGTTGTTACTCACTATTACCCTTTGTCCTCGTTTCCTATTTGCTGCTTGGCAAAAACACTTAACCTAATAATTCGCCATTGCAATCAAAACTTCTGATAAAAATAAAATAAATCAGAGCTATTTTAGTATAACTGAGGTACTACTATAGTTTTTGGTAATATTTTAAATTTGATTTTATTTCTATATTTTGTATTCACTTTATTTGTAGTTCAAGTTTTAGGAATTTTGTTGTGTATTTTGTCATTTTTTATATGTCTATTTTTTATTTAATTTAGTTTTAGTTATTTTAGTACTTCAACTTAAATGAAAGAAAATGAGAAATGTTGCCTTGGCTATAAGCTGAAATAAAATAAGTTTAGTTTTTTATATTTTATATCATGTTATTAATTTTATATTTTACTTTTTATGGTTTTAGTTTGAGTTAATAGACAACAATAAAATGTAGCCTAATTGTCGTCAAATGGATAAACAAACAAACAAAACAGTATTATTTTAGTATAACTTATATACCATTATAGTTTTTGTTAATAGTTTTAATTAGATTTTCTTTTTATATTTTCTTTTTTAATTTTAGTTAAAATTTTAGTAAATCAAATTTTATTTGATTATCTTTTATGTTCATTTATCATTTTATTTTCTTTCATTTTATTACTTCAGCTAACAAAAATGAGAGATGTTACCTTTTAAAGTTTGTTTTTTATCATTTAATTTCAAGTAACATTTTTAATGGGATTAGTTTTAGCTAATGATAACAACCCTGCAATAAACAACAACAAACAAATAAATAAAGAAAACACAGCAAACCACTATATAAAGGAAATGCAATATTGATTTATGATTTTACAGCAGTAACAATAACTGCCTCTTACAACTACTGTGGTGATATTATAGTATAACGTGGTATGACCACTGTATCTTTTAATAAAAAATGGTATTTTGGACCATGGTAGTATCACTGTATTCTTGGAAGTACCATAAAGGATTATTAGCACGGTCACAACAGTGCTTTTCATATACTAAGATGATTTTTAAGCATGAAATGGTGCAGCTCAGATCTGGTGGGACTGGTTTATATCTGAGCACTGGGTTTGTTTCGGTGATTCAACACACTTTATTGTAATAGTCTGTCATTAGATGGTGAGTCACGCGGGCGTCGTGCCAGTCTGTGTGTGGGCAGTGGGCTCGGGCGGCACAATTTGTTGACTGTTTATTTGTCATGACCCTTCGCGTGTGTCCCGTTCAGCTGTGACACACAAACACACACATTCCCACACAATACGACCACTACATGTGTGATCCGGGGCATTCCTAATGTCCTAATAATTTAGATCAATTATTAAACTGAATGTTTTTAAAGATGAAAATCATATTAGCTTGTTTTATCAGTAAACAAAATGTTGCATTTCATTGGGCAATGTAACGGTTTGAGTCTTTCAGCATTATTTATTAATCAAAATATTGCAAACAAGACCGTAATATTCTTAGGAATACTGTTTTAAATGGTGTTTAATTTGACTTTCCATCATGTTAATCTTTAGTAAAAGCTCTTTAACAAATAAAAGCCAGTATTAGCAATTAATTTGATGGATTTTGTGATATTAGTTAGTTTGTGTCCATCCTGTTTTTACAAATTACAGAACCAATAAATTAAATATATATATTATATATAAAGTAGTTATAGTTATTTTAGTACTTCAACTCACACTAAATAAATGGGAATTTTTTCCTTGGCTAGCTGAAATAAAATAAATGTATATTTAATATTTCCTTTTATTTCAGTTAATGCATATTTAATTTCAGGCAATGATTTTATTTGTATTATCATTTTGAAACAATTTATTTATAATCATTAACTTATTTCTATATAAAAATAGTTGTGGTTATTAAAAATGACAAATAAAGCACATATACATACGAAGCAAGAAACTGAAAGAATAATGAGAGAATAATAAATGAGAATTAAAAATATATAAAATGAAACAAAAATCCTTTGCAAGATAACTTTAGCTCTTTATTTCCATCTTGTTTGTTTTCTTGATATTATCTAAATAACCAAATTATAATCAATAAACCTGAAGTCAGCTATGTTCTGTTATATGACTATATATAAATTGTCACATTTTACATTTATTCATTTAGCAGACGCTTTTATCCAAAGCGACTTACAGTGCATTCTGGCTATACGTTGTTTTGTCAGTACATGTGTTCCCTGGGAATCGAACCCACAACCTTTGCGCTGCTAACGCAATGCTGAGCCACAGGAACACACAGAAACACATAAATCCATTATTCCATATTTCCACGTATCACTCAAAACGGTCCCACTTTCCAGACACAACACAAGTGGGTTGATGTAAAGCCTGTTTTTCTCTGTGAATACTGCAGCTCTGTCCAGAGCCAGTGAAGGGTATGCAAGGCAGTAATTAGCGAGGGAGAGCCGGCGTGATGGTATTTCTGTGAGGCTGTGGCCTGCGTTTAAAAACTGAAACGTGGAATTATGCAGGACAGCCACCTCCCTTCCTTCTGCTCCACGGCCCCGTCCCAAACATAAACAACATCAGGCCCTGCGTTCGTTCAGCCACCTCACGACAACATCACACGCTCGTCTGTGGATCTGAATGACAGACAGATAAACTATCAGCAGGATTGCGGAATAAAACCAGCCCGATGGCCAATCAAAAGCACCCTGATGACCATATCCCAATATCAACACTCACAATGATTTTCCCAGATGTAAAATTCATATTTTACAGTCACTGACTGTTATGTAAATTGAAACGATTATATGGTAGAGATTATGGTCTTGTTGAGGAGAGGCATGTGGATAATTAACCAGACTTAAAACAGGTTAAACTCGGTAAGAAAGCACCAAAAACACCCTAGCAACCACCCTGAAACAGCATAGCAACACTGTAACAACCACTCAAAATACCTTAGAAACGGCATAGTAATGCCCTGGAAGCCACCCTTCCTAGAAACATTCTAAAAACACAACAAACATTGTAGCAACTGCATGGCAACGACCTGGAAACCAATCAGAGCTCCCTAGCTACTCCCTAGAAACCTCATATCAATGTGATAACAGAATTGGAACACCCTAGAAACCA
>CM049834.1:26451827-26491827 GCA_027422435.1 Schizopygopsis pylzovi
TCACAGAGAGGGTCACAAATACATGCAGGGTTTTAAACTTCTTTTACATTTACAGTGGTCTTGGACTGTAAAGTCACACATATAACTGTCAGTGAATCTCTCGAAAACATGCCTTGGATTCACACTTTACACCAAAATCAAAAGAAAACAACATAAAGAGAATAGGTGTCATTCATGAAACTAAAGATGGAAATAAAATCGGTTAGAAATGATTAATAAATCCACTTTAACTGCTGCATTCAGGTCAACGTGATGTAAGAATGGTTTTATAATTACATTTTAGCAGATTCTGAACTCATTCTCAATGATGATGCATTTTTTTTTACCTTATTAATGTATAGAGAACAACTGTAATACAAAGATTTAATAAAATCATACAAATACATTAAAGGCATTTAAAAATACTACTGTGATCTATAAAATACTGGATAACTGAATAATAATTAAAACTTAATTGTTCTAAATATGTCAAATATATGCAAAATCTTTAGCAGATTTTGTACTTATTCTCAAGGATAATGCTTAAAGTAATAAAATTTATAATTTTTACCTTTCAGAAAATACATTGTACATGAAAGTACATTAAAGGCAGTGTAACAAATACTAATATGATCTACGAAAAGATTGGATAACTAAGTAAATTAATGAATTAATAAATATCTGTTCAAAATATGTCAAATATATGCAAAATTCATCATTTTAATGTGGAGGTGAAATATGAAATATTATGTAGTTCATAACATCCACCATGAACATTTGTTTGACAACTTTTTTTTTTGCAAGGACATTGTTTTACAATTACATTTTAGATTTCGTACTCACATTCTCAATGATAATCCTCATTAATGTAATACGGTACATAATTGACATTATTATGGATGGATAAATAAATAGATAAATGCTAAAAACAAAAACAAATATGAGGTAGAATTTAAAATATGATGCTGTTCATAAAATTAACTGTAAACATTTGTTTTACATTGTTTAATGCAATGACATCCTGACATATTTTAAGTGTCCGCAAACTCCATTACGTCATTAAACATAAAACGTGGCGTCACATGTGTTGGATGTTGCGGGGGTGTAAACGGTGTCTTCACATCACCTGACATACCTGAAGGGTTCGACGGACTTAAAATAAAAACCACAAACCACAGCCTGCCTCTGTGTGTGTGTGTGTGTGTGTGTGTGTGCGTGCCTGTGTGTGAGTGCGTGTGTGTGGTGTAGCGTGTGTGTGTGTAGTGTGTGTGTGGTGTGTGTGTGTGGTGTGTGTGTGTGTGTGTGTGTGTGTGTGTGGTGTGTGTGTGTAGTGTGTGTGTGAGTGTGTGTGTGTGTGTGTGTGTGTGTGTGTGTGTGTGTGTGGTGTGTGTGTACCTACTTAACCATATTTTGTGTGGACAAATTTGTACCAAAAGTGAGTGTAAACCTGACAAATTCTCCAAAAACCTCATTTGGGTGACGTCCTCATTTGTAAAAAGGTTTAAAAATAAACTAAACAAAGTTTTTAGAAATTGTAAAAATGTAAAAAGTTCCTGTGATGGTTGGTTTAGGGATGGGGCAGTGTAAGGGGATGATTAGTTTGTAGTGTAAAACTGTGACGTGTTGGGTGTCCCCATGTGTGATGTGTGACATGTGTGGTGTGTGTGTGGTGTGTGGTGTGTGTGTGTGTGTGTGTGTGTTTTGAATAAAGAGGGTTTCGAGTGTGTTTGAACTTGACTTTGTGGGCAGACACTCTTTTTGGGGAAGCGTTGAGGGTGGGTGCTTGTTTGTTTGAGTGTTTGGGTGGAGGGGCCGTGTCTGTGTGTGTCAGCAGGCAGATGCTGAGGCCTGCAGTGTGGTGTGCCATGAGAAGGGTGTGTGTGTGTGTGTGTGTGTGTGTTACTCGTGGTCTCTTAATGAGTGTGTCTACAGGCTCTGGCATGGTTGTGTACATGCGGGGGTAGGTGGGTGGGTATTTTTGGGAAAAGGTATTAAAAAAAAACGAATTACCACGATGCAATGACTCAGTTTTGTTGGGTTGTGTTAATTTGTACGGTTCAATTTTCATGCTAGATTCTACAGCTGAACAAATAACATGTATGACTAGAATACACCAGTGAACATATAAGTTGTGTCTGCTCAATTGTGCTCCTTCTTGCAAATAAATGATCTCTATGAAGAACTTCAGTCAGGTTTTAGGACCCACCATAGCACAGAAACTGCACTTGTTAAAATTACAAATGACTTGCTTCTTGCGTCAGACCAAGGCTGCGTCTCGTTGCTAGTTTTACTTGATCTTAGTGCTGCGTTCGACACTATAGATCATGACATACTGATAGATCGATTACAAAACTATACAGGTATTCAAGGGCAGGCTTTAAGATGGTTTAGATCCTATCTGTCCGATCGCTACCACTTTGTTTATTTAAACGGGGAGGCGTCTCAATTATCACCAGTAAAGTATGGAGTACCACAAGGATCTGTCCTAGGTCCTCTGTTATTTTCATTATATATGTTGCCCCTTGGTAATATTATTAGAAAATACGGGATTAGTTTCTATTGTTATGCTGATGACACTCAACTATATATCTCAACAAAACCAGATGAAACCTCTAAACTATCTAATCTAATGATGGTGTGTTAAAAATATAAAAGATTGGATGACCAGTAATTTTCATCTTTTAAACTCAGATAAGACCGAGATATTACTTATTGGACCTAAAAACAGTACACAGAATCTCTTGGATCACAATTTGCAACTAGACGGATCTCCTGTTCCTTCCTCTACAGCATAGGTCACTAACAGGCGGACCGCGGTCCGGGTCCGGACCCAAAAGCCATCCCACACGGACCCGGACCTACAGCCAAAATATAAGGTTATGATCTAAAACCTGACGGGGCGCTTCTATTTCAACCGGCGCAGCTTTTGTCTTTATGGTAGTGGTAGTGGAAACGCACAGACCAATTGCATGCGAGTTAAGCCATCCCACGTGATACCACTCAGCCAATCAAGTCTGGTAAATATTGCGACTCTACAGAGTGCAGACAGATGAGAGAGTTCGCGGCTAGTAACACATGAAAAGACAATAGAAAGATAGCGATACATGTAGAAAACAAAAGGAGAGATACAGACGACTGACGAGTAAGAGGGAGATAAAAATAAGGAACAAATGCGTTCTCCAAAAGCGGAGGAGTGGGATATAAGAGCGGTAGAAACTGGTTATATTCTAAAACTGTTCAGTTGTTAAGATGTGTTGAGATTAATTATTTGTAAAATGGTTGCGATTGTTGAGTCAAGATGTAAAACAGAAAATTAGAAATTCAAGCTTTTCCTCCCTTTATTTTATTTGTCTGAAGTTAAGCACTTTATTTGAACATACACAATTTTCACATTTTATTTATTTTCTCTTATTTTGAAATACAGCCCTACTTTTATTTTGTTAATGAAAAAACATACATATCTACAGTCATACATATATGTTCAGTTCTATGTAACATGACAATAAATATTGTCAACAAGTTTTTGAATTGTTCTGAAATAATTTGATTAGGCAGGCAGGTATTTATTACATGCAGATGCTGAAACAACAACTAGGCTACTTATAAATATATAAAATATCATACTAAATAGTAAGACATTATGATTTTCCGGACCTTTGCTTCAAGAAATTGTCTCTAAATGGACCTCTGTACATTTTAGTTGAATACCCCTGCTCTACAGTCAAAAATCTGGGTGTTATATTAGACAGCAACTTATCTTTTAAAAATCATATTTCCCATGTTACAAAAACAGCATTCTTCCATCTTAGAAACATTGCCAAGCTACGGAACATGTGAAGTGTTTCTGATGCAGAAAAGTTAGTTCATGCATTCATGACCTCTAGACTGGACTATTGTAATGCACTGCATCTTCAATAAACAAGCTACAGATAGTACAAAATCCTTACCAGGTCAAGAAAATATGATCATATTACTCCAATTTTACAGTCTCTGCACTGGCTACATATTAAGTTTCGTATCAGTTACAAAATATTATTACTTGCCTATAAGGCCCTAAATGATTTAGCTCCTGCGTACCGAACTAATCTTCTATCACGCTACAATCCAACCCGCTCCCTAAGGAACTAAACTCTGGATTAAAAAAATAATAAAGTCAGAACAGTGAGATAAAAAGTCACAAATACATTCTCATTCTGTGGTGGTAAAAAACTGATTCATGAGATATAAACTCAAAATATGGAGAAAAATCTACATTTGGAATAAAAACAAGGATTTGGGAGGAAAAAAGTCTTTTTTTTTTTGTGCCAGACATGGACTTCCATATAAAGTAGTTATTTTAAACTGTAATATTATTAAACAATATGTATGTTTTTGCTGTATTTTTGATCAAATAAATGTTAAATCAATGATCATATATATCATATATATATATATATATATATATATATATATACTGTATACACAGTTAAACACACACACACACACACACACACACACACACACACATGTTGGTTTTTATGGTTTACGGGGACTCTCCATAGGCGTAATGGTTTTTATACTGTACAAACTGTATGTGCTATTGCCCTACACCTACCCTACACCTAAACTTAGCCCTCACAGGAGACGGTGCATTTATATTTTCCCTCAAAAAAACTCACTCTGTATGATTTATAAGCGTTTTAAATTATGGGGACACTGAAAATGTCCTCATAAATCACCTTCTCCTTGTAATACCTATGTCATACCCATGTCATTATACAAATTTGTGTCCTCATAAACCACATAAACATGCCCACACACACACACACACACACACACACACACGTAGTACTCTTGGTACCCTTTCAAAAGGTACAAATATGCACCATTTAGGTATTTATATGTGCACTTTAAGTATTTAGACACACCCTTTAGAGGTAAATAAGGTACAAAAGTGTACTTTTTCAAAAGGTACCACCCCACTGACAGCTTGTGAACCTTGTTTCGTGAGTTCACAGACACATGATCTGAATTTTGCCCAACCCTAATGTGTGAGCGTTAGATTATGGGTGTAATTAAGTGTGACCCTGACCCGTGTTACTGCATGTTTGTGGTATTGTTGTCCTCTCTGTAGTCACATACTGTCTCTAATTACTGCATTACCTGCTGTCATCATAAACTACCACACACTCACACCTGACGTGACCTGAGCGTTCAGACTCATGTGTTTCTCAATTCAAGAAAATGTCTCTGCTAGTTTGAAATGACCTCATCAGGACCACGCTCTTGCTGCTTTTACAGTTCACCTTGTATTTTCATTATATCAATAGGTTCAATTAAGCTGGAATGATCCAGAACTCAAGAGAATTCAAACAAAAGATAAATATATTAGCAACTCAACTCAATTCTATTCAGCTCAATTCAATAGCATACTCTACAGACGGTTTCAAAGCAGCTTTACAAAAAAGCAAGTTTCAGTGTTAAGGTCTCTGCATGCTGACTGAGTCTGAAATTTTTGCACGTATAAAAATAAATACGACCTCACGTTGTGTCAATCACGTTTGCACACTGCCTCTGAAACTTTCGTCTGTCAAAAAAAACTCGGATCAGGATCAATTTTCTGCGTTTTTGCATCCGTAGAATGCATTTTGATAGGAAAGGATTGGGAATACAGAAAAACACGTGAACATTTCGGACTCAGTGTGCAATGACTTTTATACTCAAGCAATCCACTTTCCATCTGGTGAACGATCCAGTCCAGGTTTTGTTTGTTCCAATATTAAACACAATCCATTTAGTGCATGCTCAAAAACTGTTTTCATGTCCTCACCCTCATGACATTTGCGTCTATCAAACACAAAAGGAGAAGTTTTCCTCTGCAAGCTTCGCCATGCAATGACAGTGAATGATAACTAGGGATTTTAGGCTGAAAAATGACAAAAGCATAACATCAGGGGGACATAAAGCTTTGTTGTGTCATTAGACTAATTCAGTTTTCTATGTATGTTAACAGGAATGCATTGTTACACAGAAATTCTATTCAAAATCTTCTCTGCAAATATTATGTCCTGGTGTGAACAAAAACACAGTTATGAGCAAACATATGTATCATATATCATAATCACGCTTACAAAATGTACACACCCACGTCACACACCCTTCAAAACATCTACCATGGTAACTGTAGTTTCCCAAAAAATACTCTGCAGTGAATGGGTGCCGTCAGAATGATAAAAACATCACAATAATCCACACCACTCCAGTCCATCAGTTAACATCTTGAGAAGACAAAAGCTGCACGTTTGTAAGAAACAAATCCATAATTGTGATGTTTTTAACTTCAAACCGTTGTTTTTAGCTAGTCTTTTATTCCATGTTATTGGTTTCTTCAGTGAATAAATCATCTGGTATAAATCAGGAGAGAAATGGTCACAAATCAAACATCATTTACAAGCCAAAACAGTTCCAAAATTGTGGGTGGATTTTGATGTGAGATGATAACAAGGGCTGGACTTTTCCTCTGGAGGAAGCATTATTATAGATCATGGATTCATATTTGAGACAGAAGTGACAGATTGAAGTTAAATTGTCTTATTGATGGATTTGTTTCTTACAAACGTGCAGCTTTTGTCTTCTTAAGATGTTAACTGATGTACTGGAGTGGTGTGGATTATTGTGATGTTTTTATCATTCTGACGGCACCCATTCACTGCAGAGTATTTTTTGGGAAACTACAGTTACCATGGTAGATGTTTTGAAGGGTGTGTGACGTGGGTGTGTACATTTTGTAAGCGTGATTATGATATATGATACATATGTTTGCTCATAACTGTGTTTTTGTTCACACCAGGACATAATATTTGCAGAGAAGATTTTGAATTGAATTTCTGTGTAACAATGCATTCATGTTAACATACATAGAAAAACTGAATTAGTCTAATGACACAACAAAGCTTTATGTCCCCCTGATGTTATGCTTTTGTCATTTTTCAGCCTAAAATCCCTAGTTATCATTCAAATGTATCATTCCATCACTTGCTACATTTCTCTAAATCTGATGAAGAAGCAATATACATCTGAGGGGGTGAGGACACTTTCAGCAAATTTGAGTTTCTTGGTGAACTATTCCTTTAATACAATAAAACGTTGTAAAGCTGTAAAAACACACAAAGATTCTTCCACTGTTTGAAAGAGATTTGAACAATAACTCTAGACGACTGTTACCATGGTAAAGTTCTGCAAGGCCTCTCTGTGTATCTGTTCTCATTTGTAACTCTGCTAACCTGCAATTGTACTGAGCTCCACATTTAGCAGCTGGAATGTTAGGGTGGGCTGAGTGTGTGTCACACAACAAAGCTGAACACAAGGGTGTAGCTCCCCGCTTCACATCCTCCTCCGAAACCACCCGCCTGGCCCGTCTGCAGCGCTCCCCACCCTCAGTGTAGAGTCTGACCTCTCGACCTTTCTCTCTCTACTCCTCCCGAGATCACACGCCACCATATCACTCATGTTTAAGCATGTGTCGCTGAAAAAAGAAATAAAAGAACACTTTTATTCAGCAAGGATGCATTCAATTGATCAAAAGTGACAGTAAATGTATCATTTTACAAAAGATTTATATTTCTTTTGAACTTTCTACTCATCAAAGAATCCTGAGAAATAAAATGTACAAGTTTACACTAAATATTGGAACTGTTTTCACATAATAATAATAATAATCAGAAATGTTTCTTGAGCATCAAATCAGTATATTATTATGATTTCTGAAGATCATGTGACACTGAAGACTGGAGAAATGATGCTTCAGCTTCGATCACAGAATTAAATTACATTTTATTCACATAGAAACAAACTATTTGAAATTGTAATAATATTTCACAATATTCACATTTCTGCTGTATTTTTGACCAAATAATCTTCGGTGAGCAGAAGAGACTTCTTTTAAAACATTTCACTTGTCAATTGCATCAAATATTGAGACTGAATTTAAAATATACTGAATTAAAAAAGTTTTTTTTTTTTTGTAAATTCATTCAAAATGTATTAATGCATTAATTAAATTATGATAAAGTTTAACAATGTTAAAAATATTAGGAAACATTAAATAGAAACACTAATAAATGTTCTTATGATTATAAGGTTTTATAAAGACCACTTCTACAATCTATAATACAATAATCACTTTAAAAAAAGTAAAAGTAATAAAAAAAAAAGCATGAATTAAATTTGTAGCCATTATGTAAGTTGGTGCAAATAGTTTGTCCAGCTCAGATTCATCATGTTTTCTATGTCTGTGAGTGTATATAAAGTGTTTTATGCGTTGAATTACTTTGAAAATGACTGTAGATGAATTCGTGCGTGATTTGGAATCATCTAGAATTCTAGCTGAAACCTTTAAATCAAACTCAAGATGATCTGGGACCAAATCTGTGATTTACATTTTAAATTAATTCACAATAAAACTAATCTCACCCCATACTGCCCTATGAATATGCAGATGCTCCCAGTGTGTGTGTGTGTGTGTGTGTGTGTGTGTGTGTGAACACGGATGTGTCAGAATCCTTCAGAACATTCTGTGTGACTCGGATCTGACGTGTGTGTCGAGCTGCAGTCTGGACACCTGCGTGAAGAGCACTTAAAAACACATTTGTTTCATCAACACAGCAGCGGTAAAAAGACATTGGACAATAAATGTCATTTGGCTTTTTTGATGAGAGACGAAAATGAGCAAGATTATAGCGTTTGAGCGACGGCATTCAGAACGGACAACCACACTGACTCACAGGGAACACACACATACGCACACGCACATGCACACGCACACAAACACAGACACACACACACCGCACACACCGCACACACACACACACACACACACACACACACACACACACACAGACACACACACACACACACACACAGACACACCGCACACGCACATATACACACACACACACACACACACACACACACACAGACACAGACACAGACACAGACACACAGACCGCACACACCACACCCTCATACTCATACTCATACACACACACACACACACACACACACACACACACACACACACACACACACACACACACACACACACACATGTTGGGTTTCCATGTTTTATGGGGACTTTCCATAGACGTAATGGTTTTTATACTGTACAAACTGTATATTCTATCCCCTTACACTGCCCCTATCCCTAAACCTAACCATCACAGGAGACATTCTGCAATTTTACATTTTCAAAAAACATCACTTAGTCTGATTTATAAGCTGGTTTCCTCATGGGGACCAAAAAATGTCCCCACACGGACAAGGATTTTGGATATTGCCATCGTTGTGGGGACATTTTGTCCCCATAACGTAGGGTATACCTGAACCACACACACACACACACACACACACACACACACACATGTTTACTTAGCTATCTAAATGGGGACTCTCCATAGGCGTAATGGTTTTTATACTGTACAAACTGTATGTGCTATCACCCTAAACCAACCCTACACCTAAACTTAGCCCTCACAGGAGACTTTTTACATTTTTACAATTTCTAAAAAACTTTGTTTAGTTTATTTTTAAACCTGTTTTACAAATGAGGACGTCCCCAAATGGAGGTTTTTGGAGAATTTGTCAGGTTTACCTCACTTTTGGGTACAAATTTGTCCCCAAAATATGGTTAAGTAGGTACACACACACACACACACACACACACACACACACACACACACACACACACACACACATATAGAGACAGTTATAAGACCCATAGGACTGGAAAATCACACATGAGACTCTTTAATAACTCTTTGGCTTTTACTAGATATTAATGAGATTAAATGAAGAACAAATCTCCTACTCGGATGTTTCTCCAGAGAAAAAGACCATAGTATTCTCACATGCGTCTCCTTGCTTACCGAGACTCCTACAATCTCAATAATGTTTCAAACCAGTTATCATAGTCAATATAAACATAACTATCTCTCATCAAATGATCCGAGCTGTTCCATTCGCATTTTAGTGCTCTTACTGGATGACTACTATTGACTCAATCTACAAACGAATATTAAGAAACACATCTGAGACAAAGTTGATCGTTAAATGAAGAAAAACGGAGGACTTTAACCCAATAATGCCTGCTGTATAATATTTAATACACAAACAAAGCCTCTTAAGAACCTATCGCACAATCTACTCCATCGAGATTGATATTTTAGGCTTTTTTATCAAGTAAAAGGTATTTAGAGTATTTTACAAACATCCACTTTCAGCATAATATTTCAATATGAACACGAACCGGATTGTCTTAGAAAAATCTTTCTCAAATATGATCATCGGGCTTTTGAGGAACATGTATCTGTTCATCTCTCAATCATCATTGGATTGCATTGCATTATGTTCTGATCCATCTTACTAAGACATTATTGGAGATTTAGAGCGACTGATATTTATAATTTTATCTGCGGTACTGTTACTAAGATCTCATTGGTTTACATTACAAAGCATCATAATTTCATCACTTTTTGTTCACATAGATATCAGCATTTGCAGCAAATTGCATATTTTTGCTCAGTTTGGGCCTTAATAATTCTCATTATATCAGACTTAATAAGCCAGAAAGGCCTGCTGTATCAAATAAACACCGGTGCAGTAATATTAACTAGCGTTTGGGACTCAAACCACACACTTTCATTCATCCCCGAGTCTCTGTACGGCAGTTAATCCCAGTCCTCGACTAAAAACCTTCCAGACGTTCAGAGCTCAGAACAGCACCTGCTGGAGGTGTCTGAACGAACGATGACAAACTGATATATCTTCATTTCTCTCTATTCTTCTCTTAATGCATTGCATTGTCAAAGGCTGGCCTGTCGCCAGCGCGCATTAACCCCGAACAATAGCCAGATTTCACTAATGTGTGTGATGAAAAAATCATCACTCCACCCCGGCTCAAGCATCGCCCGTCTTTCTCGTCGGGCGACCGGGCCCTTGAGATGTTTGTCATCTGCCGCCCCCCCCACACACCTTTCCTCTCTCTCGGGACGCGGGGAAGAAGGCGCGAGACGCCTCCCACCATCTTTAATTTTCACCTCGGTCGCTGCGCTGACACCATGGCAACTGAAGGGTGGCGACCTCACGTATCCGGATGCTGTCGTTACCCTTCGATGCCCCGAGAAGCCATGACCACTACGAGCCGACGGGGGGGCGGCGCTATGGAGACCAAAGACCAGAGCCGTGCCAAATATAGTTCTTGTGGAAGAACAGACGAGAGCGCAGGTACAAGGACTGATAACTGGTTGTTTAAGTGTAAACTAATCGAGAACTATCGTTCGCATTCGTAAAACCATTCGTAAATCTTTGGCGTATTGTGGGAATGTTCAGAACAGGGTTATTATAGTTAACTAAAATTATTAACAAAAAAAAAAGTTAAATAAAATAGATGTTAATATAAAAAACTAGCAGCTACATTCAATTATTTCATCTTGATACTAAAATAACTAAAACTAAATTGAAACAAAAATATTAATATTTGTTATATAATAAGTCATATAATATATATTAAAAACTACATAACATTTAAAAAACTAAAACTAATAAAAAGGATAAAAAACACAATAAAATTCCAAAAACGTAAAAAGTAAAGAATTTAAATTCTAAGGATTCTCAATGATACTAAAATAACACGGGTTCAAGTTCAAATATAAAATTCAAATTAAAAAAATTCAATTTTTTATAAAGTAACAAAAACATTTAAAGGTGTAATGGTTTAGGGTTGGTAAGATTTTTGTACATTTTTAACAAGCCTCTTTTGTTCGTTTAATTGAAATACAGTAAAAACAGTTATATTGTGAAATGTACATTTATTCATTAAGCAGATGCTTTTATCCAAAGCGACTTACAATGGATAATATAATTACAACTCAAGAGCTATTTTCTATTTGAAAATATTTGAATTGTATACATGTGGAGCGGCATTTAGTCAATCATGAAATAAGGAAATAATATTTATATATATATGATGAAATGAGTATAGAAGCCGTTTCTGTCAGGGAATTAAAAAAAACATTAATTGTAATTTCATACTTTACATCTTGCAACTTATTTTGAATAAAAGGGTAATTGCAACTATTTCTCTTATCTGTTATCTCTTAATTCTGCCTTTTTTCATCAGAATTGTGAATTATTTCTCAGTTCTGAAAATTGCAAGAAAAAAAGTCAGAATTTTGAGATAATTACCTTTTTATATTTTTATCCCATGGCATAAATAAGCTTTCATAAAAGAGTCAGTAAAGAGATTCATAGATGAATGGAGAGTATAGAAATGGAAGTTCGAGTCGAATGCTTTGCATTGTGGGATACAGTAATCTGTTTAATGCGTTCAGTTTGCATGCTGCATATGATTTTAGCAAATGCAGCAGGTCATCTGTGTACTGCATGCATATACAACATCTGCATACTCTGCACAATATGCATTGCATTATGCAAAAACAGTATGGTGGTATGCAATTCAAACACAGCTTTTAATCATGTGACCTTACAATAAAAGCGCCTGGATTTACACAGTAAGTTCTGGCTATTATAGCAGGACATGAACAATCCTGTCTCTATGACGATGTGTGTGTGTGTTAACTGAGTCTGGCTAATCAGCTGATGAGGTGTTTACAGACCCCCGTCGCCTGGAGGGGCCCCGGTGAGCATGAGACATGACACACACACACACACACACACACACACACACACACACACTCCACGCCGAGCTCTCATTACTCTGACAGTCATTTGCAACGCTGCATGCAGAATTAGGCCCCAGTAGTCGAGAAACCGCTCTATACTGGTGCTGCCAGCCGGATGGGCCACAACGCAGATAAAAACATTCTGGGTCTGAAATCCATACATTACTGATGAAGCAGGAACTACACAAAGTCTGTGCTGATCCGGTGACGTTATGCTAATAAAAGCATGTTCATTTATCAAGTCTAATCTGTTTTTTGTTCATTCGCTCAGTCATTCATGTCAAGTGCATTTGACAGGATCAGTCACACATTATTGTGCTTCACTTAAATATATTCATCTCACTTACGATTTTAGGATACAAATGTAATAAATTCATATCAAATAAATTAAATGACATAATATTCATTGTAGTTTCAAGTCATTTAATATAGTATGTGTATAAACACATTATTGGGGTTGGTAAGATTTTTTAATGTTATTAAAATAAGTCTCTGCTGGTCACCAAGGCTGCATTTATTTGATTAAAAATACAGTAAAATTGTGAAATATTATTACAATTTAAAAGAACTGTTTACTATGTGAAAATATTGTAAAATGTAATTTATTCCTGTGATGAAAAGCTGATTTTCAGCATCATTACTCCAGTCTTCAGTGTCAGATAATGGAGATATCATACATGTTTTTAATGGAAAATTCAAAAGAGCAGCATGTATATACTCTTTTAGATGGTACATTATACTATGTTGCACCACAGAACATGTCACGTCATCTGGCCGTGTGATTATTTTCATTAATGTCCGAGTCTATTTCCAGAATCAGACAGACAGTCAGACAAAGAAAGGACTCTATAAATGGCTGGCGTTTCCCGCTGAGGTCATCTGAGAGGTCACACAGGCCCTGATTCCCACACCGACGGCAGCTCATCACAATGAGACGATGGAAAAGAGCAAGCATGAGAGAGGAACCGCCACCGTGTGCCCAGCGAACATTATCAGACAACTCTCTGAAGTCTTACCAGGAAGTCAGCGATGAGTCACCATGAAGATAACCTTAACTCCTGCCTATCCAGTGTAGTATCTATAGTGCACGGAGTCTTACACACACTCGCAGCACACAAGAACAAATAGACTAGTGCACTGAGTCTTACACACACTCGCAGAGCACAATAACACATGGACTAGTGCACTGAGTCTTACAAGAACAAATAGACTAGTGCACAGAGTCTTACACACACTCGCAGCGCACAAGAACAAATAGACTAGTGAACTGAGTCTTACACACACTCGCAGCGCACAAGAACAAATAGACTAGTGAACTGAGTCTTACACACACTCGCAGCACACAAGAACAAATAGACTAGTGAACTGAGTCTTACACACACTCGCAGCGCACAAGAACAAATAGACTAGTGCACAGAGTCTTACACACACTCGCAGCGCACAAGAACAAATAGACTAGTGCACAGAGTCTTACACACACTCGCAGCGCACAAGAACAAATAGACTAGTGAACTGAGTCTTACACACACTCGCAGCGCACAAGAACAAATAGACTAGTGAACTGAGTCTTACACACACTCGCAGTGCACAAGAACAAATAGACTAGTGCACTGAGTCTTACACACACTCGCAGTGCACAAGAACAAATAGACTAGTGCACTGAGTCTTACACACACTCGCAGCGCACAAGAACAAATGGACTAGTGCACTGAGTCTTACACACACTCGCAGTGCACAAGAACAAATGGACTAGTGCACGGAGTCTTACACACACTCGCAGCGCACAAGAACAAATGGACTAGTGCACTGAGTCTTACACACACTCACAGAGCACAAGAACACATGGACTAGTGCACGGAGTCTTACACACACTCGCAGAGCACAAGAACAAATGGACTAGTGCACTGAGTCTTACACACACTCACAGAACACAAGAACAAATGGAATAGTGCACTGAGTCTTACACACACTCGCAGAGCACAAGAACAAATGGACTAGTGCACTGAGTCTTACACACACTCGCAGAGCACAAGAACAAATGGACTAGTGCACTGAGTCTTACACACACTCGCAGAGCACAAGAACAAATGGACTAGTGCACTGAGTCTTACACACACTCACAGAACACAAGAACAAATGGACTAGTGCACTGAGTATTACACACACTCGCAGAGCACAAGAACAAACGGACTAGTGCACTGAGTCTTACACACACTCGCAGAGCACAAGAACAAATGGACTAGTGCACTGAGTCTTACACACACTCACAGAGCACAAGAACAAATGGACTAGTGCACTGAGTCTTACACACACTCGCAGCACACAAGAACAAATGGACTAGTGCACTGAGTCTTACACACACTCACAGAGCACAAGAACAAATAGACTAGTGCACTGAGTCTTACACACACTCGCAGCGCACAAGAACAAATGGACTAGTGCACTGAGTCTTACACACACTCGCAGCGCACAAGAACAAATGGACTAGTGCACTGAGTCTTACACACACTCGCAGCACACAAGAACAAATGGACTAGTGCACTGAGTCTTACACACACTCACAGAGCACAAGAACAAATAGACTAGTGCACTGAGTCTTACACACACTCACAGAGCACAAGAACAAATGGACTAGTGCACTGAGTCTTACACACACTCGCAGCGCACAAGAACAAATGGACTAGTGCACTGAGTCTTACACACACTCGCAGCGCACAATAACACATGACTAGTGCACTGAGTCTTACACACACTCGCAGCGCACAAGAACAAATGGACTAGTGCACTGAGTCTTACACACACTCGCAGCGCACAAGAACAAATGGACTAGTGCACTGAGTCTTACACACACTCGCAGCGCACAAGAACACATGGACTAGTGCACTGAGTCTTACACACACTCGCAGCGCACAAGAACAAATAGACTAGTGCACTGAGTCTTACACACACTCGCAGCACACAAGAACAAACGGAAAGTGTAATTGAAATAAAAACCGAGGTACAAAAATTCAACAAATATATTTAAATTAATATGTGTATTTGTCAGTCATTTAAAATGCAGGATATATTTCACTTTATATTCAATTATATTACATTTTATTATAGTGCAGGAGATTCTTTAAAAATCTTCTTCTGTGTACCACAGCGGAAAGAAAGCCATACGGTATGTGAACATTATGAGGGTAAATAAATGATGATGAAATAATGATTTTTGGGTGATGTAAAGCTTTAAGAACTACTGCTTTTTAGATTTGAATCCATTATTAATAAAATATGATCCAACAACACTGCAAAGCAAATTAATTTATGATACTTTTCAAAATCTGATTTAAATGTTTCCACATCCCTCAAGTGTCCACGAATCAGTCCTTCGTATTCTCCTAATGCTTTTGTCAAACACAACCTCACTACTGAGAAAACAATAATTACCCTAGTTTTTAGACTCAAAATGTGAGGTGGCAAAGCCTTTATATTTATCTTTGCCATGCATGTTGCATATGAGCAAAAGGAAACGGGTTTATTTGAGACCACAAATTACAAGCCTGCCTCTCAAAGAAACCAGAGCTCAAAACAAAAACGCAGGACAGTGGTCTCTTTTGAACATTAAACCCTGTTAAAATAAAACTGACCGCAGTGGCGGCTGCACCAGAGGTCTGAAAACCATAGCGGTTAAAAAGAGACACAGGAAACCCCCTGTGAGAGGTGCTCCTCCTAAACACACCAGCTCAGGAACAGGAAGCTATTGTAAAGATTCGCACTGAATGAGATCCTAATTGAGCCATAAATCCCAGCCGTCCAAGAGGCAGATGAGTTAGAGAAATGTGGCCTTCCATTGCTTGTTCACCAATGGATGCTCAGCGGTGAATGGGTGCCGTCAAAAGGAGAGTCTAAACAGCTGATAAAACATCACAATAATTCAGTACATCAGTTAATTTCTTGTGAAGCTAAAAGCTGTCATTGTAAGAAACAAATCCACTATTAAGACATTTTAAACTTTAAACGGTCGCTTCTGGTCACAATACGAATTCATAATTTTGATTTCTGAAAAAGTCTTGTCTGAATCAGGAGAGAAATCTGCACCGTTTACAAACCAAAACAGTCCAAAACAACTCAAAACAAATATGTGGGGGATGTTGATATGAGAGACACTGGAGGAAGCGTTATTATGTATTATGGACTCATATTTTACTTGGAAACTATGGTTTGAAGTTAAAAACGTGTTATTGATAGATTTGTTTCTAACAAACACGCAGCTTTTGTCTTCTCAAAATGTTCATAGATGGACTGGACTTGAGTGGTGTGGATTATTGTGATGTTTTTATCAGCTGTTTAGACTCTCATTCTGACGGCACCCATTCACTGCAGAGCATCCATTGGTGAGCAAGTGATGGAATGCTACATTTCTCCAAATCTGATGAAGAAACAAACCGATCTACATCTTGGATGGCCTGAGGGGGAGGACATATTAGCAAATACTATTCCTTTAAAAAAGTCTGAATGTCATTGCATTAACTAAAATGTTGTTTTTCATTAACTGTAAAATAAACATCTCCAGTAGATGATCTACTGACAATGTAATTAATCTGCATTTCCCTTCCCATGTATTCATGTCGGTTTCAGGAGTTTCTGAAAAACAGCACAGGTCATCTTTCCTCAAGTGCACAAGCTTTTCTCAAAACTCATTTCACTTCTTTGAATCACTTCTGTGGTTTATTGTAAGCAAATTCAAGCATTAGCAAATCTAAACTCTGGGACATCGATGATTCAGTTTCCTGCAACAGCATGTGATTGTGCATTAAAACAGCATTGGTTTTTATCAACAACATCACTTCAAAACGCCAGGACTGACATACATCTACAACTGTCTAAAAGACTGTTGTCATCATCATGAATTCATTTCTGAAGGCTCAAGAATCTGAAGACAGCTGTTTTTCAACAGTTCACAAAGTGACAATACTCTTCGTCTTCATTTTCAACACTAGATCTTTATCAGTGCAAACCTAACAAATGTTTTAAATGTAATGCAGTGACATTCAAGCATTTTAAAGTGTGCCGTAAGCGTTTGAAATACACGCTGGCACACTGGGTAACATGCATTCAGGCCGTTCACACACATATATATATTGGCAGGTGAGGTTATCTAAAGAGGTCATCACTCTGAGGGAGTTTTAGTGAACCCCAAACCTCTACAGTGAACTGTAAAAGCCACACGCTTGACCCGGATCAAAGACTGAACACACAAACTGAAAGAGCAAAGCCTCTTCCAGGACCTCATTCTGGGAAATTCCAGCATGAAATAGTGCACTGTTATAATATTTCTCTCATGTGAGTAAATAATTAAGCTTCTACTCTCAAAACAGGAAACACGCACTTGTTTACAAGTTCATTCATTTTCCACTGAGTTTTCCTTAATGCAAGACAACAATAGTAGTGTTATTTTTTAATCATTGATATACTATTATAGTTTTTACTAGTATTTGAATCAGTTTTTATTTTTATGGTTTGTTTTTATTTTAATTTCAGTTTTTGTCCATTTTATTAGATTTTTTAAACATGTTTATGTAGTTAGTTTTTTCACTTTTAGATTTAGTTTAGTACATCAAGTTAAACTAAATGAAAATTAATTTGTTTCTTCATCAGAACAGATTTGGAGAAATGTAGCATTGCATCAGTGTCTCAGCAATGGATGCTCTGCAGTGAATGGGTGCCGTCAGAATGAGAGTCTGATAAATACATCACAATAATCACACCACTCCAGTCCATCAGTTAACATCTCGAGAAGATAAAATTCTGACGGCACCCATTCACTGCAGATCATCCATTGGTGAGCAAGTGATGGAATGATACATTTCTCCAAATCATGATGAAAGAACTTCAAACATCTTGAATGACATGAGGGTGAGCAAACTATCAGGAAATTTAAATTCTGGCTAAACTATTTCTTTAACAAGCACATAGAGGTTTTGTATGTCCGATTTAAACATTTAGGCTGGTTTAAATGGTGCTATCAAAAAATCGATCAGCCTCTCCATCCTGACTGTGGTAAATCAATCTGATAGCATCATCTTCAGGCTCTGGTCATGTCTGAAGAACCGGCCCATGTTCTCCTCACAGATATAATCTGACCTGGGTGCCAGGCTGACAGTGATGTCTGCTCCAAACGGCCGGTGATGAAGGGTTAGATGTGACTTCTGTCCCCCCGCGGGTCTCTGTAATGACAGCGTTGAGGCTCTCACAGGGTTGTGTTTTTACCATCACTGTCGCTGGAGTCAAAACAGAAGCTCAGACGATAACCTACATCCATTACAGCGTCTCCCAGCGTTTCATCTCAAACAGGAATCATGAAATGTGTCCGTTTTGATTCGAAACACTATCGTATCATCACTATGAAAGGAAAAACCTTGAGATGTTAAACTTAAAGATCAGTTAGACAAAAGCGAACGTGAACGTAAAGTTCCATTTAGACAAAAAGGGTTTTACAAATGATACAATTAGAGAATGTTTTTAAATTCCATAAAAAACTGTTGTATATAGAATTCAATTCAATGATTTTACTCAATCACAAAGTGCTATTAATGCCCAAAAGTCCAGTATTAGCCAAAAAGGCTAAACACTCATTTATTAACCTTCATTGATTACCCTTAAATTACTATTGAAGAAAGAAATGACGAGTAGCACGTTGAATTAAACATGACATTTTGGAGCAGAAGACTGGAATAGGCTTCATTATTTACATCTTCATTGTTTTACAGTGTATTCTGTCAGTGAACACTATATTAGTTCTGGATCCAATGCTTGGAAACAGTTTGACTTTGTTTGATACAATCAGCCTATAAACTGAATCCTTATAAATAGCCCAATATCTAATCTTTTTTAAAGATAGTTGACTAAAAATGACATTCTGTCCTATTTACTCACCTTCATCTGTGAAAAAATGTGTCAGTGTTTTATTGTCCATTTAATGAAAGTCAATGGATTTCAATGTTCTTTGAACTCGTTTGTGTTCTGCAGAAGAAAGTAAGTCAGGTTTGGAATAATATGCAATTTCATTTTTTGGGGGTGAACTGTCTTTTTAAAGGATCCAAATAAGAAGTGAGTATTAACCATCCAAGAAGTTATAATGTACCTATTCCATTAGCATTCCCATTCATCCCAGAGAAAGGTGCATGGCTGTCAGGTGTCCCCAGATGTCCACTTCACTGTGTGGTCTAGGACAAGCACAATCTTGCTTAAGTGGCCTGAAAGATAAAAAAACAAACAACTTTTAAAAACATCACTATAATATAGATTTTTTTATATATTGTGCTTTAAAAGAAGAGCAATATTTGGTAAGAATGCACACGTTCTTTTCAATGGCTGTCAATGGAGAAAGATGCTTTTTGTCCATTTAATATTGTAGTTCGAGCTGCTACCAGCAGGGGCTAACTGATGCATGCTAACCACACTAACTATGAACCCCTAAATGATCAATACTAGTACGTGAAAGAACCCAGAAGGCAATCAACAGATGTAATACAATGAACCATATTGCAGCTCTATAAAGAAGATCGTTCTATATGAACAACATGCACTGATGAATCACACACACTTGTGAAAAAAGCATGCTTAACTGTATTCAATGTGCACTTGTCGTGTACTTCAAATCCTGAGTGCATTTTCAATAAGCTATACTTGTAGATAATATTAGATTAGTAAAAACAGAATCGTTTCTTAACACACTTAAGTGCACTTTTGAATAATGTAAAATTAAGCATTTTTCTTTAATGTACATTTGAAATGATTGTTTTACTTGATGTTAACTGTACTGTTGTGCGACTCTACTGTGTATATTATATAGTACCGTGTAGATACATTTGAAATGCACTAAATAACTTGTACTGTATTTAGATGAATGACATACAACAGAAATGACATTAAAGTATACTTCAGTGTCACAAGCATGCTAAACAACAGTAGATTCACCAGTGCACTTTAACATTTATAATAGAAGACAATAGAAGTAATTATGAAATGATATACAATTATATATAGATATATGAAATTATATAGATTTACTTACGTGGGCTAAAAAAGCACTCATAATTTCAACTAACGGCATTTAATATAAATTTAAATTACAATGCATTTTAATTAAACTGCAAATAACATGCAATTAAGTGTCCGTAAACATTACATTCAGTATATTATTTTCATAAGTTCTCTTTTTAAAAGCATGCAGAAGTGTAATAAGACCAGAAACGCATTCAGTTAAACAGGGCCCATTCTGACTTTAGGAGTACAAGAGAAAGCAGCACGAGTCGTGATGACATGAGTGCAGTTTTATATTGGTTCATGGCCTGTGCGTTCCTCGGTGACCGCAGGTAAACAAGCTCATGCCATTGGTCATTATTGGCTTAGTAACAACAGAGACAGAGACAGAGTCTGAGAGAGAGCCAGCCGGAGACAGAGAGAGAAATGAAATGATATTGGTGGTCCCAGAGCATACAGTTTGCCTTTGGGCAGAGCAGACATGCCCTCAAACCCGAGCTGATTAGAGACTGTCACCGCAGCAGGACACACTAAACACACCTCTGTCTTCATCACTTACAACACACACGCCAGTCTGCGAGAGCTATGACGAGCTCACAATCACGCCGAGAAACACTGCGCAGGAGTTCATGAAATATAACGATTTTAACACAACGGCCTCATTCACGGAAGACGAGTAGAATCAATTTCCAACAAATCATTCACAAATCCAGATCGCCGTAGTGAATTAAATGCAACGTTTATACAAGAATGATTTCATGCATGTGTGATTTACATAGAAATTAATTCATTTTGGTTTAAGTCTATAGGAAAATAAAGATCGCCGTAGTGAATTAAATGCAACGTTTATACAAGAATGATTTCATGCATGTGTGATTTACATAGAAATTAATTCATTTTGGTTTAATTTAAGTCTATAGGAAAATAAAGATCGCCGTAGTGAATTAAATGCAACGTTTATACAAGAATGATTTCATGCATGTGTGATTTACATAGAAATTAATTCATTTTGGTTTAAGTCTATAGGAAAATAAAGATCGCCGTAGTGAATTAAATGCAATGTTTATACAAGAATAATTTCATGCATGTGTGATTTACATAGAAATTAATTCATTTTGATTTAAGTCTATAGGAAAATAAAGATCGCCGTAGTGAATTAAATGCAATGTTTATACAAGAATAATTTCATGCATGTGTGATTTACATAGAAATTAATTCATTTTGATTTAAGTCTATAGGAAAATAAAGATCGCCGTAGTGAATTAAATGCAATGTTTATACAAGAATAATTTCATGCATGTGTAGATTTACATAGAAATTAATTCATTCTGGTTTAATTTAAGTCTATAGGAAAATAAAGATCGCCGTAGTGAATTAAATGCAACGTTTATACAAGAATGATTTCATGCATGTGTGATTTACATAGAAATTAATTAATTCTGGTTTAAGTCTATAGGAAAACAAAGATCGCCGTAGTGAATTAAATGCAACCTTTATACAAGAATGATTTCATGCATGTGTGATTTACATAGAAATTAATTCATTTTGGCTTAATTTAAGTCTATAGGAAAATAAAGATCGCCGTAGTGAATTAAATGCAACGTTTATACAAGAATGATTTCATGCATGTGTGATTTACATAGAAATTAATTCATTTTGGCTTAATTTAAGTCTATAGGAAAATAAAGATCGCCGTAGTGAATTAAATGCAACGTTTATACAAGAATGATTTCATGCATGTGTGATTTACATAGAAATTAATTCATTTTGGTTTAAGTCTATAGGAAAATAAAGATCGCCGTAGTGAATTAAATGCAATGTTTATACAAGAATAATTTCATGCATGTGTGATTTACATAGAAATTAATTCATTTTGGTTTAATTTAAGTCTATAGGAAAATAAAGAATTTAAAGTCTGTGTAAAGTAAATTGTGACAATTGTTTGTAAGCGCATTATAAATGTTAGAAATGCATTGCTGAAACATGTTGCAAAGACTGTGAACTATGTAGTACTTAATTGTGGAGTTTTTCACAATTTTCGTGGTCATGATTTTTTGGGCGGGGCTAAACCATGACTCGATGACGTAATCAAGCCACCGAGCACGCCCCCTTTCCCAACACTAGAGGTGTGTTCCACTTGAAGCAGCGCTGCAGACCGATCGGTGTGTGACATCACAGTACAGAGAGAGCTACAGAGAGAAGACGCTCCACGCTGTCGAATCGCTCTCGCGGTACTTTGATGTCATACACTGATCGGTCTGCAGCGCTGCTTCAAGTCAAACACACCTAATAACTAGAGCACATTAGCATCAGTGGTTCACGGCTCAATCGCGAGTTACTGTCATTACCGTTAGTTACTACAGCCTACAGTGTGTTAGCTAGCTATGCCTTCGTTGCGTAAATGCATAATACCTGGTTGCGATCATTTACAAAACAGCTCGGCCTCCTTATTAAATAAGCTGCTAGAGGAAGACGCGAGTGGGCGTGGTTTCAGCGCCGCCAGTGGACACGCCCCCAGTGGACACGCCCCCAGCATCTGCTTATTTTTTCAAGATTTTGATTCCTTATTTGATTTACTTGGTGATTTTTTTAGCATTCAAATTTGGCTGGGTGGTTAATAACACACTTTTCTGTGGTGTGATGAACTCAGAACACATTTAATAATGACTTTACACGGACTTTAAAACATTTAAACATGCAAGGTTTCAAGGTTTCTTTATTTGTCACATGATAAATTATACAGGGTATAATCAAAAGTGAAATGTAGGTCAAATCAGGTCCGCTCAGTGGACAGTGCAAAGAATAAAAAAAATAAAAAATAAAAATTAAATTATATAAAAGTAACACCACACAAGAGTATATATATATAGGTAAAAAAAGAAATAAGAAGTAAAATGTGCAATAGAATAAAGAAAAGTGCAAAACAGTAAAACAGTAAGATGTGCAAAACAAATTGGATGTGCAAAAATATTATATGGGACTTAATAAATATTAGTATAAACAGGAGGGATGAGAGGGATGTGCAATGGGTTGTACTGGGTATGCACACATAGCGGCAATATGGATGATGAGAATATGAATGTTTTTGTTATTTTTTTACAGATAATAATGAGTCTTGTGAAAGTTTATGGAACAGAGTTTGTGTTAAGGAGCCTGATGGCCTGAGGGAAGAAGCTCTTCCTCAGTCTCTCTGTCTTTGCCATCAAGCTCCTGTAGCGCCTGCCAGATGGCAGTAAACGGAAAAGATGGTTACCGGGGTGGTTTGAGTCTTTGGTGATTTTAGCAGCTCTGCTTCTGCAGCGTTTGAGGTAGATGTGCTGCAGAGAGGGGAGTGTAGATCCTGAGATGCGCTCAGCTAAGCGCACGACTCTCTGCAGAGCTTTGCAGTCCTGGTTTGAGGAATTCCCATACCACACTGAGATGCACTGAGTCAGAACACTTTCTATGGCCCCTGAATAGAAAGTTTTCAGGATAGCTGGTGAGACCCTGAATTTCCTCAGCTGTCGCAGATGGTACAGTCTTTGCCTGGCTTTCTTGACCTGAGTCTGAATGTGTGTAGTCCATGTCAGGTCCTCGGAGATGTTTACACCGAGGTACTTGAAGCTGCTCACCCTCTCCACAGGGGTCCCACTGATCATAAGAGGAGTGTAGGGCCGCTGCTGTCTCTTCCTGAAGTCCACGATCAGCTCTTTGGTTTTGCTCACGTTCAGAGAGAGACAGTTGTCCTGGCACCATGTTGTAAGTCTCTCCACCTCATCCAAGTATGCGGTCTCGTCGTCGTTGTTAATGAGGCCCAGGACCACAGTATCATCCGCAAATTTAATGATAGATGTGGAGCTGTGAGAGGACACGCAGTCGTGTGTGTATAGAGAGTACAGCAGGGGGCTCAGGACACAGCCCTGTGGGGCTCCTATGTTCAGGGTGATGGAGTTGGAGGTGAACTGGCCGACTTTCACCACTTGTGGTCTGGCGGTGAGGAAATCTTGAATCCAGTCACAAAGTGAAGTGTTTAGGCCGAGGTCTGAGAGTTTAACAGCCAGCTTGGTGGATTATGCATATAAAATTCTTGAAAATACTCTTAATACTGTTGCTCTTTTATAGCTCATAATATCTGACTTCTCATTTATGCTTAATTTATGTGTCAAATTTGTCTCATATGTGTCTCCTAAGACTAGAGAAATGTTTGAGTCTATATTGAGATCTCTGACTAGTGATTTCAGACTTTGATAAAAAATTACATTAAAACATTTATTTACAATCAAAAAGCCATTTAATATTCTTGAAAATACTCAAATGTGTATTTATAATGCCACAGTGAATGTTATTGCTCCGATGTTGTTCTTTTGTAGCTCACAAATCATAACTGACTTCTCACGAGTGCTTCATTTGAGCATCGACTTCATCTCAGATGCTTCTCCTGAAACTTCTTCAGTGATACAAAGAGAAACAGACACACATGAGTCAATAGTTGTCATACAGTAAGTGTATAGAGACATACAATGAAGAGTTCATATCGACACCTCTGACATTTGATGGCAACATTTGGAAAAATGACATTCAAACATTAATGTATATTTTTTAAAATACATACACGTTTATTAATAATGCTACAGGTAATGTTATCGCTCAGATTTTGCTCTTTTGTAGCTCACAAGACATAATAGACTTCTCATTTCTACTTCATTTGAGAATCAACTTCAGTTCAGACGCTTCTCCTAAAACTTCTTCAGAAATGTAAAACAAAAACAACGCAAATTATCCAATATTTGTCATACAGTAAGAGTATAGAGATATAACATAGATAATTGAATGAGAAATGTTTGACTTCGTATTTAAATCTCTGACTTCTGATTAAACACTTTGAAAAAATAATGTGTATTAATAATGTCTCGGGTAACATTAATGGTCGGATGTTTCTCTCACAAATGACACAAATGAGTCAACAGTGGTCAAAGAGTAAGAGATATATAAGCTGATGAGAAACTTCAGAAGGGTTCATATGGACATATCTTTGACTTTTGATTGCTAATGCTTCATCTCAGATGATCAGTCTCCTTCAGAGACATAAAACCAAAAGAGACACAAATGAGTCAACAGTTGTCAGAGTATAAATATACAAATATATAGAAACTCTAGAGACATATATGTGATTACATAGGTCTTTATCTCAGGAGAAACATCTCAGGAGCAGGAGACATCTGCAAAAACTAGAAGAAACAACTGAGATGTTACAAAGATCTGACTGTTCTTTCTTACAGGTGTGTGTGTGCATGATAGATCAGTATGATAGATGATAGATCAGTATGATAGATGATAGATCAGTATGATAGATGATAGATCAGTGATAGATCAGTATGATAGATGAGTATGATAGATGATAGATCAGTATCGCACGTCCTGATTTTGCTGAGTTAGATGTGTTCCTGGGTCAACATATATTGTTGACCCGTATCAGTGCGTGAGGATAGTCATATTGACTGTGCATGTATTAATTACAGCGGCTGAGATTTAATGAAGCTCTTATGGATTGTAGAGTCGGATGCGTGTGCATTAGCTGCTCATTACTGACTGAAGACCATCAGGCATCTCACCTCCACAAGCTAATCAGAGATGAGCTCAGAAACCTCCTCCACAGTCTCTGCTCGCTGGAACCCTTGAGCAGTACCAGGTTTCATGTATACGCAGATGTGCGGCTCAACTCACATGATGTTTTAACCGAGAGATGCATGCAAATGATGCCCTAAATACACAGAGGTCACAAACCATCCTACTCCTCTCACACTCATACTCACACACACACACACACACACACACACACACACACACACACACACACACACACACACGCACACATACACACATACTCACACACACACACACCACACACAACACACACACCCATACACACACACACACACACACACACATCAACCACACACACACACACACACACACACTCAGCTCACACACACACCACACACACACACACACACACACACTCATACACACACACACACACACACACACACACACACACACACACACACACACACACACACACACCACACACATCACACACACACACACATCTCAACCACACACACACACCACACACACATACACACACACACACAGCCACACACACTCATACACACACACACACACACAACACACACACACACACACACACACACACACACACACTCATACACATCACACACAGCACAGCACACACCACACACACACTCATACACACACACACACCACACACACACTCATACTCACACACACACGCACACGCACACACATACTCATGCTCACACACACACACACACACACACTCACACACACACACACCATGCTCCCCACACACACACACACACACACACACAACTTACAACACACAGCACACACACACACACACACACACACACACACACACACAACACAACAAACTCATGCTCACACACACACACACACACACACACACACACACACACACACACACACACACACACACACACAACACTATGCCACACACACACACACACACACACACACCACTCATGTTTATTTAAACTATTAAAATTGTGGAGAAATCTATAGGAATAATGGTTTGATTATATGTTTAAAATGTAATTCTATCTCCCTTAAGCTGCACTTATTTAGAACCTAACACAATCACAGAGATATTTGAAATTTATTACAATTTCTAAATAAACTGTTGTTCTAGTTTGAATTTGTTAAACCTGTAATTTATTTCAAATGTAGGATCCCAAAGTGTAGGTTTTTGGAGAATTTGTCAGGTTTACCTCAGCTTTCGGTGTACAAATTGATCTCTCAAAATATTGTTAATATACAGATTACTGTATCATGCACAGCATTCTATATATCACATTTACAAACATGTTGGTTCACATATTTTTGTGGATTTCCATAGACGTAATGTTTTTATACTGTACAAACTTATATTCTGATCCTGTACACTGCCCCATCTAAACAACCATCAAGTGATTGAATATCTGCAATTTTTATTATATTTTCAAACAAACATGCGACTTAGTCTGAATTTAATTAATGCTGGTTTCCTCATGGACATAAAAGCATTCCACATGTGACAAGTATTTTGAACGATATTCATGTTGTGGATTTTGTCCATATCGTAGGTTTTACTGATTCAAAAGTTCATTTCAATTTATACACATTTAATTCCCAGTATATTTTAAAACATCAGTTAAATGAGAGAAATAATAGACAAAGTAGTTTGGACAGTCAGAGGAATAGTTTGGAAAGAAGTCTCTTCTCACCAAGGCTGCATTTATTTGACCAAAAATACAGTAGAAATTGTGAAATATTATTACAATTTCAAATAAATGTTTTCTATTTGAATATATGTTAAAATGTAATTTATTTCTGTGATGCGCAGCTGTATTTTCAGCTTCATTACTGCAGTCTTCAGTGTCACATGATCTTCAGAAATCATTTTAATATGCTGATTTACTGTTCATGAAGCATTTCTGATTATTATCAATGTTGAAAACAGTTGTGCTGCCCAATATTTGTGTGGAAACCGTATTTTTTTTTCAGGATTTTTTGATGAATAGAAAGATCAAAAGAACATCATGTATTTGAAATATTAATATTTTGTATTAATATTTTTAATACAAATGCGACTTTTCTGTCACATTTGAACAATCTAATGCATCCTTTCTTAATAAAAGCATTAATTTTGCTTTTTATTAATATTTTGAACTGTATATTTTTAGTTGTAGTATTTTTTTGTGCTTTTTATTCTTTTTTTACATGTTTCTATAGTTTTTTAATTTTGATTTCCGTTTTAATTAGAGTTATTTTAGAACATCAAGTTAAACTAAAAATAAATGACAAACGTTGCTTTGGCAACTAGCTCAGATTAAATAAGTTTGAGTTTTTTTTAGTATATAGTTTTTATTGCAATTAATGGTTATTTTATTTCAGGTAACAAAATATGGTTTTGATTTAATGGTTTTAATATGAACTGGATATGATACCTGCAGCTTTCAGGTGATGATAAAGGTCATATTTACCAGTGTGAAACGCTGAATTCTTAACAATACACGAGTTGGATATTGCATGTCCAGATGAACGCTGCTGCAAAGCAAGTCTTCAGTCAATACATGTTGAAAAGTTTCCATTTCAGAGCTGTATGACAAAACCTCTCAGGGTGCAACTGAAGGCAGCAACATTCTCCCGAGATCTGGAAAACCTGGGAAAGAGAATTAGACTCAAAATAATTCATTTCAATCCATACAGGAAAGCTGCGAGCAAACATGAGGGGCAGGAGCGGTGCGAGGGCATCAGTGGGTGGATGTGTGCTGGTCCACTAATCAAACACTCACTAATGCTCCATTAAAAACACTAATCGACATCAGAAAACCCACTGCTCACACAAGATCTCAGCAGAAGTGTGAAAACACTTCATCCAGCCAATATATCAACAGATGAATCCAAAGGTAACCCCAGACCGGCTTCCTTATGTGATGTGACGATCAGCGCAGCACGAAAACAGATTTACTTTGACAGGATTCCAGTAAAAGCCAATGAAAATCCTGCAAAAGGAGATCATTTATACTTCATGTGAAATCAGAGATGCTTCTCCTAGAACTGAAATAAAACAGAAACCGAAACGAGTCAATAACTGTCATACAGTAAGAGTGTGTGTGTTTAATATTACAATACATTTCACGACAACTTCAGAAACACCTTCATTTACTCTCAAACACTTCACAGCTTTTCAGAGCATAAATATTAATACTGAATCTATTTGACAATAAATGTATAGCCTGAATGCACTGTAAGTCGCTTTGGATAAAAGCGTCTGATAAATGAATAAATGTCAATGTAATATGAATTTAATCAAATCTAAATATTCATTATTTATTTTAAAATAGACTTAATACATATTGCAAAAAATATAATAAAATGTTATTATATAACATCAATATTAAATATATTATATCAATATTAAAATAGATTTCATGGTAAATATATTTATTTGAAAACTTCAGCAATCATCTTCATTTGCTCTCAATAATTTCACTTCTTTTTATGCGAAACAATAAAAATGAAATACATGAACATAAAATATAACAGAAATCTTAACACTAAATATAATCTAATATAAATATTATGCATGAATGTAAAATATTAAAACAGACTTAAACATATATAAGAAAATAAACAATAAATATAAAATATGATTTAATAATATATATTATTAAATAAAATAAATATGAATATTAAATATATAATCTAAATATTCGAATAGATTTAATTGGTATTAGATTTCATGGCCAACATCAACCATCTTAATTTTCTATCAATAATTGTAATGCTTTTAGGAGAAACAATAAATATTAAATATAATATATAATATCACATAAATATTAAAAAAAAATATAACAGTATAAAATGCTATAGAAATATTGATATTAATAAACTTAATGGCAAATATATTTGATGACAACTTTAGCAACTATCTTTATATGCTTTATAAGCGCACACGCACGCGCAGCACGCACGCACACACACACACACACACAGCAGACAGACACAGAGACAAACACACACACACACACACACACACACAGACAGACAGACAGGCACAGACGCACACGCGCACACACACGACCCTGGAGCACAAAAGCAGTTAAAAGCTAAATACAAGTCAAAATAATACATTTTTATTTTATGCCATAAATCATTAGGATATTAAGTAAAGATCATGTTCCATTAAGATATTTTGTAAATTATCTACTGTAAATATATAAAAACCTTGATTTTTGATTAGTAATATGCATTGCTAAGAACTTCATTTGGACAATTTTAAAGGAGATTTTCTCAATATTTGTATTGTTTTGCACCCTCAGATTCCAGATTTCAAATAGTTGTATCTCGGCCAAATATATATATATATATATAGAGCAAATAATAAAAATGACATATTATAAATAAATATATATTATATTATATACATATTAATATGAAATACCTACAGTTTGATTTAATAGTAATGATTTCTCCTTCAGGATCTCCACTGAAGTTAAAAGTCCACTAGCACAGTCAGACAGAGGGACAGATACGAGTGTATTGTGTATTGTGTTTGTGTATTGTGTATTGTGTTTGTGTATTGTGTATTGTGTTTGTGTATTGTGTTTGTGTATTGTGTATTGTGTTTGTGTATTGTGTTTGTGTTTGTGTATTGTGTTTGTGTATTGTGTATTGTGTTTGTGTATTGTGTTTGTGTATTGTGTATTGTGTATTGTGTATTGTGTATTGTGTTTGTGTATTGTGTATTGTGTATTGTGTTTGTGTATTGTGTATTGTGTTTGTGTATTGTGTATTGTGTATTGTGTATTGTGTTTGTGTATTGTGTATTGTGTATTGTGTATTGTGTTTGTGTATTGTGTTTGTGTATTGTGTATTGTGTTTGTGTATTGTGTTTGTGTATTGTGTATTGTGTATTGTGTTTGTGTATTGTGTTTGTGTATTGTGTTTGTGTATTGTGTTTGTGTATTGTGTATTGTGTATTGTGTTTGTGTATTGTGTTTGTGTATTGTGTATTGTGTTTGTGTATTGTGTTTGTGTATTGTGTATTGTGTATTGTGTATTGTGTATTGTGTATTGTGTATTGTGTATTGTGTTTGTGTATTGTGTATTGTGTATTGTGTATTGTGTATTGTGTTTGTGTATTGTGTATTGTGTTTGTGTATTGTGTATTGTGTATTGTGTTTGTGTATTGTGTATGTGTATTGTGTATTGTGTTTGTGTATTGTGTTTGTGTATTGTGTTTGTGTATTGTGTATTGTGTTTGTGTATTGTGATTGTGTTTGTGTATTGTGTTTGTGTATTGTGTTTGTGTATTGTGTTTGTGTATTGTGTATTGTGTATTGTGTATTGTGTATTGTGTATTGTGTTTGTGTATTGTGTATTGTGTTTGTGTATTGTGTATTGTGTTTGTGTATTGTGTATTGTGTTTGTGTATTGTGTATTGTGTATTGTGTATTGTGTATTGTGTTTGTGTATTGTGTATTGTGTATTGTGTATTGTGTATTGTGTTTGTGTATTGTGTTTGTGTATTGTGTATTGTGTATTGTGTTTGTGTATTGTGTATTGTGTTTGTGTATTGTGTTTGTGTTTGTGTATTGTGTGAGCGAGCGCTCCTCAGATGTGGCCGTGCATGGGGCGGCTGCTGTGGCAGGGTTCAGTTGTGTGTGTTGTATATTTAGGTGAATTGTGCCGTGGGGGGGTCTGATGGAGTAGTCCATCTGCAGTGCTGAATTGTAGGTTGTGTCTGAGCGCGGGGACTCGAACTAAGATAAATAATGAGAGTGAAGCTGACTGAAATAGCCTCCCCCGTCGCCTCTGCGGTTCTGTCCTGCTCAGAGCCCATTCAGGCCCGACTGCCTCGGCCTCCTCCTCTCTGGTTAGCATCCTGGCTAAATTTGCTCGCTGCGCTCCTGTAATTAAGTGTGTGTGTGTGTGTGTGTGTGTGTGTGTGTGTGCCAGAGTCTCTGATACACGCTGGCAGCTGGCTTCACTTCACTACTCGTTTCCTCCCTCAGGAGATTCACATCCGTCACGTCTGATCACTGACGAGTGCTTTCATGTGGGTGTGTGTGTTATTAGCCAGCCAAATCATTTGTTTTACAATTAACTGTTTTATCATTCAGACAGACACCTGTACAATATGTACAATCACACAAAGATGTTGGAAAACTTCCCAAATGAAACAGATCATCGTGTGAGATTTGGAGTTCCTGGAGTACGTATGTGCATAATAATTATATATTCATGAGCAAAATGAGCTGTAAAATAGTTTTAGATAAAGTATAGCATCACATCACTACACAAAGTATAAAAGTAGTTTAATTTTTTTTAAATGCATAATGCATACTTATAATCTTTTTATTATATTTATACACTTAATTTATTTTTATATTGAATTTCATTTATTTGTGCTATTTATATGCATATTTTATTATACTCTTTATTTATTTATAATACTTATTTTGCATGCATATTTATACTCTTTTTATTATTATATTTAATTTTATTTATGCTATGTATTTGATATGCATATTTACTTATTTACAGTACTTATTTTGTATGCATATTATACTCTATATTATATTTGTTTATACTCTTTATTTATTTATGCTTTTTATTTGATATGCATATTTGTCTATACACTATTTGTTTGTTAATGATAAATGATTCATGTTTTATTTAATATCAAGGCTTTTATTTAATTCAATGTTTTAGAGTTAAGAAGGGCACTGTGTTCATTTACACCTGAACATCTCATGATCGTGTGAAGTTCATGAAATTGTGAAGCTATACAAACAAGAAAAAAATCTAAATTGCAATTTCATCAGAAGAAAAACGCAATTCAATTTTTTCCCCAAATCGTGAAGCCCCTGGTTTATAATCATTGCAAATAGCTTATATAAACGAACAGAAGAAGTCTATGGTTGTCCTGTCAGATAGCTAAGTAAATGTGTGTGTGGGCGGCTTTTAAAGATGCACTAAGAGAGAGAGAGCGAGAGAGAGAGAGAGAGAGAGAGAGAGAGAGAGAGAGAGAGAGAGAGAGAGAGAGAGAGAGAGAGAGAGAGAGAGAGAGAGAGAGAGAGAGAGAGAGAGAGAGAGCGAGAGAGAGCGAGAGAGAGAGAGAGAGAGAGAGAGAGAGAGAGAGAAGAGAGAGAGAGAGAGAGAGAGAGAGAGAGAGAGAGAGAGAGAGAGAGAGAGAGAGAGAGATATGAGTGAGCGAGCGATCACCACTCCCATCCGTCCGCCCTGGAGAGGGGCAAATCATAGCAACCACCCAAACTCCAGCGGCCTGCTCACACTTCTGATTCATGCATTACATAAGGTAACACACACACACACACACACACACACACAGTCACCCATGACACAGAGATCAGACGTGCATCTACAGACCTCCACTAACGCTCCTCATCTGACGCTCTGTCACCTGTTTGAGCTTCACAGGACATAACGATCAGTCGTTCTTCAGTGGTCCTTGGGTTCAGCACAGAAAACTCTTGAGGTTGTAAAGCCCCTATGAAGAAAAGTCGTTTAAAATGACCTCATGAAATGGTGCTTTTCCTTCCTGCTACTTGCTATTGAATTTATAAATTAAAGGGGTCTTCGTGTTCTGGAAACAATGGCAGCTTAAAGGGGTAACTGTAATTGGCGATCTATATGAGGATGGAATTTTTATGTCATATTCTGAATTGGTGAAAAAATATAATATTGTGGGACAAGGAAATTTTTGGAAGTATCTGCAGATCAGACACTGTGTTAAGAACAAATTTAATGCAAGTGACAACCCTGTGTATGCCTATCTTGAGTTACCATGTAAAACTCAAACTGCTTCAATGTGTTACAAATTAATGCTTAATGTAACTGCAGATACTTGTAATAACCTGAAAACAATATGGCAGAAGGATTTGGGGATTAATATTCATGATAATGATTGGCTGGATATCCTATCTAATGTGGGTAAGAACATAAGGGAAGCTAGGGGAAAATTCATTCATTACAAAATAGTACATAGATATTATTATACGCCATCTAGACTTCACAGGATGGGTATAGCTGGAAATAGTCTATGTTGGAAATGTAAAAAAGAAGAGGGCACCTATTTACATATGATTTGGGAATGCTCCTTAGTTCAGCCATTTTGGCGTAAAATTCTGAGAATATTTGAAGAGTGGTTGGGCTTTAATTTACCTGTAAAACCACAATTATGCCTTCTTGGAGATAAATCAGTGGTACCTAATATAGCAAAAAATGATTTTACCCTTATTAAGATTGGTTGTATCACAGCTGCTAGGATGATCTTACGCAACTGGAAATGCCCCAAAACCCCTGATTTGAAAGATTGGATTGATGGAATGATTGAAATTTCATCATATGAGTGCATGTTGGGAAGATTGCAGAGTGAGGGAAACATGAAAAAAACATGGGATCTTTTTTGGCACCATATAAAAATGGTGTGATGAGCAGGACTTCTTAACAACTGAATAATGTCCATGTGTTTGTCTTTTGTTTTGTTACATTGATGCTGATGGTGACTAGTGGCTGAACATGTAATTGATTGGAAAGTGGAACATTGAATACTGTGATGATGTATATAGTTTTGATTGTTGAACAATAAAAAAAAGTTGAATTAAAAAAAAAAAAAAAATTAAAGGGGTCTTCCACAAAAAAACTAACCGTTTGTCATCATTTACTCCCCGTCATATGGATTTATTTCTCCACACTCTTATGACTCGTGTTTCTTTTTCTCTGTGACACACAAAAAAAGACATTTTGAATAATGTTTTTTCACATATTTTGTCAGTCAATGATTTTAAGCTCAAAAAAGGACATACTGTTTCTTTAAGGGACGGGACATTCATAGACAGCATTTAATTAGACAAATTAATTATTTCCTTGTAAACAAGATGAGTCACAAATAATTTGAGTCGATTTTGCTGGGAGACAATGATACACTTTAAATGCATTTATCTGAACTTTTACTACACTTGAATTAGGATTATCAGACATGAGCTAAAACCTAATAGGGCCTGTAAAAGCTAAACACTGAAGAGATTATAAAGTATATGCATACACAATACATTTGTGCAAATTGTATTGTTTGTACGGTGTGGTGTATAGTATCTCTTAAAGGGACAGGCTGCCAAAATATTCTGAAATTCTATTTACTTCATGCCATCATGTCATTCCAATCCTGTAAGACTTCCTTTCTTCTGTTGAACATAAAAGCAGATATTTTAAGAACTGTCTCAACGTTTTTCTTCTCCATACAATGGAAGTCAGTGGGTTCCAATATTGTTTGATTCCCATCAAAATATATTCTTTTGTAAGTAAATAAAGACAGATTTTTCATTGTTGGACAGACTATCCCTTTAAATTTCCAGCACAGTATTCACAATACACATTACATGGATGGTAGTTTTAATACCTTTGCTTTGATAGCAGCAGACTATAATATGCTGAGAAAACTTGTAAACCAGAGGAGAAATGTGGATTATGAACACACACACACACACACGTACGCGCACGCACGCACACGCACACGTACACACACACACACACACACACACACCACACACACACACTATCCCTTTAAATTCCCAGCACAGTATTCACAATACACATTACATGGATGGTATTTGTAATACCTTTGCTTTGATAGCAGCAGACTAGAAATGTGGATTATGAACATGCAACTTCCCTCCAGACACACACACACACACACACACACACACACACACACACACACACGGGGTCTCCCATCACACTGTGACCCAATCGTTCATTGTGCTTCAGCAGGACGGCGGTCAGTTAAACGAGCGCTGCCAACGGCGAGTCCAGCAAACAGCCACCCCGCCTCGTGCCACACCGAAACAGGCTATTTTAGCATCTCACCGCCAAAAACAGCCATACCCATAATCCCTCAGTGAGCAGACACGCCCTCCCGGCCCGCCAGGGTTCTGATAGCTAGCCGAGGTGATTACTAGTTTAAATTCCTCTGAACAGCATGTGGTCACTCATGGACTGGTGTCAGACGGCTCGCCCACAGTCCGCTCGCTGACCGTCTGATGCTGAACCGCACCGCACCTGCCACAATCTCTGCATCCAATCGCCTCAACCTGCAGGAGTCAGATGCTCAGCTTTACTTAGCTCAGCTGTTTGTTGGCTTACTTGTATTTAACAATTCTATACTTGTTTTTATTCCTTCACTACTACAGATATGCCACACTTGCATACAATCACGGCCTGTTTGCTTGGCTTAACAAGGAAAAAAAAGAAAATATATGTTTTAAAGAGACTAAAAGGTGAATAGGGAAAAAATTTATATAATTAATAAATGGATATCCCCATGATTGCCTAGGTGATTAAGCACAACATTGTTCTATTGCACGATTTTTTACTCTCTCTCTATATATATACACACACACACACACACACACACACACACACACACACACACACACAACAGTAAATAATATGTTCAAACTAGAACATTATCAGATTAATTATGCAGTATAATTGACATCATACATTTTCCAGAACCAAAATCTGAACTTTGAATAAAGTCAGGTTCAAAATTAATTGAAATTCAGTATGAGAATCAGAATGAGAATGAGCTTTATTGGCCAGGTATGTTTACACATACGAAGAATTTGTTATAGGAACAGAAGCTCCACAGTGCAACAGAATGACAGCAACAGAACAGGACACAGAAAACAAAAGAGCAATACACACAAATAGGCAATGCACAAAATAGCAAACACACAATATACAATACAGACAATTATGTGTGAGGTCTGACGTGCACATTTTAAATAAAATAAAACAATAGGTGCCCAGGAACCTGAATGACTCCACTGCAGTCACAGTGCTATTCATGATGGTGAGTGGGGGAGAGCGGGGGGTTTCTCCTGAAGTCCACGATCATCTCTACTGTTTTTAAGCTCCAGGTTGTTAAGACTGCACCAGACAGCCAGATCCTTAACCTGCTGTCTGTAAGCAGACTCGTCACCGTCCTGAATAAGGCAGATCAGTGTGGTGTCATCTGTTAACTCCAGGAGCTTGACGGAGGGTCTTCAGATGTACAGTTATTCATGTACAGAGAGAAGAGCAGTGGGGAGAGAACACAGCCCTGAGGAGCTCCAGTGCTGATCGTACGGGTGCTGGAGAGCTGTCAGTTTATCCTGAAGGGTATCCGGGATGATGGTGTTAAAAGCGGAGCTGAAGTCTACAAACAGGATCCTCACATAAGTCCCTGCTCTGTAGGTAACCTGCGGGGGGTCCAGTGGAGGCCTTCAGATAAGCCAAAACCAGTCTTTCAAATGATTTCATGACCACCGACGTTAGAGCCACAGGTCTGTAGTCATTAAGTCCAGTAAATTTGGGTTTCTTTGGGACGGGGGTGATGGTGAGGGGACTTCGCACAGCTCCAGGGATCTGTTGAAGACGGGGGCCAGCTGGTCAGCACAGGTTTTAAGGCAGGCTGGTGACACACTGTCTGGTTCTGGAGCTTTACTTCTTTTGTTCTCTCTGAAGACCTGGCGCACGTCATCTTCACTTATTTTCAGTGCTGGTGTGGGGGAGAGGGGGCTTGCTGGAGGTGTTAATGGTTGTGTGGAGAGATGTTCAGGGCGGGTGTGATAAACAGTGATCCATAAACAGTCTCTGGTGGGATATGTGATGTGCGGTCTGGATTTCAGCAGTTCGCGGGAGATATTTGCTTCATTAAACTCCCCGAGAATGATTAAAACAGAGTCCGGGTGTTTTTGTTATGTGTCTGTGATCAGATATGCAGATATATTTGCAGATGTTCTGCAGATGTAACGCGCTGTCCGGTATCGCGTCATTCAGCCAGGTTTCCGTGAAACACAGAGCAGCAGAGTTTGAGAAACCCTTATTCGTCCGGGAGAGCAGGAGCTTGTCTGATTTGTTGGCTAGAGAGCGGAGATTCGCTAGATGGATGCTAGGCAATGTCGTTCTAAATCCGGCTCGGTTCCCCCGTCTGCGCGTCCTGAAGCGTTCGACCAGAGTTACGGCTCCGCTAACTACAATGTCCAGTAAAACGACCGAATAATCAAAATCCGGTAAAAGATTTTGTGGTGTGTTCTGCCGAATGTTCAGCAGTTCATCCCTGGTAAAACTGATCGTGTTTGAGAAAGAAAAATCAGGAAAAACAAATAAAAACATTACACACACTGAAGAGCAAAGCACTGAAGCTGCCATCATGTTGTTTCATGTTGTTCAAATTTGATCGTTTTTACAGAGGCGATTTTGGATTTCTCTTTTTATCACTCCATAAATCAGAAAATACTGCCAACAGACTGCATTTTGAGATACATTTCAAGAATAAAAAGTGAATATCAACCAGGCAAATGATTTATGAACGAACCTCTTCATAAGCGCTGTTAAAGTCTAAAGACACAAAATAGATAAAGTGTAATAAACACTTAAATGTGTATTATGGTTTCATCTTACTAGTCTGAAAGAAGTCATGTTATGGAAGCAAACAGCCCAAGAATCTCAAAATTGGTCCGTGATAATAAATCAAAGGATGCCGTTATGGATGAACTCCAGTCAGTCTGGGTAACAACAGTTTGAACTTCCTGCTGAAGAGACCACATCAAGAGGAGAAGGGTATAAAGAAGACGGTAACCTTTATAAAACGACATCACACTTCCTGTCGCATAAATAACAGAAGCTCAGATGCTTCTCGAAATGACAGGAGGAAACGGTTTTATGTTCACTGCAGGAATAAAAACTGTGTTTTGCAGAATCAGGTGTGGATTTGATTCCAGCGAGTGGCTCAATATAAACACCAGATACATGTAAAACAGGATTGGGATGTAAATACATCTTGGAAAACTAAATGAATGATATAAAGCATCTACTACAGAACAGATCAGTCACGACTCGCACATCTTCTAACAACATTTCCACAATACATTTTTCTTTCTACACGTGGCAGTCTTTCCAAAACGGTTTATTTGTGGCACACTTAAGAGTTTTCCACAAATGTTTGCCAGAAGTTTGAGGCTCTTCATCAGGAAGGCCGAAGTTGCTGCAGTGACAATGAACAGCAAACCCATGAGATAACAGCTTTAATGTAAAAAATCTGATCAAAATTTAATTTTCAGGGCCTGCAACAAATACTTTTGCCCTGTAAGTCTCACCCGCCAGTGGGAGGTGTAGCAAAAATGTGATTATCGTACCGTACCCAAACACTCGAGTAAGAACAGCAGCAGCTCCAGCGGGCAGGTTTGGACACGAGAGATTGTGAGATCACAGTGAGGGGGTTTAGCTCTGTACAGCTCTACTAGACCAGAGAGAGAGATGGGACAGGATCGGGGGTAGAGGGCCGTGTGTGTGTGTGAAAGTGTGTAGGAGAGGATAAGAAAAACATTCCGACCTGGCAGCAATATCACGGGAGGGAGAGAGAGAGAGAGAGAGAGAGAGAGAGAGAGAGAGAGAGGAGAGAGAGAGAGAGAGAAGAGAGAGAGAGAGAGAAGAGAGGAGAGGAGAGAAGAGAGAGGAGAGAGAGAGAGAGAGAGAGAGAGAGAGAGAGAGAGAGAGAGAGAGAGGAGAAGAGAGAGAGAGGAGAGAGAGAGAGAGAGAGAGAGAGAGAGAGAGAGAGAGAGAGAGAGAGAGAAGAGAGAGAGAGGAGAGAGAGAGAGAGAGAGAGAGAGAGAGAGAGA